>MU603946.1:86970-118519 GCA_025201845.1 Martensiomyces pterosporus
TCCGCCGCTCGCCTGAAAATGAGGCACAGCAGTAATCCAGATGCTGTTTGGTAGATACCCGCTATAGAACACAGCAGGTTCGCTGTGCGAGCCTCACCATTTCCACGCTGTACCTGTTATCTTATTGTTTTGCACCCGCTTGTAGATCCGGTGCGTAGTACACATCATTTTTCAATTGCCAGCTTATAAATGCAAAGAGCCGTAGAATAAGCAATACGAACAAACAACATCTGCAGGATGGTGATAGTGCTAATCCGCGCGTCGGATTCCTGCTAATCCAGGAACCATTTCTGCTTGCAAGGCACACACGTGGCTTTTCCCTGGATTGCTGAGGAGGGCCAAGTTCACGGCCTGCGCTTTGATGTGGTGTGCAAAGCAGAGGCCATACAAGGCAGGGGGCGTGGGTACCCACCTCCTACTCAAAAGAAAACGAGCATAGCAGCCTTTCAGCACTTTCAAGCTTTGTAGTCACCCGGCATCGCCTTTGCCGAGGCATCTGCTGACAGCTTACCCGCTTGCAGTGCCAGACAGCAGTTCAGATGTGTTTTATCAGCACCGGGTGGGGTTTCTCTTCTGTTCAGCGCCATGGCTGTGTAGCTGGAGGGAGAGACTTTTCGCTGAAGGGTGTCTAGTTCCTGAGGGAAAACAGAGACGCCCCGGACGGCTCGCTGTCTTCGTAGCTTGCCAGCCAGGCGGACCAACCCAGGCACAAAATATGGCACAGGGGCTGACGCATGTACAGCAGGTACCGTGTAGTGTAGCAAGCGCATCTGAGCTGTGACATGTGAATATTTGCGTGTAGTGCTGCTGCAAGTAGCCTCGCATATCCTGGTTGTTGTGCGGTTCTTTGTGGGATAGTAGACATTGTACCGAGAGCCATTCGGCGTCAGCACCTGGCACCACATGCCATTGTCGGATCCCAGCGACAATACGCAGCAGCAGCACCGCCAACACGCAAAAAAAAACACCGCGCACCCCTGGCAGCCTATATTTTGTGGCGCAGAGGGTAGCACCAGCTGGGCCCACACGTCGTCTCCATTCCCCCGCTTCAGAGCTGGTATAGTGAACTAGGTGTGCTATTTTTACCAGCACATCCCCTTCCTGCTGCTTTGCATTTACAAGCGGCTGTCAAAAAGTGCCCATTTTTGTGTATTCGCCTGACAGAAACAAAATGGCGCCTTGGTTCCCTCCTACAAGCCAGTAATGAAGAGCAGGAGCCTGGGATGCGGCGCTGTTTAAGTACGCCTCCCCATTCCACCCCCTCATTCAGAGACTCGAAGAAACCTCGGTTTCGCTTTAGCTTCTCTCAGTCTTTCCCTCTGTTGCTGGTACTGCATTTACACATTTCAAGCTAGCTCCAGGTCTTATCTCAAACATGTCGACAAAGCTCTCGATCGTGCTGCTTGCCCTGGCCATTGCTGTGACTGCAGACCTCGAGAACGCGGCCGGGCATGCCCAGAGTGGTTCCGGCCAAGCACCACAGGCTGCTGCCGCTGCACCCCAGGCACCTGCTGCAAACTACGAGGTCGGATACGCGCCGCAGACCCTAGTTGCCGCTCAGCAGTACGAGGCCAACAGGCCCAAGTTGCACAGCGGTGGCTCTAGCGAGCCAGCGAATCCACAGGCGCGTGCTGGCGAGAAGAGCAGTGGCGTCGAGTCTGCTAGCAGCAGCAAAAGCAGCAGCAGCCACAATAGCATGGAGGAGGAGGAGAGCAGTGCCAGCGAGCACAGCAGCAACTCGTCAAAGAAGAACGCGGGCTCAAGCGTGTATGCTAGCCTTGTCTATGCAGTGGCCGCCGCGTCCATTGCTGGTGCCTGGGTTGGCATCTAGGGGGGGCCTGGCTTGATTGTTGACTGTTTGCATCTTTGTTAGTGGCACTGCTCCTTCAATATACCATATGGAAGCGTAAGGCCCATGCCTGTGGGTGACTAAGAATAAAATGAGCATAGCGAACAGGATAATTGCGATGCGAGTAAAAATGCTAATGCCATGTAAAAAGAAAGCAGATTTATGGAAAATATCGTGCATCCAGCGACTGGTCGATGCTGAATGGCTCCAGCTTGCTATACTCGCATGCAATGCCCATGCCCTCCAGAGTCTTGCGCATTCTGTCGCTGACCCTCACGCACTTGACCACGCTGAGCATCCGGATGGCTGAGCATCTCATGGCAACTTCCTTGACGCCGATATCCGTTATCCCCGCGCAGTAAGCCACGCTCAGCGCCCTCAGCTTTCTCAGGTTGTGAGCAATGGCAAACATCGACGTGTCCTCAATCTGCGTGCAGTGCGTAAGGTCCAGTGCCTCGAGGTTGGGGCACTGTTGTGCCAGCTCGCTGATGCCGAAATCCGTCAGATTGGACGTCCACGCAAGCGAGATGCGACGGAGGCCACGCATGTGCTGCGAGAGCTTGGCTATGGTGATGTCGTTGCGTAGCCCGCCTGCCAGGTTGAGCACGAGGATGGATGACAGCTTGGGCGCTAGTCGCTGCAGCGAATAGTTGCGCATGCCTTTGCAGAACCGCAGATCCAGGTGGCGCAGCGGCGACGTGTAGCAGCTGGACGATGCTCCATCGGCTCCGCGGCTGTGTGTATGCGAGGGGACGAACGAATGCGACCCGCGTTTCCAGTCACCAACGGCTGTGGATGGCGGCTGCTGAGAGCAGTGCTGCAGCTGGCTGTCATCCATCAACGGAAGCGAGGTCTCCCGAGTGGCGCCGCCCGATGCATTCTGCTCTGCCAATTGTTTTGTCGCAGCAGCCCCAGGCTGAGTGCCATCATGGGCGCTGCTGCACTCGGCATTGGTGTCGTCCAAGGTTAGGTCCACAGCTGAGTAGGGTCTAGCAGGCGAGCCGTCGTCGTCGTTTCTGGAGAGGCTACGCGAGCGCTTCAAAACCGCCGGGTGCGCATACTGCCCATGCACACCCAGCCCCAGCCGCGAGTCCTCATGGGGCATAGCAACTGCCAGGCAATTGACAATGCTATCCACAAGCGTTGCCAGCCGGGGGCTGTTTCTGTCTACCTCTGGAAGAGTGCTGAACGTCAGCGACTCTACGAGCTTTGCATAGGGGCTTGTTTGCATTTGTAGCCCAGAGAGCGGTGGCAGCACAAGGGTGGATGCAAAGTGCTCCACGTGGGACAGGCGCTCGAATCGTGGTCGCTTCCACAGAATGGGGATGGCTAGCTTGTTCCATTGTCGACATGTCAATATGCACGAATACAGGGCTCCTTGCTTGTGCGTCAGTAGTGCGAATATGTCCATTAGAACCTCGACTGGCAAGCGGGAGCTGGCTGGGGCTATGTCTGTGGTGTCATGCTGCATCGTGTTCACGGCAGCTCCCATGTCCGTATCTATGCCATGTGCATGCTCAGGCACGGAACACCGAGCAATGGCTGTCGGTCGAGTGTGGAGCATGGGAGGCTAGTGGTGGTGCTGCCTTTGCGTGTTGTGTGTATACGCACAGCAGCGAATTGTTATTTTGGAATGCACAAAAGACGGCTGCAATAGAAGCAATAATGTTACAAAAGGGGCTTCAAGAGAGGGAGAGAGAGCTGGCTGGCACAAGAGAAGATAGAGAGGTAAGCTGGCAGCTGGTGTCCAAAGAGTAAAGAGAAGAGGGAGGCCAGAGGCAAGAGGCAGCGAAAATGTGTGCATGCTTGGGGGAGCAATGCTCAGATGGCGCCAGCATGGGTCACGGCGGCAGTAGTAGACATTTTTAGGCATACCCGCGCACGCCCCTCGCAGAGATCGGCGAATGGACAGAGGACCCTAGCCAGGCTTGCATATGAGATGGGAGGGAGATCTCGCACCAGCACGGCCACTTGGGTCTGCCTTTGCAGCCAGCAAAACAGAGACTTTGTGGCCATGCACAAGAGTGCGTCGGCATGCCATTTGTCTTTTGTATTGTGCAGCCATTGAAGCACAAAAACATTGAGCTGGAAAGGAAAAGGCGCAGTGGCTCTTTATGGACGCCGCGGCAGCACCCAGCACCGCCCCTATTGCTGTTATCACTTTTGCCTGGAATCCACCAACAATCTACAAAAAGCAGCCTCGTGAAGCGCATCGATTCAAAGCTCAGCAAGGAAAACCGAAAAGAACCCAAATCAAAGATGTAATATAGATGAGATCAAGAAAGGAGAACAAGAAGCGAGTAAAAACAAAACAAGAGCTTACTTCCGGACGGTGGTCATCGAGTTGAACGCATCGCGCTCAGCATGCTCAAGACGGACCTCCTCGATGACGGGCTGGAGGTACTGGTAGTCCTCGGCAGGGTTGGTCCACTGGGCGCGGGGAAGCTCCTGGTGCGCAAGCGAGAGCTGGAAGGCACGCTTGTGGCGGTAGTTGCGGTTGTCAATCTCCTCGCGGCTCAGGCGGTTCACAGCCTCCTGGATAAGGGGGGTCTCCTCCTTGAGAAGGTCATCGTACCTGAGGCCTAGCTGTAGAATAAGGTGCATTGAAGGGCAGAGTAGAAATAAGTGTTAGCTGGTGTGCGGCAGCCTTCTGAAATGCCCAGCCTATGAGGCCCTGCTGTTTCTGCTGCTGCGATTCTGTAACTCGCATTTGAATCTGCGCGCAAATGGACCCGGCCGAACTCCGAGGTTTGAATCCACGCCAAATTCAACCCATGCTCGCCGCCTCCTTGCCTCCAGACTCCAGAGACTGCGTCTCTCCAGGGCTCGAGCGCTTATGCCTTTGCGATTATAGCTGAAACTTACCCAGACGGCGGTAGCCAGAGAGGCTGACCCAGGTGTTGGCCAGAGGGCGGCAGACAGCGCGGAAAGCAGTGTTCTTCTGAACGGCACGAGCGACAGCCTCCATTTCAAATACAAAGGTAGTGTGCGATAATTGAGCAAAGTGCGATTTAAGTGCGTTACAAAGAAAAAGAAAGGAAGGCAGGAAAAAAAGCACGGCTTCGAATTGTCGAATTGGGGGCACAAAGAAATCCAAGGCAGGCCTGCCGAGCCCGGTTGCCCGCTTTATCGCCAGCTGTTATCATCTGGCGATTGCACGATCCGGTGATTTTGAAAACCAATCAACGGGCTGTGATTATGCCGCGCTCTGTGTGAGCTCACTTCCAAAGCGAGCGGCAGCCGGTAGGCGCTGCATAGAAGGGGACGCTGGTGCTGCAGAGCCCGCGCTTTGCAGCTTGCTTCCACATTGCCGCTCTGCACGTTTTGCCTCCATTCGCCTTACTTCAAGAACAACCCACGCGGGGCTTTTGTATTCAGCAGGCAATGCAGACAGATGAGGCGAATTCACGGCCCCAGCGGCAGATATTCGATGCCGAAGAGTACGCCTCTTTGCGGCTCCGGGAGGGCAAGCAGCTCAGCGACATCCGCCAAGAACTCGGCGGACAGCTCCAGGACCTCCGCGACGAGCTGCACAGCCTAATCAACATGCGCTACGAGGACTTTCTCGGCCTCAGCACCAGCCTGACTGGCATCGACGCCACGATAAATGCAGTTAAGGCACCGCTGTCATCGCTGTCGGGGGAAATAGCAAACGTGGGGGATTCGTTCGCTTCCAAGCTAGAGTACCTGGACAAAAGGCTCGCGTATAGGTCAGTGATTAGGGAGAACAAGCAGATGCTCCGGCTGTTCATTGACCTCTCCCGGCTACTTGACCGCGTAAGCGCCATATTGAAAGAGGCAAAGGCGCTGAAGGAGGATGGGGAGACGCTGGAGTATGTGAAGTGCCTGGAGCGGGCTGCTGTGGATCTGAGCCAGATCAGGTACTTTGTTGGAAAGGGCGGCGAGCTCCCGTTCGTGGTGCAGGCGGCAAAGAGGACGGCTGAGATTGAAAAGGACCTCAAGCTGGCGCTGTACATGTTCCTTGTGCGCTGCATCGACGAGCACGCGGAAAGCTCAAAGGAAGGCAGGGGGAGCTCGAGCTCAGAGAACATGGTCCTCATTGCGCAGTGCCTTAGGGCATACAGCACGATAGACGAGTGCGCAGAGGCAGAGAGCATCATCCGCAACAGGCTGGTCAAGCCGTTTGCCTATAGGACGTTCGCCGAGCAGCCTGGCAAGGGAATGGGCATAGATCCCCTGGTGTTTTCGTCGATGCTGGAGAAGACCCTGGAGTTTCTTGCGCGCGTCGCTGCTCCTCTAGCCACTGGCATTGAGGCATACCTGCCGGCCAGCTCGTACAACCTTGAGACGCGTGTGTTTTGGCGAGAGATTGCAGAGACCATTGTTGCCACCCTGCCCCTGTTGTTTGTTCCGGGAATGCCCGACCGCTTCCACAAGAACTATTTGGCCGCGTGCAAGTTTATGCGCGAGTTTGGCGGTCTGTTTGATGCGGCCGGTAAGGCTGCTCTGGAGATGGGTGGGTCGCTAGCAAAGGAGGAATCGTTTGTCGAGTTTAACCGCAAATGGCAACTCTCTGCGTACTTTTCAATTCGCAAGACCCAGATTACCGACGCTATCGATGGCACAGAGCAGCAGCAAAAGACAGGAAATGGTAGGGCACTCAGTCCACCGTCTTTGTCTGGCCGTCCATCCACGCCAGTGTCTGTGACTAATAGGGCGATGTCGGCTAGTCCCGAGGGGCCGAGAAATCACAGCACGTCGCCCGAGTTCCAGATCAGCCAGGAGGCTGTGGATCTGCTGCTGGAGGAACTCGGCATGTGCACAAGGAATGCGGCGCTGGCCATGTGGGCTATCCGCAGGTGCTGGGCACCCGACGTGTACCTCGAGCCGCTGGCGTACCGGTTCTGGCAGCTGACGGTCCAGGTGACGCTGTGGTACAGGAGCGCAGCGGACGCGGATATCAGACGGCTGATCCTGGACGATTCGTCTGGTGCGAATGGGGCGGGCTCTACTGGCGAGGGGCGTAGCGGTACGGAGCGGATCTTGGAAAACATCCATGATGTATTCGTGCTTAAACAGCATGTCCTGGACCAAGTGGACGGCATCTACCACCTGTTGCCGATCCAGCAGCCCACCACTTCGGCTGACTCGCCCAGTATCCAGTCGCCGGCATCGCCGCTGGCTACCCACGCTGCTAATGGGAACAGCAGCAAGATGCCGGGCAATGGTAGGAGCGATATAGCAGAGAGTCTGAAATCGTCCATCGTGCTGGCATTCGCTGCCTTGGAAACTACGGCCTCCGGTGCGCTCGACTACATGTGCACCACCATTGTATCCACGAGCTGCGCCAATATCGCCAGCCAGCTACGCCGAACAACCTCGCAGTTCCGCCACACCAACAGAGCAGCACCCACGACAGCATCCGCCTACGTCGGCAGACTATTCAGCAGCCTCGCTGCAGCGGAGGAGAAAATCGACAAGCTGCAAGAAATGAGCAGAGAGCTTGGCGATGATTTTGCCCAAAAGACTAAAAGCGCAATGCGCGAGGGTGTTTGTCGGGGAATCTCGCTGGAAGTTGCCCGGGCTAGTGCCGAGGCACTGGCGACAATCAGCAAGACAGAGGCCAGTCTGCAGAGACTGCGCAAAACTAGGGACTACTCGAAGGTGGACCACTTGGCGGATGACTTGCCCGTGCCTGTGGGCGTGGACTTGCGCGGCAAGGTGCCTGCAACGGACAACGAAAAGATCAGGAGGCAGATTTGGCTGGATATCGTGGAGCTGGGACGCATTGTCGGAGAGTACAGGGCGCGACCGCATGAGGAGTATACCAAGTTGGCTAGGCTAGCTGCACCGCTAGGCACCTAAGCATTGCCGGCACGCGACTAATAAAGCACTGGCTACGCAAACGATGGCAGTGAGAGGGATGTATATTTGGTGTTGGCGTAAAAACAGTTACAATATACTATGTCTAGCAAGAATAGCGAGGGAAGCACTGCCAACACCATTGGCTATAGAATGCGGATCAGCAGCTCGTAAGTGAGCAGGGTCATCATACTGGCAGGCACCGTGCGTATGAGGTTCGTCGACAGCCCGCGGTAGAATGCCGAGAGCCCTTCCTCGGCGTATATTAAGCGGACTGCATGCAGTATTCCCCTGTATTTGTACGGCGCCGTCGACTGGTTCTGCAGCCTTGTGCGGATGACCTCGTGTGGGTACGTGACGCTCGACGCGACCATCTTTGAGACTGCCGACGCCAGTAGAATCCGCGACGACTCCAGCTGATGCGCCGGATCCACATGCATCCACTGCTTGAGCTCCTCGTACAGCGGAAACTGGACTGCAACGTGCGTGACCCCCAACAGGCTACTTCCCAAGCCCTTATAGAATCCGCGCCACCCTTCCTTTGCCTGGATCATCTGCACCGCATGCCACATGCTGTTGTATCTGTACTCCGTAAACGCACTCTGCGTCATAAACCTCGATTTGAGCACCCAGATGGGATTAGTCAACAGCGAGGTCGTTGCGCCAGCACCCATTGCCGACCCCACATGCACTGCCGTATGCCCGGCGGGGAACTCCAAGGCGGTGGACAGCTTCGACTTCAGCGCCTCGTAGGCAGCAAAGTAGATGCCCCAGGTCGGCAGATATCCCATGAGCATGGGCGCCAGGCCGCGGTACAGGCCGCGCACTCCTTCTTCTGTGAATATCCGGCCCAGCGTATTGAATGTCCCCCTGTATGGCGTGTACCCTTGTTTGATGTACTTTTCCTGCAAGACGCCCTGATACTGCAGCCGGGTTTTGACCACGTCCAATGGACAGGTGACTATCGAGGAAACGCAGCCAGCGCCAGCGCCGGCAATCGAGTTTTTCAGCGGCTGGCTCGATAACGCTGTCGTGGCAGTGCCAGGTGTCTGCACACTTGCTGCTACCCCTACACCCAGACCAGCAGGGGACTGGCAGGCCCTGCGAGCGCCATCGTCATCAATGTGCGCTAGCTCCTGCATCCTCCTTAGATCGCCTGTGTCCACCATTGGTGTCGCCACAACTGCGGGCAAATCGCCCACGCCTCTGCTGTCCTCTGCAATCGAGCCGCTCTGTTCTATGTCGCTGCTGTCGTCTGCTGCACTTCGCCTGCGGTCTCGTTCCCGGTGGGGCGGAATGCCACCAGACGGCCAGTAATGGTCTCGCTCGCTGTGCATTGGGCGCAGAATTCCTCTTGGGCAGCCTGTATTCTGAATGCTGGCAGCACTGTCGCTAGTGCTTTCGCTGGCTCGCGTGGAGCTCTGCCGTGTTGAATCTGCCGTCACTGCTGCTAACTCGTTCATGCACAGCAATGTCTAAATGCGTGTTTCGGTGAACCTTGCGCGCATTCAGCCAAGCGAATTTGTCTGCTTTCCGGCCAAACCGTCAGAGAAAGGGCGAAAGCAAGCGGCAACAGAACGCGGCTCTTTTGATAAAGTACAGTAATAATAATAGAAAATGACAAGAGAAGGTGCTGCTCGGGAAAAGAAGGGTGTGCGAGGAAAGGGCAATGTGCAGATAACAAAACACCAGAGGAGAGGCAGAGGAGGAGCTGAATTTGCAGCACATGCCACATGCCTCTTTGGCTCGCAGGCGAAAGTACGTGAGAAAAGCTACGCTGGCAGTATTAGCGGATCATCGATTGCGATGAGGGACGATAGCCAAAGGGCCTCCTCAGCATAGCCGGCTTTAGAGTGAGCAAGCACTGGCCAGTGCGCAACGCGGCACGCTCCTTGGAGATTGTGTTTTTCTCCACAGGCAGTGGAAATTGGGGCCGCATGCGTGCCCTTTGGCCTCATGGCCAGCAGCACCCCAAGCACTCCGATCCCGCCTGCTTGCATCCCGAGTTCCAGCGCATCAATATATGCACAGGCAGCTATCGCAGACTACTGCGTGTGAGCTTGGTTACATGTGCACTATCAGCAGATCAGGCTGCGCTCTTTGGCACTGCGATTTGACACAGTAGGGCGCTGCAAGTCACGGACGGCGGAAGAGTGGGGCTGCCTTTATTGCTGTTTGACTGATGGCGTGCACTGAGCAGGCAGAAGCCTGTGCGCAGATGCATTTCGGCCAAGAAAAAGGGGGCAATGTGCACGCCCTGTTCCTGCGCTGCTCCTTTGGACACACGTTTGCAGCCTACGTCCGAGCGACGTCTGCATTGGGCATATGTCCCTGCGGAGGAAAGACACAGTACCACCCACACTAAGCGCTGCACACGGGCTTTGCTGGCTTGCCTGACAGTCAAACGGCTATCGAGTGCGAGTGTGAGAGCGCGGAGACAGGCCAGCATCAGGTGAGGGCACAAAGGGGCCTGTGCAGTGGCTTTTCTCCTTGCTTGCGCACAAAGCAGCAGCCCCTTTCCTGATTTGCCCGCACCGCTTCAGCCGCCAGCACGGCTGCGAAAAGGTTTTTCTCGCTGCCTGTGAGCGGTAGCCGCTGGTTTGGGCTTGGGTAACATAAATACAGCCCGCGATGGAGGCGGTCCGCCCTCAGATGGAGGGCCTCACCACTCACCCCCTCAGAGCTGCCTGTTCCCTCGTCCTTTTGTTGTCTATATCCTCCCTCCCGGGCAATGGCGCTGCTTCTCTGAATAGCCCATCCGCGCATATTTGCTATACCACCACAGCCCCTATCATAGCCTCTCCAAATCTCGCCTTAACGATCTTATTTATTCTCACTGCACCCACTGCCTCTACGCTATTTCCTCCTAATCATACTAATTTACTCGCTCATGTCTAACGCCTTCACACACAGCATCTCCACGTCACTTCCCGAGAGACATGCTGCTGCTTCCTCCGATCCATCTCTGAGAACACCCGAGCCGCACTCGGGCCATAGGCTTAGCGCCAGCCTGAGGCGCGCCAAAACAGCCACTGGAAACTCGTTAAGGAAACTATTCAAAGGACACAGCAGCAGCGCCAAACGCAGTGGGAACGATGCAGCACCTGGGGCAGCGCCATTCTTGCCTCTTTCGTCTGAAGAAGCACAACATCGCAGCCCAGGCAGCCCACTCGACCACCAGCACCAGCACCACACAATCTCTAGCACCCCCATGTTTGCCAAGAGCCCTGTGCTTTTGCGCCGCTACCACACGGAGCGCCGCCCGTCCTCATCGCACTCGACAAAGAGCGCTCGGACCATATTTTCAGCAGCAAAGCGGTTCAGAATCCGCTCGTCTTCAATGTCCTATCGCCGCGGCAGCGAGGAGATGGACGATGGTGGCTTGTTCAGCCTCGATCAGCCGCCGCTGGCTCACGCCTCGGCTTCAGTGAATAGGGGCAGCGCCGTGCCCTGGCCGATCACCATCCCCGAAGACAGCGACGTCCCCACGATTCCGGACCAGGAAGAGCCCTCATCGCCTGGGTGTAGCTTGCCGGTGTCTTCTGGTCAAAGGCTGCGCCATGCTGTACGTACCATGGCACTCAAACCTGGAGTGCCCTGCGCCCTTGTTCCCTTTGTATGAGCTGTCACGCGCACATGCCTGTGTGCAGAACCAGCACCTTTCCTTTTCCATCTCCTGCACCTGAAAAACGCTCATCCGATTGTGTGGGTGCACGGGCTCCTCGATTATCTCGGGCTCGCTTGAAATCATTGCTCCATTGTGCCATTGCCCTATGCACCTATGCATCCGCCAACGGCGCTTCCTCTCCTGCTCTCGGCATGCATGCTGTGTGCTATATGGGCCGTGCATGCCATGCAGCCACCACTAATATTTTGCAACTCGCATTTTCCTGGTTTAGGGCTCAATCAAATGCCTCAAGGAGCGTAGAAATGCAAGCACCGAGCTATTGGCCCGCAGCCGCAAGCCCTCGGTCAACACAACCACAGACACAACACCAACTCGCCAGCCGTCCAGGTACCGCCGCCACCCGCTCCCGCCAGCTCGCCCACTACCTCTGGCGCCGTCCACCCCGCCACACTCCTCTATGGCCACTGAGGATGCCAAATCGCCTACATCTTACTCGAGCAGGAGCCTCGGCTTGAACTCGCTCGACTTTGCGTACGACGAGCACTCTGCTACTAATCTCCTTCCGCCATCGCCCATTGATTCTTCCTTGGCTCGCAGATCGCCTGCATCATCCATGTCGGCTACCAGCTCACAGCTGCAACCGCTGACCGAGATAAACGCCAACGCACTTGCTGCCTCACCTTTGCTGACGGCAGCATCGCAGGTGCCCTTCCACGGGACAACTGCGGAGCCACCTGAAGAGTTGCTATCCTCGCTTAGTGGTGTCACGATTGACTTGGTCAGCTTGGATACCCTGAGTGACCTGGAGGAACTGGAGGAGGAGCCGCTCGCTACTTTCTCGCCGCTAACCATAGCCGAAGAGGCTGCCGGCCAAATGGATACGCCCGATATTACACTCGACGTGAACGAGCTGGTTGCATCGCTTGGCACTGTTTCTATTATCAACGACACAGCACTGCCTTCTGCCACTCGGCCGCTAGATGACGAACCGGGTGTGCTGTCTCCCTATGTGGTCCGCGATATCGACGAGCTCCTGCTAGAATCTCGGGCTGCAGAGTCACTGGCCAACCACACCACCAGTACCACAACCGAGCACTTGCCAGCCGTGCAGGCCGATTCTGACGATGCATTCCCTCTGCTTGAAATCCACGAGCTTATCGGGCAGCTTGGACGCACTAGTCTTACTGACAGAATCTCCGCTGAAGCCACAGCGCCGTGTGATATTGCTGACAAGCAGGTTTGCAATATCGACCCCGCCAGCCTGGTGCGTAGTCTAGGTGTTGCAGTGGTTCCTGAGCCACCTCCCACACAGCCCAAAATGCCGCTGCTTGCCTCTTCTGCGTTGGTTTCTGGTCTCGGCACTGTAGCGCCGCGGGTCGTACCAAGGAGCTCGTGCGTGGAGGAAATTGTACGCGAGCTGGGCAGCACTGAGCGGGTGTGTGACCTCGCCTTGCAGATAGGCGCGGCTGCTTCAGCTAGTCAGGGAGAGCTTGCAGCTGAGCTTGGATTCATCGCTAGTCTGCAGTCCCCGGCTGCTCTCCATGCTGAGGACCTCGTCTCTGAGGTTGGCAGCGCTGACAGGTTGGCAAATCAGGTAGCCTCTGCGGCTTCTCCGGTATATCCTGAACTTGATCCAGCGGAGCTTGTGGCAGCACTCGGATCGGTTGTTGCACCCTGCTTCCCGATCGTTCTCCACCCAGATGAGCTTGTTACGGAGCTGGGCAGTGTCGGTGCACTGGTATCTCTTGCTGCTCCCGCAATCGCCGAGGACCCTGGGCTTGACCCTGCGGAACTAGTATCGTCCTTGGGCAGCGTCGTTCCTCTCAAGTTCCCCAGCATTATTCACAGCAACGAGCTCATTGCTGAGCTTGGTGATGTCAGTGCGTTGGTAGCATCTGCAACTCCCGTGCCCTCGGGAGCGCCTGCATTTAATCCAGCAGAGCTCGTGTCTGCATTGGGTGCGGTCATACGACCTGAGCTCCCGAATGTCGTTCACATCGAAGAGCTCATTGCCAATCTTGGCAGCGTTGGCTGTATTGCGAATGTCGTTCCTGTGTCGCTGATTGTTGCGCCAGTAGACCCTGCTCAGCTGGTTTATGAGCTAGGCAGCGTGGTTTTTCCGTGCGTCTCCCGGAATGTTGACATTGATGGCACAATCGCCATGCTTGGCAGCGCCAACACGCTCTCTGCTCTTACACCCCTGCCTGTTGATGTGTCTGTCATTTCGGTGGACCCTGCGCATCTGGTTGGTGAGCTAGGACGTGCTGTTGTTCCAGCACTGCATGTCACAAGTGGGCCATTCGCGCATGGCGCTTCCAACGACGCAGGCGAGAAGGATGCGGGATTTCAGGATAAGCTGGACATCCCCAACATCATTTCCAGTCTCGGCGGTGTTTTCTCCCCCGAGTTCGTCATCTGCGATGCTGGCCGTGTGCGCAAACTGAGCACACAGACGCTAGTGGACGAAGAAACCGCCGATGCAGCCGCTGCCTTTACATGCGCCAAGCTCCCGCATATCCAGGTGTCTAGCGACAAGCAGATGCGTTTGAAGTCAGACTGCGTCATGCAGCGCTCCTCGTTGTCACACATGGATGTCGACGAGATAATTCACGAGTCACGCTCGCGTGCCAGCTCTATGTCTGCTGGTCAACAGGAGGGTGCGCAGAATATTTCAAAACTGATTGCTGCTCTGCGCATCCCGCCTATTGTTGTTTGCCGTCCGCTGCTTGGCCCTCCCAGAAGCGTTCTCTTCTCGCATTTGTGTTGAGCCCCTGTGCAATTCACCCCTTCAATAACTTGCTGAGGTGTCAACAACATTTATTTGACGACTGCTGAGCCGATGTATTTCCAATAAACTCAACCAAAAGCCGGGAAACTAGGCAAACACGTGCTGCCGCGCGTTCTTTTGGCTGCCTCCTCTCTATTCGCCACGCAACCATCTGTCTGGTCTGCTGGCATGCGTCGGGCACAGGCACATGGAAATAGCACGCTGCTATGATGGGTGTGGAGCGTTTTGTGGGATGGGATGCATACACCACAGCCCACTCTGCTTGCTCTCATTTCTCCCGAGGGAGCACGGCTGCCAGTGGCACCTCCCTTGCCCCTCACTTCTTCTGTAGGGCGCTACGGCCACTTTGGAATGGAGAGATGTGCGCGGTTCAGAGACAGGCACCCTACTTCTTCCTCGACCTGTGCACCATCGGATACTCCTCGATTTCGGGGTGCTCACCCCAGTACCTCTTGACCTTGGCCCACCTCTGCCGGTGCACATATGCAAAGCGATGGGAGTCCTGCAGCGCCATATCGAAGGACATCTGCGACTTTTCCTTAATCCTCGCCTCCCTGGCCCACGCATCCGGGCGCACTGCATACACCAGCTCGACCCACTCATCGGACTCCAGAATGCGCTTCACCTTGCCCAGCCGAATCGCCTCCGCCGAATCGTTGTACCCGCCGATGCACTGGCTCTTGGCAAACAAGTTGGGCACGGTCCATTGGCCCGTCAAGTCCTGTAGCCGCCGCTGCATGATGCTGCCGATGGACATGTCATCCAGGTAAACCACGCGGAACTCGAGCTTGTGGTCCTGGAGCTCCTTGTACAGCCTGGCGCTGGAGGGGCACTTGCGCCGGGCGAAGAGGACCAGTGGACTGCTGTTAACAAGCGCGACCACGCGTTCGAGGGCTGTTGGCGTGAAGCGGCGCCAGAGAGGTCGGGGCTCCTTTGGCGGGACGATCTTGCGCAGCGCATATGACGGCGGTCTGCCCATCTTCTTTCTGGGCCATAAATAGCAGAGAGATGCGAGTAGATGAATAACAGCCCTGGGCCACTTCATTTTTCCGCCCTTGCAGCCCGCCCCGGGACTCCTAGATGACGGCCAGCGGTGGGAGATTACATGAAGTCACCTGATCCCCTGCTTCCAAGCCCAATTGGATATGTGGTGGGGTGTACAAAAACATTGGGGTTCATTGGAAATAGAGGTCGTGAAGAGTAGCTAACGAAAAGGGGAGACACAGACAGACAAAAAGGACAGGGCAAGTGGCCGCACGCTGCTGCATGGATATATCCGCTCAGTCGGCTCTGGTGTAGTAGGCGTAGCGCAGCCAGTAGTGATCAAACTCGTAGAGGACACGGTCAACCGCCTTGTACCCGTCGACGGCAGCAAACGAAGGCGGGGCAACATCAGCAGTCTTGAGCATGGAGGGGGACACGGTCAACCGCCTTGTACCCGTCGACGGCAGCAAACGAAGGCGGGGCAACATCAGCAGTCTTGAGCATGTCCTTCTCATTGCCCAGCTGACCGCCAGCCGGGCCTCCAGCATGGTGGGCAATGGTGTCAGCACGAGCCTTGAACACAGTGACGGTAACACAGCGGGGCTCAAAGACACGGGTGACTTGCTCAACAAGGCTCTTGACTCCCTCGGGGGTGAGCAGATCGATGGCCTGGTCGTTCGAGACGTTAGTCTCAAAGCTGGCGTACGAGCAGTGGGGCTCAGGGGTAACGTGGATGGTGTAGTATCCGTCGCCCTGAACTCCATTGAGGGAGAACCCACAGGGCGAGAAAAGGAACGAGTCGCTTGCAGACTCGGGGTAAATGTCCGCGATCCCCGAGGCACGCTCAACAGCCTTGCCTCCGCAGGCACCCTCCTCGGCGCCAACCCCATCCACGTACATGAGACGCATGCGGTCCGGGTCGAGTCCAGTCATCAGGATCTCCACAGTGGTGTCGGTGCTGGTGGCCGTAGCGCTGCTGACACTGTGGCCACGCGCAGAGCCCCCGCGGCTGACCTCACAGTCACTGTGCACAGTGGAGCGCGACGAGGTGCGGCTCAGGGAGTTGATGCGGGGCGACCCCACAATGGAGTTGTTGACAGTAGCCCCACCCAAGGCAGTGCCTTGCTCCTGCCGGTGCTCGGAGTCGCTGGCCTCCGAGTCCGCGGCGTGCTCCTCGAGCAAGGCGCCATCAAGCATCTTGGCGTTCTCAGCGGCGGCATGCATACGGGCAGTATCATAGGGCCCGCTGAGGTAGACGTGCCAGTGGTCGCGGTTGGTCTTTCCAATCAGGTACGCAGAACCCTCGGGGAAAAAGGCGTCCAGGAAGGCCACCTCCTTCTCCCACGAACGGTGCAATTCCTCCTGCTTGTCAGGGAACATAAAGTTCTTGCGCGAGTAAAAGACCTGGTACACGCCAACCACGCCCAGGTACGAGTGAGCAATCTCGAGGATGCGCGGGATGGCGTATAGAAGCGTCGTCGTCCCGCATGTCTTGAGAACAAGCTTGTGTGGGTACACAAAGAACGACGACTCGCTACATGCAGAAGGGCATATCAAATGCATACGAAATGAAGCGAGATTAGCTGCTGGCTCAGGAACAGCCAGGTGCGCGGCTGGTGCGTGTGTGGCGGAGATGGAACGCATGCACAAACAAAGCGCCCTCCGGTGGCCAATGAAAGGGGCCTGGCACTGCGAGGCAGTTTGGGTGTGCTGCTGCCAGCGCCTGGGGATGGATGGGGAGGAGGGACGGGAGGGACGGGAGGGACACCTGCTGTTCGCTGCACAGCAGCTGGCAGATATTGGGCCAAGAGCTGGCAATCAGCGGGCCTCCTCCCCATCCGGCGCTTTCCCTCTGTCGCCCTGTCACGCAGTATGAGAAAAAAAAAATCCCACAGGAACTGCCGATCCACCAATGCAAAGGCACGCCAGAGGGCCATCAAGCAGAATGTGTGCCCGCGGCAAATGCCTGGCAGTAAAGGCAAGGGAGACGCGAGGAAAACAGGCAGGACGACAGGAGCAGCGGGGACAATGCCGCTTACCTAAGGAGGTAGGAATCGAGGTGCTCATTGCACAGAGTGCTGAGCACCTGGCAATGGACGAGATCGAGCATCTCGCGCCAAACAGCACGCGGGACGCACCGCAGTCCATTGCGCAACTCAGACCACTGATCAAGGTCTTCGTCGCAGAGCTTATCAGCCTGGTTAGTGACCTGCGCCGCCTGAGCGTTAGGCGCAAACCACATTTCCAGGAGCTTCTCGGGGCCCTCAAAGGCACCCGTATACCCCTCGCTGTGCGTGCCATTGCTGCTGCACGTCGGGGTAGTAGACTGTTTAACGGCCTTGGGATTCTCGGTGACGCTCACGGCTTGCTGGGCGCCACCGACGGTCGACGAAGATGGAGGATGCGGCATTTATTTGATGCGGCAAAAGTCGTTCGAGGTCTGAAGCTGGTCTGCTGGGTTGGCTCTGCGAGAGAAAAGCCGTGCTGCTTCGTGGGCTGAGTTTGTCCGCCCGTTCGAAGGGAGAGTAGAAAAGAGCAAGAAAAAAGTAAAGAGGGGGCCTGCTGGAGTTGGAAAATCAAAAGAGAAAAGGGCTCTGCTTCGCTTGGGTCACAAGCAGCTCTTATCTGCTGCTGCCTGCTATAAAACTGTAGGGATGGTGTGTGGGCTGACGGTGCGCCAATAAGGTTTGGAGATACCCGTCGCGCGCACGTTTGGAATGTTTAGACTGCGAATGTTTTCTTAGAAGGCCGTCGGTGTGTCACCGATACATAAAAGGGGAATAGGCCTGGTTACTACCAAAGAGGTGGGTAGCGCAATGAAGAAGGAAGGGAAAGCTACAGATCAGGAGATGCCGAGCGCGCAAAAATTTTCCTACTGCTTCTGGGGCCAGCTAGCATAGAGCTAGAGGCGATCTGGGGAGTCATGTGAGCGTCTATCAATGGATGCAAGTCCCAGGAACTCCTGATTTGCCCGTTTGTGCCAGCGGCCGGTCCCGACAGAGAGCGGCTGCCCATACAGAAGGAAGCTCTTTTATGGCTAGCAAGGCGAGTGGGCGGGGCAGCAGCATCGCCAGCTAGCATTCAGATGCCAGCTGCTGCTGGCAATGGGCGCACGCCGTGTCCTTCACCAGAGCTTGGCCTGAGGTTGGCAGGGCTGAAATGTGGCAACTATGCTGGCCTCTGCATGCATGTGCAAAATGGCTACAGCGAGCTGTGTCATGTCGGTAGGGCATATCATGCAAATATCCGACATTTGGAGGCGTGGAAACGAAACCCCCATTGTGTGCATTCCATTCGTAGCAGCGTTCTGTCGTCACAGTCAGCCCTGTAGATGTATAATGTTTTAGGTGTTCATTGTGTGGCTCTAGATATAGCTGAGCAGCTAGATAAAGCACCAAAAGTGCTGAGTGCCAACCCAACACATTGGCGCAAATTAAGAAAAATAACAATCAAGAGGGAGGAAACCGTGAAGTTTGCGCAGCAAACCCACAGGGCTTTCTAATGGAGCGTCGGTTTGAAGATTGTGAAATGGCTGCCCGGCAACATTTTCGGTTGAACGGTGTGTATGCGCATTCCTTCACCAGTTGCCCACAGTGTCGACCTGGCGGCGGACGTAGTTGTCGTTCCAGTTGCCGACGTTGTCAACCTGGCGGCGGACGTAGTTGTCGTTCCAGTTGCCGACATTGTCAACCTGGCGGCGGACGTAGTTGTCGTTCCAGTTGCCAACATTGTCGACCTGAGGAGCAGGGGCAGCAATGGCAGCGGTGGCAAGAGCAAGGAGAGCGATGAAGGACTTCATTGTTGTAGCTGTTTTGCAGGCGCTGGTGTTGTAGCTGTTTCGTAGGCTGTGGTGTTGTAGCTTGAAGATATTGAGTAGAGATATTGGGGACTGGTGCGCCAACACGGGCTATATATACTGTCGATCCAAGTATCTACATGTATATCGTTACGTAAAATTAACAAGTTCAAAGTTGTTAGCATGAACACCACCATGTACATGTTCAAAAGAGGCAAAAACACACCTTGAAGCACCACACACCAATTATTTGCGCAATTGCATGAAACACATTGCCCTACCTATTCCGCCAAGTCTTGCTCTATGAGTGCCAGTTGACGGCGTGGATCTATTATCTGGTGAATGTTTGGAATCAAAGCGGAAGCCCATGTCTCTGTTCGTTTCATTTATTTATTGACTACAAAGAAAGGCCCCACCTGGCTGTTTCCGCTTTTCATACGAGCATGCACATGTGTCCGATCTCACTAGCTTTGCTCGCTGCATGTCATGCTGCTCCCAGCAGCTTGTAAGCATGTATGTTGCGCTTGGTATGCGCTATAGCTACCGCCTCTGCAATTGAAGCAATAGCCGAGAACATTGCTTGCGCAAAATAGCACAGCAGAGGCGGCAGCTCCCAATGCGTCACGAGACACCTACCGGTATTCTGTCATACCACCGCGGGTGGGTGTAGTGGAGCAAGAGAGCCCTCTTGCTTCGTGCTGGGGACAAGGATGCGGACACATATAAAGTGTATGGGGAGACCCATGCCTCGCACTCTTCGACTCCATCGTATTTCCGTCGCATTCCCTGCCTTGCCTGCTGCTCCGTCTATTTCTGAGCAGGATGCGGTGTCTGACCAAGCAGTGTGGCCATTGCCCAGTACTCGGCACATGCTCTGCCTTATTGGATCAATGATCTGGTCCATTACATGGCATTCCAACAGAGTGGCGCGAGTCCCAGCATCCGCTGCGAGACAAGCAGCCAGCAGAGAAAGCACCAGATGGCGGTGCACCCGTACTTCAGCAGCACAAGTGCTGGCAGTATAGCTTCAATTGCCACCATTGTAGACTGGGCATCGTATTGCCGCAATAAGGAGTGCGCGAAGACACGCGTCTGGGCTGTGGCGCGAGCCTGCATCTCGTGCATGGAGGCGCAATGGTTCATTGTGTAACTGACACGAAGCGGCGGGTGATCAAGTACTCCAGATCCGTTAATCAGAACATGCAGCCATCTGGGCTCGCATGAGTTTAATCTGCCGCTTTTTGCTGCCAAGAATCGCCAGGTATGCGGGCCCAGGTTGACATGGCCCTTTTTTCCGCATTTGTTTGTATTTCAGTAATTAGACGCAGGCCGCATTTTACGCCTTGGCAATGAGCTTTCTCACACGGCGGCCGTGGATCGCCAGGGCCTCGCTCACAGCTGCCGCCGGGCTTGCTGCATACGAATACGACAAGCACCTGCAAGCCTCGGCAGTGGCCCGCACAGTGCGCACATTCAGGGACATAGCGATTATCTGCATCGACTACAAGGTGAATTTTAGAGTGGAGCGCGGCGTCGAGTACCTGAACCAGATCCACGAGCGAGCAGCCAGGCGATTGCTGAGCTGCTGCAGGGAGAACGGCGGGCTGTTTATCAAGTTCGGCCAATCGATAGCCATCCAGAGCTCGCTCTTGCCGCCTGCATTCGGCAGAGAGCTCAGCATCCTGTACGACAACGCACCGTTTGTGCCGGTATCGGAGATTGCGCCGGTGGTTGAGCGGAATTTCCCGGGAAAGACGCTGGACGATCTCTTTGTGGACTTCTCGGAAGAGGCAGTGGCGTCTGCTTCGGTCGCTCAGGTCCATACTGCCAGACTAAGGAGCGATCCGTCGAGAGTCGTGGCGGTGAAGGTGCAGAAACCCGAGATCAAGCTCCAGATCGCATGGGACTTGTTTGCGTTCCGCACGTGCGCGAGGCTGATTGAGGGGGCGTTTGGCATCCCGATGATGTGGTCGATGCAGGAGGTCGAGAGGCGGCTGCATGAGGAGACGGACTTCCAGCGCGAAGGACACAACGCCGACCTGGCACGCAGCGACCTGAGCACTCTGGGCGACAAGTGGCTAAGGTCAAACGTATACATCCCCCAAGTGTACTGGAATGAGACGAGCAAGGAGGTGCTGACCACAGAGTGGATTGACGGCACTAGTCTTGTTCAGCCTGAGAAATTGGCAAGTGCGGGGTGGTCGAGCAAGGATGTGATGGAGCTGATGGTGTCCCTGTTTGCATTCCAGATTTTTGTCTCCGGCAATGTGCATGGGGACCCGCACCCAGGGAACATGCTGATCCGGCAGCACCCCGATCGCAAGCACCGCAAGACACCGCAGCTTGTGCTCCTCGACCACGGGCTGTACATAAGGGAGTCAAGCCAGTTCAAGAGACAGTATGCCGAGTTTTGGCGTGCGGCGATGGTCAACGACAAGGCGGAGATGAGCAGAATCGTGTGGAACTGGGGGATGGCCGACTCGGGCATGTTCTCCACGATGGTGTCCCTCCGCCCGCCTGGAGCCAGCGGCCACCCGCACTCCAACGCCCGCAGCAGCCCAAGTGCAAAAGACGAGACTGCCAGCGGCGGCTCAGAGGACAGCGACTCTGCCGCGTCAAGAAGGGCGTATAGCGAGCAGATGGAGTTTAAAAAGCGCGCCATTGCGGCGCTGAAGGGATCGAGGCGCCTGCCGCAAGAGCTCGTGTTTGTTACGCGCAACATGAACATCGTACGTGCAAACAACCGCAGCCTGGGCATTCCAGTCAACCGGATACACATTCTTGGGCAGTATGCCGCCTACGGCCTGCGCAGGATGCTTGTTGACGAGGCGCTGTCGTCGAGCAGGAGGTTCGACCGCACTCGGGGCGTTGTTAGGAGCCGCGACATGCTGCTGAGCCGTCTGGTGGGACTTGTCGCTGGCGAGTGGAGCTACTGGACATTTAAGCTGGCCGTGTGGGCGACCACCGCCGGGCTGGCGCTCTACGACATGTGGGGGAGGGTTGCATCGCTGATTGCTGGCAAGCCCCGGCCAAAGGACTTTGAGGACCTGCTGGACGAAAACATGCGCAAGATGATGGCGAAGAAGCTGGGCTACGAGATTGATACAAGTCTGTTCAGCGCATAAAGCAAAGCAAAGATAGAGTATCTGCAGCATGCATTTCTACTACCACAGCACTATCAACATGAAACAAAACGAGAGCTAGTAAGGAGGAGGAGCAGGCATCTCGCGCTCCTCGTGGGACTTCTTCACGGCCGCCCAGAACTCCTTGTCAATAGCGCAGCGTGCAGCAACTCTTGCATTGGTCTCTGCCGCAAACAGCGTGCTCTCGTGTGCAATCTCCGTCTTTGCTGCCTCGGCAAACGGCGCAGTGTGCGGGAGGACCCTGAGCCCCTTCAGCGGGAAGTTTGCGTGAAGCGAGATGAAGTCGTGGGACAGATTGCCGAAATCCGTCGACCCGCCCACATCGAAATGCACGGGCGGCGACTCGAACTCCTCCTCCATGATCTCCTCGTACATTTTGCCCAGCAGGGGGTTGTCCACGTTATCCAAGTAGGGGTTCTCCAAAGTGAGCTTGTGCGTGCACCCAGTTGCAATGGCTCCTGCCTCAAAGACCTTCAGAACTTTCTCGCGCAGGGTCTCGAGCTCGCCCTTGGTCTGGGTGCGGAATCCGTAGGAGAGGCGGGCGTAGTCGGAGACAACGTTCGAGGCCTTGCCGCCAACCTCGATTATGCCGTGGACACGCCAGGTGGGGTGGAACTGCTCACGCATGACACCCATGGCATTCATTGCAATGTTGGCTGCAGACCCGGCGTTGACGCCACGCCAGGGTGCGATGGCCG
The DNA here is from genome assembly GCA_025201845.1 of Martensiomyces pterosporus. Taxonomy (NCBI): domain Eukaryota; kingdom Fungi; phylum Kickxellomycota; class Kickxellomycetes; order Kickxellales; family Kickxellaceae; genus Martensiomyces; species Martensiomyces pterosporus. Next base: position 109,680 of record MU603946.1, read on the forward strand.
AGTGCGAGGGCTTGCCGAAGTACTCAACTCTCACGCTCTGGGCGCATTGTGAGTGCCAGGCACCCGAGGAAACAGGACTGGGGTGCAGCATGAGCAGGACATCAGTGCCATCAAACACCTTGGCCTCGTGCATGGTGATCTTGCCTCCTTCGGCTTCCTCTGCCGGAGTGCCAAACAGCCTGACCGTGCCAGGGATGCTGGCCTCCTTGAACAGCGCACAAATGGCAATGTAGCTGGCAACACCAGAGATGGCAATCAGATTGTGGCCGCAGGCATGCCCGATTTCAGGCAGCGCGTCGTACTCCGAGCAGAACCCGATGGTCAGTCCGCCTTCGGCGCCTGCTGGGGAGGTGTAGGTGGCGATGAATGCTGTCTCGAGTCCGGCGACGTTGTGCTCGACCGAGTGGCCTTGGGACTTCAGGTAGTCAGTGAGCACCTTGCATGCATGAAGCTCCTTGAGCGCCAGCTCGGGGTTTGAGTGGATAGACAAGGAGATCCTGCAAAGCTCCTCGCTGGCGTCCGCGATAGCCCTCTTGATGATTGCAGTAGCAGCGTCCATTAGTGCAAAGTAGTACGGGTGTGTTGCTTGTAAAGACGAAGAAAACAGGCGGGCTGTGACGACGAATGAACTAAAGAGAGGCAGAGAGGCCCGTGTGGCATGGGCAGCCCCTTTTATTGCGCACCTGGAAGAGGGGGCGCCAAGCGAGGCTGGGGAGATACCTGGAGCGCTCGCCAAGATTCCTGCTACATACGCGGAGGCTCGGCGAACACCGACAAGTCCCTGGTACGCAAGAAAGGGGGCGCATGGTCAGGCGGAAATGAGGTCGATTGACACTATTGCCAATTGCTGCCACTCCCCTGTCCAAACAAGCCTTGCACCTCCAGAATTGGCGGGCGATTCGCTGGTGCTACAGGCCGCCATTTCTCTCTGCATGCACATCTTTTCTGCCAGCTATGCAGTTGGCAGCATGCTTGGGATGTTAGAATGCACGGGCTTCAGCTCGGAAGAGCGCTGCTTCCATTGCATCGCAGCTTCAAAATAACACCGAAAACATGGTTGCACGCAAGATTGGCTCAGGAGAGGAACTGCATGTGACAGCAGTGCGCTAGTGGTTCAGCCAAATAAAGCAAGCGCAAAATAGCACGGGCCGGGTAAATGGCACAGGGTGGTGGTTGGTATGCGTGATATGGCGGTGATGAGTATGGAATGGCTATAATGAATACAGGTGGCGAAAGAGAAAAGAAACACGCGTGAGCTCAGGCTCAGCGATGCAGAGGAACCAGCTCCTCAATGCCCTCCGGGTCAACGCGAGCGCGCCATTGAATGTTGGTCGGCATCGCAGGACTGCACAGAGCCGCTGCCCAATTGCTCATGCACGATCCCTTGGAGTACGGGCTCACCATGTGTGGGAAAAACAGCCTGCTCCCGATCCTGCTGTTGGATCCCGTCTGCGTCTGGTATGCATGCGAGTGCTTGGCGCCAAGGACCTCGTGCGTTGTCATATTCCTGCTGATCAGCATCGTGTGGTATCCAAACAGGCCGCCAACAAGCCAGGTATGCAGGAATACATAGATGAGCAGTGCCAGCACCACCGGATGCCGCTTGACGCTGTCCCCAAATGTCATTGTGCCTCCGGGGTTGTCTGCGTGGCGGTGGAGCGGGAGAATAAGACGCACCAGGCAGAACGCAATGATATAGAAGGACAGCATGGTTATCGAGAACAGGAACGAGTAGAAGTACCGGTAGTTCCGACGCCCGATGCAGTTGTTGAGCCATATGCAGTGGTGGTCCTCGTTCTCCACACAGTTGTCGCAGTACTTGCAGTGAGACGCTCTGGGCGGGCGGTAAATCCTGCACGTCTCGCAGTACTTGAGTCTGACGCTGACGTTGTTGATCGACACGAGCTTTGTGGTTGGCGGGTACATGCGGTATGGATCAGAGGCAGGCCGCTGGTCACGCGGTGCCTTGGGGTCGTATACGCTCAGCGGGCCATTCCGTCTTCCCGCTGCGCCGACATGGATCCACGGCGGCGGCAGCTTCTCGTAGTACTGCATCTGCGGCGGCAGCAGCCTGCTGGATGCCGACTCCTTGCGGCCATGACTCCAGCCACCGCCGAGCTCGCCGCCAAACCCCCCAGGCTCATCCAGCGGCGCAGCGCTGTGGTGATTGCCGCCGTTTGCAGCCATGCTTGGTCTGGGCTGCGTGGGCTGCGGGGGTCCAACGTCAATGACATAGTTGTCAGGCGTGGTAATGGCATCCAGGTTGCGCGGAATAATGCCCGGATCCGTGAGCGACGACATGAACATCGAGGCCAGCGTCAGCGCCGCCAAATACGCAAACACAATGACTGCCGCCTTGTGCAGCTCGTTCCACAAATACGGGCAGACAAAGATGGCAAACAGGACGACGGGCGCAAGAACCATCACAAGCGCCATGATAAATGGCCATGGCTTGTTGCCCGTCACCGTTCTCCCGCCAAACAGATGCCAGTTGTCGTGGTCATACAGCCTGTATATCCGCTCCTTCCTGCGCAGTCCGTCACTCGTGAAGCGCTCTGGGTGCCGGCTGTACGACTTCTCGTCCACTGGTTCGTAGATGCCGATGGGCTGCGGCTTCTGCGGGGCGTGGCTGCTGTTGGCCGCTGTTCCCTCGCTGCTGTGTGCATGCGGTGAGCCAGGCTCGCTCTCCCTGGCCACTGCTACCGCTGGAATGTCCTCATTCATTGACATTCGCATTACCACCTGCCGCGGCGGCCCCAGAAACTGTATGCTGCTCCGCCTGCCCTTCTTCTCTGTAGCGTCCTTGGGACCCGGCCTGGGCCCTTCATGTGCAGGCTGGCTAGCCATGGCCAATGATTGCTGCTGAATTTGTGCTGGCGGCTGTGCTGGTGCGCGTCTATATGGTGGTGATTGCAGTGTGCTGGGCTGTGTTGGTGCTGTAGGTGCTTGAGAGGGAAGAGAGGGAGGAGGAGAAAGCGGCTGGCGCCCCGCAAACGGGCCAGGCGAAGGCGTAGCACTAACCACAGCAGCGCCCGAATAGTGCTTCTGCCCGCCTGGAGTTCCTGAATGCAGTCTCGCCTCGCGATTGGCTGGGTGTTTGCTACTGCCAGTACTGTCACGACCCGTGTCGCGGCCCTGCTCCTTCTGTGAGACCGACTTTTTTCGAGACCTCCCGCCCTGTGCTGCGTATTCCTGCGACCTGGGCCGGCGAAACGCCTTCTTGGATGTTTCAATAAGCGTTCGAGTCGTGTATCCATCGTCTGTGGCTGCCCCTTCGCCTCGCCGCTGAGAGCTGGAAGCATGGGCGTGGCGGCTGCCTGTGTTACGTGGGCCGGGCGTGAGCTGTACAATAGTCGACCGCTTGGCCGCTGACGAAGGATGTGCGGCGGTGTTACCAGACATGGCCTAATTCCTTTTTTGTTGGACAGGTGCTTGTGCCTATTTTAGGTGCTTACAAGTAATAAAGATGCTATGCGAGTGCTGAGCGAAACAGAAGCAGGCGGTGTTCCAGCCGACTGATACCAGTGTGCCGTGCCGCGGCCAGACCAAAGCTGAGCAAGCAAGGAGACTGCAGCGCTGCAAGAGCTGCAAAAAAAAAAACGAGAAAGAGCTAGCGAGCAACAAGCAGAGTTGAAAGGAGCAAAGCGCCTGCGTGCCAGAGGGACTGCAAACAAGAACCCAAATGCCTGCTGGGTTTGAAATCAAAAGCGAGCTGCAGCTGAACAGCGCACTATACCCCCCAAAAACAGACGGCCAGAGATCCTCACTCGCGCCTTCCCTGGCCGTGCCGCACCGGAATGCAGCCTCAAACAATAGCACGCTGCAGCTGGGTGTGCTGGGATCAGGTGACAGACCCTTAGGCAGTCTCTGGTCTACAGCGACCCAGGACCTGGATATACTCGGTGGGATTTACACGGGCCTCGCTGCCTGCTCAGCTGCCAGCGGCATCTCCAGCAAGACGCTTTTACCCTCTTTTACAATGCGGCTGCGCCCATACCAGAGCGAGTGCGTAAATGCGTGTCTCAAAAGGCTGCAGAGCGGTGTGCACCGGCAGGCAGTCTCGCTTCCCGTCGGCAGCGGCAAGACCGTGGTATTCTCCAACCTGATCAAGAGGATTCCCCCGCCAACTGGACTCGCCACAAAGACACTTGTCCTTGCCCATCGCGAGGAGCTCTTGTACCAAGCGGCACGGCAGATCCAGCGAGCAGCACCAAACATCATTGTCGATATAGACCGAGGCACCAGCAAGGCCAACCCAGCCGCCGATGTGATTGTGGCGAGTGTGCCGACGCTTGGGAGGAGGCAAAGCGAGAGGCTCGAAAGATACGAGCCAAAGAGATACAAGTGCATAGTCATCGACGAGGCCCACCATGCGGCAGCCGAGACGTACACACGGATCATTGATTACTTTTGCGGCAAGCAGGGTGCGAACGATCCAGAAAAGAATGAGGGGATAGTCGTTTGGGGCTGTTCGGCCACCCTGCGCAGATACGACGGACTGGGACTGAGCAGAGTATTCGACGAGATCGTATACCACAAACCGTTTCTGGAAATGATCAAGGAGGGCTGGCTGTCGAACTTGAAGCTGGTCACTGTGCGCACGTCGAGCAGCTTGGGCGACGTGAAAAGATACGCCGGCGATTTTTCAATAGGGTCGCTTTCCTCAGCTGTCAACAACATGGACCGCAACCTGGCTGTGGTCAAATCCTACCATACGCTGGCTGCAGGGCGCAGGAGTGTGCTTGTGTTTGCCGTCGATGTTGCGCATGCCAGAGAGCTTTGTGGGCTGTTTGTGAGCTACGGCATCCCGGCAGAGGTGGTGCTCGGCCATACGCCGGCAAACGAGCGTGACCGCATACTGGAAGGGTTTCGGTCTGGCGAAATCCCGGTTCTCATAAACTGCGGCATCCTGACCGAGGGTACTGATATCCCGAACATCGACTGTGTTATGATGGCGCGGCCAACGCGCAGCCCTGTGCTATTCCAGCAGATGGTCGGTCGCGGGATGCGTCTGTCTGATGGCAAAAAGGACTGCCTGATCATCGACTTTGTCGACATGTTCAGGGAAGACACCGGGCTAGTCACTCTGCCCACGCTGCTAGGGCTGGACCCAGCACTGGCCTTCAAAAAGACAGATATCCTGGACTCTTCGGCTATTGACGAGCTCGTGCGTGCCCACCAAGAAGAGCGCGATAAGAAATCTGTGTCTGGTGATGGTGATCGCGAAACTGTGGGCCACCAGCAAATCATGGAAAGCTTTGAGAGTGAACTAGACGAGGCGCGGTCGCTGGACTCCCTTGAATCGCTTGAGGCAATGGGATTCAAAGCGCGACTACACCTGAACCCGCTGAACTTCTTTGACCTCAGCGTGCCTGCGGCCAACATAAGCACTGGCAAGTACGTGTCGGATCTGGACGCAGTGTCTTGCGGTGATCTGCGCCTCCGACAAATGAGCCGACTTTCCTGGGTGTCGCTGTCCCAGGGCAAGTTTTTGCTGAGCTTCAGTGGCACGCTTTACTTTGTCACCAAGAATGAGGCGGACGGCCTGTGGTATGGAAGCAAGCGAGTGCGTATGAAGAAGCCCCTGAGCAGCAAGCCTGGTGCGCCGCCCAAGCTTGTGTACTTCTACACTGCCGAAAAGGATATCGGCCTGGTCTCGGACTCGCTGCAGCATGCAATCCACGGCGTTGACAAGCTGGTTGCAGCGACAGCCGAGCGGTACGAGCAGTCTATTTTGTTGTGGAGAGCTCCATGGCGCCAGAAGCCCCCGACGCCGGGGCAGATAAAGTCCCTTGAGCGCCTTGGAGTCAGTGTCCCGGATAGCGTCAAATTAGCGGCATCTCGCAGCGAGCCTCCTCGTAAAAGCTCTCGGCCCGTTTCTGAAGCAGTAGTTACAGCAGCAGAGGCTACTGGTGCCGGTGCCAAAGAGAGCATGGAAGCGAAGGTCTCTGGAGCTCTTGGCCGTAGCAAAAAGATCGCTGGAATCACACGAGGCAGCGCAGCGAACCTGATTTTGCGTTTGACTCATGGATCTGCACGAGCATGGCGGAACTTCGAGAAGGCCTCTCAGCGCCTGGAGGCATCGCAGGCGAAGCGCAACGCTGAGGCAGCAAAGAAAGCAGAGTGGCTCCGATAAGTACTAGCTCCTCAGCTACCGATAGTGCTGAGTGCACACCCTCCGATTGGCTCGTTTGAATCGTGGGAAAGAATAAAGCGGCCTGCTGGCCTGTGCTCGTGTGAGCGCCTGTCAGGAGGAAGGCGCAGGTGCGGCTCTGGTATAAATATGCCTGGAGCCCACATGCCTGCGCGCCGCCATGCACAACCACGACGCCTTTCCCTTTTCTGCACCCCTTATCTTATCTGCCTCTCGTGCTGCAACAGCTCCAGCTCTCTTTTGTAAAAGTACAAACAAAGGCCATGCTTCGCAACGCCATCTCCAAGCTTGCTCGTCCCAGCGCCGTGCGCACCCTCGTAAGTAATTTCAACAGCACACGCACCAACTGCTCTTTTTGCAGAGCATGGCAAATTGCAGCCACAAAGGCAGCAACATTACTCAGGGTACACCGCTGAGAACACCACTTTTCGCCTGAAAGCGTGTAGGGGTCCGCTGCACAAGTCTCGCGCATGAGCACATACAACTCGACCATCGCCGGGCTCTCTGACGAGCAGGAGGAGTTCCGTGAGGCGGTCTCGTCGTTTGCCCAGCGCGAGCTGGCTCCCCGTGCGGCCCAAATCGACAAGGACAATGCGTTCCCCATGGACATGTGGCAGAAGTTTGGCGACATGGGTCTTCTGGGCATGACGGCACCTGAGGAGTACGGCGGTGTCAACATGGGCTACTTCATGCACACGATTGCTATGGAGGAGATTTCCAGGGCCTCCGGCTCTGTCGCTCTCAGCTACGGCGCTCACTCCAACCTGTGCGTCAACCAGATCAACCGCAACGGCACTGCCGAGCAGAAGGCAAAGTACCTGCCCAAGCTCATTTCCGGTGAGCACGTTGGTGCCCTGGCCATGTCCGAGCCTGGGTCCGGCTCTGATGTGGTCTCGATGAAGCTCCGTGCGGACAAGAAGGGCGACAGGTACATTCTCAACGGCAACAAGATGTGGATTACCAACGGACCTGATGCCAACACCCTTGTTGTCTATGCAAAGACCGATGTCGAGAAGGGCAAGATTACTGCGTTTATCGTTGAGAAGGGGTTCAAGGGATTCAGCACCCACCAGAAGCTCGATAAGCTCGGCATGCGTGGATCCAACACCTGCGAGCTCGTATTTGAGGACTGCGAGATTCCCGAGGAGAATGTCCTCGGTGAGGTCGGGCGCGGCGTCTATGTTCTGATGTCCGGATTAGACCTCGAACGCCTTGTGCTCTCGGGTGGCCCCCTCGGCCTAATGCAGGCTGCCGTCGACACTGCTGCTCAGTATGTGCACGAGCGCCACCAGTTCGGTGTCCCCATCGGCACCTTTGAGCTGATGCAGGGAAAGCTTGCTGACATGTACACCAAGCTCAACGCGTCGCGTGCCTATGTCTATGCTGTCGCCAGGGCCTGTGACCAGGGAAAGATTAGCAACAAGGATTGCGCTGGTGTCATCCTGTACAGCGCTGAGCGCGCCACTGAGGTGGCACTTGACGCTATCCAGTGCCTTGGCGGCAACGGATACATCAACGATTACCCGACTGGCCGCATCCTTCGTGATGCTAAGCTGTATGAGATCGGTGCTGGTACCAGCGAGATCCGCCGCATGCTCATCGGTCGTGAGCTCAACAAGCAGTACCTCAAGTAGTTGCCCCATTACACGAATTTTCTTAGTCTAATACAATGTATGCAGCGCTCTTGGCAGCCTGCAGTGGTTTCATCCATGTGCGAGTGTCTAGTTGCATTTCTTTGCATTCATGAGGTGACAATTAAAAAATGATGTGTACTAGGCACCATATCTACAGGTGGGTGCCAAAAAAAAAATAACAGGTACAGTGGGGAAATAGCGAGGCTCGCACAGCGAACCCGCTGTGTTCTATAGCGGGTATCTACCAGAGAGCATCTGGATTACTGCTGTGCCTCATTTTCAGGCGAGCGGCGGAAGTAGCGGTCGTCCCACCCGCCAACATTGTCAACCTGACGGCGGAAATAGCCATCATTCCAGTTCCCAACGTTATCGACTTGGCGGCGGAAGTAGCGGTCGTCCCATCTGCCGACGTTGTCAACCTGAGGGGCAGCGATAGGTTCGGGGGCAGCAACGGGCTCAGGAGCAGGAGCAGGAGCAGGAGCAGGAACAGGAACAGGAACAGGAGCAGGAGCAGCAATGCCAGCGGCAGCAAGGACAAGGAGAGAAATAAAGGACTTCATTTCCGTGGTTCTTTTCGTAACGTGTTTGCTAGGGTGCTGTTTGGTGGTGTGGTATGGTGTGGTGATAGCAAGCAAAGACGCTGAGGTCCGGTGCCCTGCCATTGATTATATAGACATGCTCAATCCGAGCACCCACATGTCTGCAGTTGTGTAGAGACCAACATGCAAACTAATTAACGAGAACAATACAGCGAACCCGCTCAAGGAGCAGCAGGCGATACCCTGAGATGCAGCACACCGACTATTGACACAATTGCCTGTAGAGCGCTGGCAAGCTTATTCAGCCATGTCCTACAGTGGATGTGGTGGCTAGTACCGCTGGTGTATTATCTGGTGGGTGTTTGAAAGAAAGGCGGGAAAACGTGTATCCCCTTGTTTTATTGACTGCAAAGAAAGATGCAGCACGGCCGTTTCCGTGTTTCATACGAGGATGCACATGCACATGGTCTGGCTGCTGGCTTGGCTGGCTGCATATCACGCTGCTTCCACCAG
>MU603946.1:119630-170801 GCA_025201845.1 Martensiomyces pterosporus
GAGCGGGAGCTGGCACTGGCGGACCACTGCAGGAAGCACAGAAATCAGATGGATGCACATGGTGCCCAGGCAGCAAAGGTGGTAGCAGCATAATTGCAATTGTCGCTATTGTAGACTGAGTGCGCAATTGTAGCAATAGGGAGTGGATAGATGGCTGTGCCTGGGTTGTGGCGCGACACATGCTGTGGATGGAGAGCGGGACGCGCGTCGCCCAATGGTATGCATGTTTGGGCTGTGTGAGCCACAGAGATCCAGGCTGGAAGCAGGAATCTCGCACACCATTGCACTCAAAAGCGCCAAGGGCTGATGCCCTTATTCTACAATTGCAGCTCAGCAGGGCACCCGCAAGCGATCAGCCCCTTGCCCTTCTCAAAAGGACGCGCGTCGCCCAATGGTATGCATGTTTGGGCTGTGTGAGCCACAGAGATCCAGGCTGGAAGCAGGAATCTCGCACACCATTGCACTCAAAAGTGCCAAGGACTGATGCCCTTATTCTACAATTGCAGCTCAGCAGGGCACCCGCAAGCGATCAGCCCCTTGCCCTTCTCTGGCTCTGCCTGCCTGCATCTTGCTTGTGCGCTGGCTGCAGCGTATCAGGGTTTGTTTCTACGCAAGCCATGCAGAGCAAGTAGCACATGTTCTGCAAATGAATCCAAAATAATGAGATCTTGCAGGTACCGTGCCAACGAGTATCCTCCGCTTGGAGACAATGAATATGGGGAGCATAGCACGGAATGTGCGTGTTTTATATTGCCATTGTCACAGGAATCCCCCCGAATGCGCAAGGGGGCAGTGGTCGTCGTTGCCCCACCATTTGGGAAAAGCAACCTTTTCAAAGGCAAAGTAAATGAAAATGCTCGAGATGGCCAGCCCACTATCCATACCAGCCGACACGGGAAACGCGAACCGTCGCCACAGGGCATTGCGGTACCTGTGAATCAGGTGGCTGACAAAGCAAAAGAGGAACCAGTTGGTGTATGCATGAGTAGGTGCCGGCGGCATAAATGAAATGGCCGAAAAGAGCAGCGGGACGTGGATGTGCTGCAGCCATCTCACATTAGGAAGCTTCTTCTGCAGAAACCAAACGGGAACCGGCAGCAGCATGCCGAGGATGAACAAGTAAAGGACTGCGTGGTAGGGGCTGTCCTTGCCAAACATGCGGCCTGGGCCAACCAGCCCCCAGATGACCGAGGCTGAGTAAAATGAGGTTGCGGTTGTGCAGGACCACATGGGGTTCTTTGGAGTGCAAATGTCGGGGATGCTTTGCATCAGCCAGTACGCCACGCCGAGTTGCACAAATGCGCTAATGATCGTGCCGACGAGCTGGGTGATGAACAGATGGCGGGGAGGAATCTTCATGTAATGGCCGAGCTTCTGGTCGCTCACTAGGTTCAGCGCCTGCACCATGGTTATGTATCCGTACACCTTGAATGTGACGTTGGCGATTGGGTTGCCAGGCTTGCCGTAGCCAATGATGAACTCGGTGATTATGTTGAGCGCCGGCTGCTGGTTGGAGATCGCCTGGATGATGCCGATGGGGATGGTGAAGACGAGCGGCAGTGCGACGGACAGGATGACCCAGTACCAATCCAACATCTTCCATGTTTCGCAGACCACAATTGCAAACGTGATTGTCACCCCGAATGTCACCATGTACCACCACTTGGGTACCTCTGGGTAGCTGCGCATCAGTCGGGCGTGCACATCGTCGGTGTCTGCTGATTTTGACTGGGATACTTTCTGCACAATGTCTGCTCCGTGGTGCAGCGCAATGTACGTGAGCACTGCCATCAAGCCCGCAAAACCGAGTCCATACGAGATGCCAAAGTGGTAGGATATGCGCAGCGGCCCATATGCCTGGTACTTGCTGGCATCAAACTGCTGATCAGCGGTCATGATCTGGTGGATGTCATAGTGCGAGCCATTAGGCAGGAACAGCGACGGGGTATATATTGGCATGTTTCCTGCGCCCCATGTGTTGCTGTAGTACCCTGCTGGTGTGATGATCCACATAACGACAACGAACCCAGCAAACACGTTGCATGCCATGACCCAGGGTGTAGCCACGGGGGAGCCTGTAAACACCGATGAGACGTATGACCAGTCCAGAGTGAAGTTGAGGATGCCTAGGCCATTCTGTGAGTCGCCCAGCTGCTGTGCGATAACGTTATTTGGTGCAGCAAAGCAAAGGATGGATATCATCGACAGCGTGGGGAATATGGTGCCGGGGATCATGTACCACAGGAAGCTAGCCGCAAAGAAAGTCCAAAACACCCGCATGCGCGACCACTTTCCCCAGTGCCTGTTATCGTGGAAGGCACGGAATAAAGCAGCAGAAACCAGGGTTCCTGGCCAGATCATCGCTGCCGGATAAACAAGGAGCTTGCGTGAGAGACCAGCAAAGCTGTATCCCATGATCTGAGAGGAGAGGAGAAACAGCAGGCTCAGGCCAAAGCCCAAATCAGTTTTATACCACATCTTTTTGATCGTGATCACGTCAATGGCGTAAGCGACACCAGTGGATGTGCCAGCAAAGATGGAGATCAGGACGTGCTCCTTGATGTTGAAGGGTCCGGGGTTGAGCGACCATTTGTAGCCAAATGTGTTGAACCGGCGTGCAGGCAGGATCTTTGCCATCAGAACGCCCAGTGGGAACGTTAGTAGCTGGATGACATACCCATTCAGCGTAATTGGGTTGCTGCGGAAGAAGAAGAACTGGTTGACAAACGCAAGAGCCGCCGTAAAACATGTGCCAAGCACCCACGTCCGAAATGTCAAGCTTGGCAGAGTAGTGTCATCCACGTTTGAAACGTTTGCTCGCACTATCTCGTACGGGGAGTCGTCATCTTTGTCCTTCTTTTCTGGCGCTGCCATCTCTGCTTCCGCATCGAGGTTGGATTCATCAGCAAACAGTGTGCACTCGTCAACATCGATGTGCAAATCAATATCGAAATGGACCCTTCTTTCGGGTTTCAGCGCCACGACTGTCATGGTAGGTGTGGAGTGAATATGCAAAAGTTGGTACTGACAAAGCGTTGGAATGCAAAATGCCAAGAGTTGTGTGAGAGCAGACAGCATGCGCTTCTGAGGAAGGGGCAGTGCGTGCTTATATAAGAGGGCGGTGCACCTCTTTCGTGTGGCTTTCCTGGCAGATGCCAAGGTCTGCTGTCGCGACAGCAAGCAGTCAGCCCATGCCATTTGCCAAAGTAGACGTGATTTCCTTTGGCCGGTATGAGACCCCGCTATTGTGCGGCAGAAAGAGAAAGGAAAGAAAGGGACGGGTCCAGTCTGAGTGTGGCGCAATGGCTCCAATATGGTGTGCCGGCGGTCTATTTTTACAGCGCTCCGATGCCGCTGAAATGTCTTGGATCTGCCGACATGCTGAATGTGCAGCTGCCGTAGCAGACCCGGCGAAGAAAAATGGAGCGGCTTTTGCGGCACAGCATGGGGTCACATGATGATCCCTTTACTCAGGAAAGCAGTGGCGTTGAGCGCGTTTTCTGGTGGAAATCTAGGCGAGCTCAAGCCTTTGTCTGTTCGTGCTTCACCTCCGGGCTCTTTCTCCTCCGCTCGCCTTCGTGTTGTTTTCTTTTGTCCCGAAATGGCGATGGCTCTGCTTGAGTGCACTGCTCAGGCTGTCCTCGGCGCCAGATCGGCATTGCGTCTAGGCAGCCAGCGCACACACGTCCACTCGATCTACACCAGAGCGTTTTCAACCAGCAAGCAGTCAGAGGGCCTCAAGGTTCTGTTCTTCGGCACAGACAAGTTCTCAGACCACGCACTCAAAGCGCTAGATTCCGACCGCTGCGGTAACAAACCAGTTGTCGACGCCGTCGAAGTGGTGTGTCCGCCACCCGCATACAGGTTCAAGAAGGACAAGATGATTCTGGCGTGGGAGGCAGAAGTCGAAAAGACGGCCAGAGAAAAGGAGCTCAAAATCCACCACCCGCCAGGGCGGTCAATGACATCATGGAGCGTGCCTGAGCTGGAAGGGGATTTCAAAGGCGAAAAGTTCGATATCGGCGTTGTGTCGAGTTTTGGCCAGTTCCTGCCGCGCCGCATTATCGAGAGCTTCCCGCTCGGGATGATCAACATCCACCCGTCGCTGCTGCCCCAGTACCGCGGGCCATCTCCCTTGCAGGCTGCGCTGCTGAATGGCGACAGGACCACAGGGCTGACCATCCAAGAGGTGCACCCGAAAGTGATGGACGGCGGCAAGGTTTTGGCGCAGATTCCGTTTACCATTGAAGACAGCTTTACGCGCGACGACTTGGTTCGCGATCTGGGCCACCTGAGTGGGCAGTTGCTGCTCAGGGTACTGCACAATTTGGAAGTGGTGCGCAGGGAGGCTATCACTCAGGACGAGTCCAAGGTCACCACCACCAGGCTGTACAGCAGAGCCGACTCGAAGGTTATTTGGGAAAATATGTCGGCGGAGGAAATCGTTCGCATCCACAAGGCATTCTACGGCATGGAGCCCGTGCACTCCATCTGGCGGTGGAGGTCCAAGATGCACGGCGTGCAGCTGCTTGAAATGGACCTGGCACCGCCGGATTCCGCTCCCTTGGTGGACGACTATTTGAAGTACCCGCCAGGCACCCTCTTCTTTGCTCGCAAGGTGCCTTACATCGAGGTTCCCTGTCTGGGCGGCGGGCGCCTTCACGTCACACTGCTCAAGGTTGAGGGCAAAACAGAGAAGAGCGCCAGGGAGTTTGCGAACGGATATCTGAGAAAGACAGGCGCTCTGAGGTTTTTGACTGATCCCGTGGAGCCCAAGAAGCCAACGCCGGCATTTGTATATCCTCCTGGACACGAGCCACCAGCTGCGATTGGCCACAAGCTGGAGCCAAGCGAGGGTCAAAGGGTAGAGGAGGATGAAGGTGGTTTTGGATCGGATGCCGAAACGGCTGTGGACTCCAGCTCCGAAGCCGAGCAGAAGCCCAAGTAAACAAGCTACATGCGCAGTTTCAATACAAGAGGTACTACGCTTTTTATTATTATTATACCAGGACTCCAAACTAAATTCTGGGAGAGTGTATCCACACCGCCCCTCCGTGTGCTCGTCTGCTTGTGGTGTCTGTTGGGCAGCTGACTGAGGAGCAAAGGCTCTAACAAGGAGGTGCAGTTGGCTGAATGATGCATGCCTCAGTTTAGCGAGCAGGCTGTTTCGGTGTAAATACAAATGTATAGCGGCTACCATGCCAATTGCACCAAACAGAAGAAAGAGAGTATCGTCCAGAGGCTCTTTGGCTACATCTCCTCCAGATCGCTCTCAAACAGATCCTCCTCAGGGAAATCTCCCACCGCAACTCTATCGGGCCTCACAAAGGCGCCATGCCCCATCGCGCACATAAAGTACACTTGTCCATCCACTGACCCGTCGTTTTTGCCCACAGGTTCGTCGTACTCGACGCCGACCCAGTACCCTGGCCTAAACCCAGTCTTTCCGACAAACCTCACGGTGCCCCTCTTCCTATACTCGCCGCCCGTCAGGTTGACCTCACACCGCTGGCCCGCCTGGATCCCCTCTGCTTGTTCCTTGAACTCGTCCTCCTCATCAATCGACATCGCCGACTTGTTGTCCGCGAACCGGCCCAGGTTGTGGCGCCGCTTGAATGCCCTTACCGAGTCTTGGCGCCGGTCGTATTCGTCGTCGGCCATCACCATTTTCTCCACCTGCGAGTCGTCGTTGAAATTCAGCTGCATTCCCAATGCGGATGTGGGGCTGGCGTTCTCGACTTTCAGCGTCATGTAGTCCTCGACCGGGTAGAAGCCGAGCATCTTGGTGAGGTCCCCGTCGATGCTGCACACGGGCATGGTGCCCTGCCAAACAGTGAGCCGCTGGTCGGCTGCGGTGATGCCGACGATGGGCTCCAAGCGAGTTTTGAGGGCGTCGATTGTCAACGATTTCTGGAACCGCCGCTCGGAGCTGGCGTTCTGGCTCTCGACAAACAGCGTGACGACCGACATCCTGTGCTTCTTTTTTTCCCTGCCAAATACTGGAAGACGCGTGGATACTAAAAGAGAAGCGGGGGCAATAAAGCTTGCAGCAAGCAGCTGAGTCGCGTGCGAAATCTGCTCTGAGTCAATCTGTAAATGTCAAGCATAAGACGCTGCAGGCGGGTGGTTATGCGAGGATGCACCTGACCTCCTGCTAGAGCGGCGCAGCAAGGAAGCCCGATTGTTCCGAGGCTGAGCAGCATCCGCCCGATGGGATTATGCGGGGCGACCGGAGCACAAAGAAGCGCCGGGGAAGCGAGGCAAAAAGGATGAGGGGCCACGCGATTGGGAAGATCAGTTGAAGGCGAAGCACGTGAAGGGGCATATATAAGGGCTACCAAGCTAGAGCGGCACAAGCCCACCTGTCTTCTTCCACTCAGGCTTTCTTTTTCTGTCTACGCAGAACGCTCTTTCGTATTGTATTTCTAACACACACTCACCTTCTCTATTTCAAGGCAGACCAAAAAAGAGACAAGAATGCGCGCAATCGTCGTCAAGAACTGGCTCAAGAGCCCAAACGACATGGAGGTCAAGGACGTCCCCGTCCCCGTGCCCAAGCCCACTGAGCTGCTGGTAAAGGTCGACTCCACGGGCGCCAACTTCTTCGACATCCTCATGGTGCAGGGCAAGTACCAGATCAAGCCGCCCTTCCCGTTCACCCCGGGCGCCGAGTTCTCCGGCACCGTGGTATCGGCGCCATCCGCAGGCTCCAAGGACGCGGGGTTCAAGCCGGGCGACCGCGTCTTCGGATCAAACCCCACTGGCGCCTACGCAGAGTACCTGGCAGTGCCTGCGTGGCAGTGCTTCCACATCCCCTCCACGCTCAGCTTTGAGGAGGCAGCCGGGCTGTACATCACGTATCCGACGAGCTACGCTGCGCTGGTGCTCCGTGCCGACGTCAAGAAGGGCGACTGGGTCCTGGTGCATGCGGCTGCTGGCGGCGTCGGCATTGCGGCGGTGCAGATCGCAAAGGCGCTGGGCGCAAGGGTCATTGCGGCTGTGGGCAACGAGGGCAAGTTCGACATCTGCAGGCAGCAGGGAGCGGACTTTTGCGTCAACTACCGCGAGCCCGACTGGACCGACAAGGTCCTGGAAATCACCAAGGGAAAGGGCGCCGATGTGGTCTACGATCCGGTCGGGCTTGTGGAGAAGTCGCTCAAGTGCATTGCGTGGAACGGCCGCGTGGTCGTGGTGGGGTTCGCTGCTGGATCCATCGAGAAGATTGCAGCTAATCGCATCCTGCTCAAGAACATCGCTGTCACTGGTGTTCACTGGGGCGCCTATCTGAGGAACGAGCCGGAGAGGGTGCCTGAGGTGTGGGGCGCGCTGTTCAAGATGGCCGAGGAAGGAAAGATCAAGCCCGTTGTGTGGGAGCCCATCTTCTACGGGCTCGACAAGACCAAGGATGCTCTGAGGGCGATTGCCAACCGCGAGACCTACGGCAAGGTTATTGTCAAGCCATCCGAGTCCTCGCCCAAGCTCTGATTACTACTCAGCACGTGATTCTCTTTGATACATATGTTTTTTTCTTTCAGGCCCACACATGTGCGAGTGAATAAAGACAAAATCTAGCCGCCATGGCCCTTTAGATTGCGCCAGACAGGAACACGCTGGTCATTGCAGCCGCCGGATTGGCGCCATCCGCTGCACCGCCTCCGCCGCCGCCACCTCCACCGCCGGACTCGCCATGGTCAACGACGTTGGCATTCCGCACGTAGCGCTGCGGCCTGTGGATGCTGTGGTTGCCGCTAAAGACGTCGTTGTCGTCGTCGTCGCCGTCGTCGCGTGATCCAGAACGCTTCGCTCCAGAAGACGAGCCGGGCTTGTCTGCCACGTCGCTGTACTCCGGCGGCGGCGCAACCATGCTGACGGGCTGCAGGGGCAGCGAGTAGCCGAGGCCGAGATCGATGATTGCCTGGCGCAGAGCAAATGCAAACTTGTTTTTGACAGCAGCGCGCCTGGCGCCGTCTTGCCAGTTGGACTTGTGGTTGATGCCGACGCTGATCTGCACACGGTTGGTGTTTTCCAGCAGGTCGATGCTGAACCCAACGGGGCTGCTGATGTCGCGTGGGTTCTCGTCGGCATACTCGTTCATGCGGTCGCGCAGGGCGTAGAGCTTCTCGGTAGGCGTGCCAAAGCTGAAGCTCACTTGGATGGACTCCGATTGCGGGTTGGACCGACGCATGTTCTGGATCTTCAGCGTGGCCAGCTTGGCATTCGGGTACACCGTGTAGGTGCCGTCGGTCTTGTAGAACACGGTGCTGAGGAGACGGATCTTCTTCACAGTCAGGTTCTCTCCGTCGACAATGACAGTGTCGCCGACGTCGTACGAGTGCACCTGGAAGAGGAAGATCAGGCACTCAAAGACCGTCTTGAACGTGTTGCCAAACACAAAGCTCCACCCGATAAACAGCGTGCCCATGGTGGCCAAGCTCTTCAGGGCATCAAGCCCAAACACCAGCAGCGCAATGATCACAATCACCAGGAGCGCAAACACGGTCATGAACAGGTCCAGCTTGCCGACAACCTGCGACATGTCGCCCAGCGCATTGAGCAGCGCGCGGCGCTCCTTGTAGATGAGGAGAACGCGGTCGCGCATTTCGCGCTTGCTGATGTCGCCGTTGCCATCCTTGTCGAAGAACTCGAATGCCTTTATGGCGTCTTCCTCCTTCTCGAAGAACGGCAGGAAGTCATCCACCACAAGGTAGTCGCGGTCGTTGTTCAGAGCGCCAAACAGCTTGCGTGCAAGCTTGCTGGCGTACTGGTTGGAGTTCATGTCCACACCGCCGTCCAGCGCGCGGTCCTTGATGTTCCACAGGCGGCTAGCGAAGCTCTTCGAGGGCTTCTTGCTGTGCTTGCCACCGCCAGCACCCATGCGAGGCGCGCCAAAGGTGCTGCGCCAGCCGCTGTTGCTTGTCGACGACCGCGTGTTGCCCAGCGGCGGGGGCGCCGTCTTCTCCATGTCCTCGGCCTCTGCGGCTGCCAGCAGCTCTTTGCGGCTGCTCATTGGGTCGCCAGTGCTGCCGTAGGTGAATGTCGCTGAGTGGCCGTTTCCGTCAGTTTGCGCCATGAAGGGCGTGGAGTTGGCGCTGGTGTCGTGGCCGTGCACTTCGCGGGCGCGGTTGAGATGGTCGAGGACCCAGCTGGCATACGACTGCTGCGCGATGCGCTCCTTGTATGCGGACTTGTGGAATCTGGTGGCCACGATCTTCAGGATAAGCTTCTCCATGCCGATGATGGTGCATCCAACCAGAACCAGGACGTTGACCTGGAACAGCACCTGGTCCCACGACGAATTGTTGTTTTCCACGGCGCCCGTGAGGCGGTACGATGCGTTGGGGAACATGACGACAAAGCTGATAAGCGAGATGGCCGAAATGATTACCATCTTTATGTACGGCTTGATCGCGATGAAGAACTGCATGCGGTCCTTGAGCTTCTCGATGTTGCGCTTGCCCTTGAGCATCCGGACCACCCGCAGCGCGGCATCGGGCGTCATGTCCATCAGGTGGTAGACCAGAGTGCCAAAGAACCAAACGGACGCCAGCAGCGCAAAGGACCGGGCCACACACTGCAGATCGTACTTGTGCTGGAAGTCGGGGCCGTCTGGGATGGAATTGCGGAATGGCAGATGGGGGTGCGAGGCCAAGACGGCAACCACAGGGATCATAAGGACGATGCCGCCGCCCACCATTATGCAGATTGCGCGCAAGAGCGGGTGCATGCGCCAGAACCCCGTGGGTGGCCTGCTGCCCTCGTCCTTGTCGCTGCCCTCGTCACCGTCATCTGATATTTCGTCCCAGTTGAAGTCATCCTGCATGTTTGCCGGGATGTCGGCCTCGGGCATGTCAAGGGTGCTGCCGCTGAACGCCTGGTGCCGGAGCTGCGAATCGTGGTGTGGCGGGTAGTTGGAGGAGTCGGTGCCAGTGCCGGCGCCAGCGCCGGGCATGTTGATGACGGCCGAGCCCCTGCTCGTCTTTTCGTCGTCGGAGTAGCTGTTGGGCTTGAACTTTATGTTTGGCATGGTGTGTGCTAACAACGCAGGCGCGTCATTAATCAAATGATCAGGAAATGCGGAGCGATGGCTGGAAGGGTGGGGGAGAGGCGGGCTGAAGGATGGAAGAAAGACGCGTGTCTGTGTGGAAAAATAGAAAGGAAAAATGGAACCTGTAGCTCAAAGGCGGCCTTGTGTTCCAGGGCAAGGTCCTTTTATACACGCTAGATGGCATTCGACAGCCGTCCAGCTGTCCCAGTGCAGGGGTTTCACACGAACGAAAGTAGAAATATTTTTATTATTAGCGAGTGATATGGCCCACCCAACAAACGGCGCAACTGAAGATGCACTGTGAAGCCTGTTCTATATTTGAACATGGCAGCAGCAAACTGGTCCAATGAGCATTAGTGCACAGGCTGTGGAGCGGGGCGAACAGAGGGCCGCTCGGCTCATGCAGAGCAGCCCGAAAGATCGGCTTTTTCTGTAAATGCCAGCAGCAGCCGCGCGGTCGGTTGTGCTGCAAATGGAAGGAGGGGCGCACTGCAAGCAGCCCACGGAGCCTGCATCGCTGTGGCCTTGGAGGAAAGAAGCCCTGCGCTGGCTCCTGGCAACTGCCCAGGTGACGTCACAGTGCAACTGCACTGCATGGGAGACATGGCACCAGCAGGGCGAACCACGGAGCACTGCAAGGCGCCGCTGCAAGACAGTGTGGCTGAATATAGCAGCTTTCATCAGCAAGCAGGGCAGCAGAGGAAAGAAAAAGAAAGTAGACCACGCCTCCACAGTCCATGCACAGCTCCTGGCAGAACAGCGAGCAAGTGTGTGTAGCGCCTCTGCCGGGAGCGATGTGAGACAAGCGCTCTCTTCTCTCTCCCTCCACAAACGCGCATGTGCGTAATTTCCTGTCGCTCTGTTTTCGCCTGTGCAGCTCATCAACAGAGCATGCATATTCTTGGTGTGGTTGGCTTGGTGGGGAGAGAGGGGGAGAGAGGGGGAGGGGGCTGCTGCCCACTCAGACGACATGGCCACTGCCAGCCAGCCTGCGCCTTCCTTCTCTCCTTTGCTCACTGCGCTTTCTGTTTTTTCTTCTTCCTTTTCCTTTCCTTTTCTTTTTCGCCTTGTTGCTCCTACATTCCTTTCACTTTTTAGTTCATATCCTGTACAGCGCGTGGTTGTGGAGAGGCCCTGACGCACTTGGCTTGATTTTGCACTGCGGATGGGAGAGAACTACGAAAAGGTACACCTTGCGGCAGCAGCGGCAGAAGCAGCAGCACCTAACTCTCCTGCCGGCTCCTATGCGTACCCTTACCAGCAGCAGGACCTGCAGCCTCGGCAGGCAAAGAGACAGAGGCGGCTGGCAGTTGTGAGGTGGGTTGGCGCCATTCTTCTCGCCATACCCGCCGCTCTCCTCCTGCTGTGCGCAGGCATTTACCTATACGGGGTTCAATTTCCCACTGACAACGCACTGCAGCCACCGGCAGCTCAGCCCGCAGAGCAGACCGATATCCATCGCTCGCATAAGCCGCACCGCCACCACAGCAACAACCACCACCACCAGCAACAGCAGATTGAGCGCAAGGGGGAGCAGCTCTCTTCTAATGGCACGCACTGGTTCCGCCCGACGCTGATTTTGGTGTCTCTTGATGGGTTCAGACCAGACTACCTGGACCGCGGCATCACACCTGCGTTGCTGAGGCTCGGACGCCATGGCCTGCGCGCCGACTACATGGTTCCCTCGTTCCCGTCGTCCACGTTCCCGAACCACTACTCCATTGTGACGGGTCTGTACCCTGGGTCGCATGGGATTGTGAGCAACGAGTTCTTTGACACGCAACTCAACGACACGTTCGTGTACAAGAACCCCAAGAAGAACGTGGACCCGCGGTGGTGGGATGGCGGAGAGCCCATTTGGGTGACGGCAGAAAAACAGGGCGTGCGTGCGGCAATCGACATGTGGCCCGGGTCCACTGCCGTCATTCGCGGGACCAAGCCGAGCTATGTGATCCCCTTTGCAGACAACGTGCATCCGACGGAGAAGACGCAGCAGCTGATGGAATGGCTCGACCTGCCCCTGAACCGCCGCCCATCGTTTCTGGCCACCTACATGCCCGAGGTCGATCAGGCCGCGCATGGCACAGGCCCAGACTCGAAAAAAGTCAACGATGCCGTGCAGATGGTCGACGAGGCCCTGGGCGAGCTGCACAAGGAGGTTGAGAAGCGCAATCTGACGCACATCGTTAATCTCATGGTTGTCAGCGACCACGGAATGGCGGCGACCAGGGCGCGCAAATATGCAATATATGTGGATGACATTATTGACGTCAGCAGGCTGCAGGGGATCTATGGATGGCCGCTAGGCGGCATTCAGCCAAAGGACGAGGCGGATGTGCCGGAGATGTACAGAAGACTCCGACTGGCCAGCAAAGGGCAGCCGTGGAGCGTGTACTTGAGGGAGAACATTCCGTCTCGGTTCCACTACTCGCACCAGTCGCGTGTGGCGCCAATCTACATCATCCCGGAGATCCCCTGGTACGTGTCCACGAGAGCCGCAGATCAGTTCCACGCCGAGCTAATGCAGTCCAAGGAGGACTTCCCGCTGATTGGCGCGCATGGATACGACAACCTGCACCCGCTGATGCGTGCCACATTTGTGGCTACGGGCCCTGCATTCAGGCCTCGAGCCGCCACAGCGAAGGTGTCCCCGCAGGCAGCCGCCTCGCTCAACGCCACGCTGCTGGCTGCCCACGACCAGCTCCGCCCGCATCGCCTGCAGTACCACGGCGCATCGGGCACTGGGGGCCATCCGCTGGTGGTTCAGCAGGAGTCGTTCCAGCGCAGACATGTGCCGTCGAGCAGCAGCGAGAAGCACCACCAAGTCCAGCTGATGCCCGACGATGGGTTGCACATTTCGGACATGAGCGCCTCGCAGCAGTACGCCGACCTTGTGCGCAACGCCCTGCTGTCGCGGCCAGACCGCATCTCAGAGCAGGTGGGCGGATGGAGGAAGGAGCTTGAGCAGTACCAGGCCGAGTACGACCGCATCTGGGGCGACCACCACCTGGACGAGGCTGCACTGCGCAACATCCGCCACCCGCCGTTTGAGAACGTCGAGCTGTACGGGTTAATGGCAAGGATCCTGCACCTGGATCCCGCGCCGAACAACGGGACGACGAGGTTCCATGAGTGGTGGCTGAAGAATTAGCTTTTTTTTCTCCCTTTGTTTGATATTTAGTATTGTACTGTGTAGATGTTAAAACGCTGCCAAGCCCTTTCCTACTGCCGCGCCCCTTGGTGCTGAGGAGTGCTAGCTCGGACAGCCGTGTGAAAGAGGCACGCTGCCGGACCCGCCGGCTGCAACTCCCCTGGACATGCAGCTTGGCAGGCCAGGTGCGTCGTCGCCATCGGGCCCCGAGAGATCAGGCATCTTTCCCTTGGCCTTGCTCGAGAGATGTGCAAGCGACGAAACACGCGAGCCAGCCAGCTGGCCATTTGCAGCCCCATTTGCAGCCCCGGCGGCGGCGGGGGGCGCTTTGGCAGCGGCTTTGGACGACTCCGGCTGGCCCGCCAATGCGGATGACGACGACGATGACGAGCACGCAAAGGGCTTCGACGACGGGCCCGCCGCATTGTACACGACCCCCTGCGGCCCCGGCGCCGGCTGCCTGCCCAGCTGCTGCCTCCTCCGCTTCTCCTCCTCCACCCACTCCTTGTGCGACGCGATCGTCTTGTCATACAGCAGCAGACACCGCTTCACCTCGCCCATGGCCATGTTGAGCTTCTGCAGCGTCAGGGGCTTATCGGGCGTCAGCAGGTTGAGGTAGTTGGCCACGGTTGCCCTGCGCACCCTGAGCCCCTGCAGCATGTCAATCACGACGGGATTCGACGCGGGGTCCTCGTCGACGTTGAGGGAGATGAGGTTCTCTGTGATCATGTCGCACAGGTTCTTCAGCTCCCGGGCGCACTTCTCCATGTGCTCGATGAGCGACGGCGTCAGCTCCAGCGCCTCCTGCCCGCTCGGCAAGACGGCATTCTGCGGCTGCGCGGTGCCTGCTGCCCGCACAGCAGCCTCGCTGGGCTGCTCAGCCGCAGGCGCGGGGATGGGCGGGTCCAGCGAGTACATAAAGGGCACGCCGGGCAGGGGCGTCTTCTCTGGGTACTGCCATGCCTCCTGCTCGCAGACGATCGGCGGGCGGGGGAGGTACGCGGGCGACGGCAGCAGGCCGACCCTCTGCTTCGCCACATCCACCACCGACTCCAGTATGCTCCGGGCGCCTGGGGCATTGGAGTACAGGAGGCACCACCGCGCAGCCATCGACAAGAGCACCTGGCGCACCTGCACCGGGATGCCGGGCGATATGATTACTTTGAGGATCTTGGCGCCTGTGGTTTTCTCGCTCAGAAGCACGCTCATTTCGGCTGGATACGACCACACGATGCCCTGGAGCACCTGCAGCAGGGCAATGGACTGCGCCATGCTGCCCGCCGAAGCGCTGCTGTCCGTGGCTCCGCTGGGCGACCATCGCCCCCCGCTGCCTTTTATCCGCGCACGGAGGCGCGACTCCTTTGGCTCCTTCTCGTCAACCGCGCGCAGAACAAGGTCCAGTGCCTTGGCTGGACTACACACCAGATACAACAAACATGCAGAGGCCGCTTTTGGCAGGTAGCTCAGTAGAGGACGCACTCCGGCCTTTGCCTTGTGCTTGGTATTTGCCCTCTGCTATCGAGCACTTACGCATCCGCATGCTTCGAGAGCGCGTCGTAGACTTTGTGGTATGCGGCTGGGTGCAACGTGGCATCGCCTACAAAGGATGGAGAGCCGGGAGCATGAGGCACAGGCAACAAAAAGGCGAGGGGGGTTAGCTGCCCTATCGGTTTACTTCCAGCTGCGTTTGCATTCACTCGAGCCCTCCGGCTGCTGGCGTGCACGGAGCACAGCCTGCTACGTACGCATGGCCTCCGCCAGCTTCGCCTTGTTCCTCCCAAACACCGGCATAGTTCGGCTGTATGCAATGGAAGTGCAAATGTGAATTGAAGGAGTGCGGCAAGGTGGAAATAGGAGCCGGGAAGGAGCAGTAGCAACAAGCAAAACAAAGGGGGCGCGAGAAAAAGGAACACAACTGAGGGAAATCAGCACCCAGTGCTAATGCATCCCACGTCTATTTATAAAAGCACCTGCCTGCCTTCCAGCCTGTCTGACCCAGCATGCAGGCGAGGAAGCCCAGCGAGAAGGCGCTCATACGACACCACAGGCGGCGAACTGACGGCGTACAGCTGCTACACAAGTGGAATGGACAGCTAGTTCAGTGCTGACTGCGTGGGTCTGTGCAGATGCCTCTTTGTGGAGTCCATCCTGCCTGCTCAGACGCCTGTCCCGCGTGTGCGCCTCTCTTCCGGCCCTCCTAGCCACCGGCTTTGGCTCGCAAAGGAACGCCGCCAATGCGACTGCGTGGTCGCCAAACCCAGCGTCGGCAGAGGCGAGCTGTGTGCTCAAAATCTCTGGCTGGATGCCCGTGTAGTAGGATATGGAGACCCATCTGGTGGCCTGGTGTTGCGCTACACCCAGAAATGGCGTGGCGTAATCCCCAGCGGTACTTTGACAATAGCAGATGGGTGCAGGCTGCTGGTGTGTCAAGCACAGCTGGCGAGATTTGGCATTCATGTGCACCAAGCGGCAAAGTGCGTGTTTGAATGTGTGGTCTGACAGCCAGCTGTCGCTCCGTCTGCAAAGACCCGCCCTTGATGCTTGGTCCGCATCCCTGAAGCGGCCAGCAGCATGTGGCGTGGCTGCCAGCTGAACTGGGACATGGCCCAGTAGCAAGCAGAGCATGCGCCTGCGCGGGGTTGAAGATCATGGGCGCAACACGACTCTCTCGGCGCAGATCACCACCCCTTTAGTGCGGGTTTGCAGGTGACGCCACGAATCACCCGTGCACAAGAGGCAGCCCTCTGCAAGCGGCATTCGGGCGAGTCCAAGATCGAAGGCTGTATGAGCACAGCCAGGCGCCCAAAGTCCTCTGTAAAAAAAATACCACCGCCTCTCACAGGACTGGGCTTTTCTCAGCTGGGACCATCCACGCGGATGCCACCAAGTTTGCTCCCCTGGGGGCGGGAATTCCTTTGCCGTTTGGCATTTTCATCTATCGCTGAAATGTAGGATGTGGCCGCACCCTCCGTCCCAAGCAGCACCAATAGACCATGCTGCTCTGTGCTGTAGGGAGAGGAAGGCTTTCCTGTGTTTTAAGGTTCTGGTGAAATACTCACCGACAATGCAATGGCATAAATGGCCCTCGATAAAAGCCCGCAACTTTGGCTCTTCGGCCAGCAGTATTAATGGCGCGTTGGAGCGCTGCCATATATGCAAGGCTGCACCTGCCGTCTTTGCTCCTGGCACTGACCAGATTGAGGCTGGATGCTGCAACTGACCACCGTGGCAATTAGCGGACTTTTCTGTCTCTCCTCCTTGTGATTCAGACGCCTATTATGCCCTATTGACACGTCTGCAAACCCAGACACTCTAACATTGACGATGTTTAGGCTGTACTAGTAGCAGCAGAAACAGGAATTGCAGCACCCGAAATGCCGAAAGAGGCGATGGTATTAATCACATGTACCAATATGCGAAGGTCCGCCACATGACAGCTCTTCTCAAGCGGCGTTCATTAAGCTTGACTGCTTTTGTACAACCCTCGATCTTGTAATCCCGGGAACTTTGCAGGGATTTCTACGACTCTGAAGCGGGCTGCTGGCTGCTGTCCAATAGGCCCGCAGGTCCTGCGCATGGTTTGGGCCGGTCAGACACAAACCATCAAGCTTGTTTTCTTGATTTATTCCATGGGTTCCTCAAAGCCTGCGAAAGCACAGATATTGCGGCCATTCCTTGTCGCAAACTGCACAGATATGCTTCGGTGGTATGTGGTCCATGAGCACCGAAATTCCCTGGGTGATTCTGGGCGATAGCGGAGGCTTCCTCGGCGCTGCAGCGGTATAAAAAGTCGATGAGATGGACTGCCCGCTCCATTCCACATCTGCTCGACACTGCCATTCCATGCTCACCACGTCTAACGTACTCCTCCCTCCTTCCCTCCTTCCCTCTTCCCTTCTCCTGTTCTCCACCCTTACCTAAACTAGCTCATCCTGCGATTGCTTCTGGCAAGCAACCCACCTAAACTCCGCTACACGCGCTCCTCAAGCCTCCTCGCTACCTTCTACTACTCCGGCAGCTCAACGAACTACGATGGTTTCCGCCAAAGCCCTTGCCTTCTCCGCCATTGCCACAATGGGCGGGCTCTTGGCCGCAAATGCTGCGCCGCTGCTCCAGATCCGCGACACCCCAGTTGCTGGCGGTGTCTGCAACACCGGCACCGATAACGTCGCATGCGGCGACCAGACAACGCTCCTCATCTGCAACTGGGGCACCTGGCAGCTCCTGTCTAGCTGCTCTGCAGGCACTGTCTGCCAGAACGGAGGCTGCGTTTTTGGATCCCCGACCTCTGCTCAAGCCACAACATCCACATCTGCCTCGTCGACCACATCGACCACGTCGGCTACGTCGACCAAGCCAAGCACAACTACTACCACTACCTCGACTACTATCACCACCAGAACCACTTCCTCTACGCCCAGCTCCACTTCGACTCCCGGAGGAGGCAGCAACTTTGGCATTACGTGCGACTCCCTAAGCCAGGCGGTTGTTTCTGGCGGCGCCTCTCTGGGTCTCAGCTACCCGGTCCCCTCCAGCGCACAGTGCACTGCCTTCCTCAACGGCATGATCCCCGCCGGCGCGATTGCTTCTGCGCGCGAGGCTGCCATGTTCCTGGCCAACATCCTGTGGGAGTCCGATGGGCTCCGCGCCAAGGAAGAGTACCAATGCAAGAACAACCCCAGTGCTTGTGTCGGCCAGTACACGACTCCCCAGGATGTGCCCGGACAGACGTACTGGGGTCGCGGCTACATCCAGCTCACCTGGCACTACAACTATCTTGCCGCCTCAATGGCCCTCTATGGCGACGATCGCCTTGCCACGAATGCTGCGCAGGTGGCAACTAACGAAGACATTGCATGGGCTGTCAGCTTCTGGTACTGGAAGGCCGAGGTCCGCACCGATCCTGGCGTTATGGCTGGCCAGTTCGGCTCCGCTGTCAACAGGATCAACGGTGCGCTGGAATGCAGCGGCCCCAATCAGGATCTTGCGAGGAAGCGCTACCAGATCTACAAGGCTGTTCTTGCCGTCTTCTCTCCCGGTGAGACCCCCATCGAGACTGGCTGCTACAACTAGGGCGTTTGATCTATTTAATTCCTCTATAACGCCCAACATTAATGACTATTTAACCTATGAATGTGACGGTGCAGTGTGGAGAGGGCTAAGCGTCGTGGTTGCTGGCTCAGATGCAGATGTCTGGACTGCTGGTTCAACTCGGGTGTGCAAAGGGCTTGGCATTGTTGTTGACTATTGGAGACAAGTACGGGATGAGCCACTTCTGCTGCAGACACCTCATACTGGCCGGCCAGTATGCCAGAGGCCAGTTCTCGTGCCCGTGCTCTCTTTGACCTTTGTGCCCATGAAGGTGCGGCTTCCAGAGAGCCGAATTCCAGCCCTAGTCCGTGCGTTTGCCACATTTGCCATAGAGGGAAAAGGAGGCGCCCAGCATGCTCCAAATGGTACAATGAAGGGAAGGGCGCTCATGTAGCTGCGAGATGGCGTATCAACAGCTGCTGGTTGCCATTTGTGTGCTGTGAGCTGCAACACGATTCTCCACCGCGCTGGCCACGAGGTGATATTTGAGGCGTTCCATGCAGACTGAATGCAAAAAGGTGGTTTAGAAGTAGTTGCGATAGAAAGCCTTGATGTCCTTGGACCCCTTGCGCTCGTCGTGAGCACTCTTGACCCGCTCCCAGAACTCACCATCGACAAGGCAGCGGGCGGCAATGCGAGCAGTGGTTTTGGCTGCAAACAGGGTCTTTTCATGCGCCACAGGGGTTCGTGCATCCTTTGTGAACTCCACGGTGTGGTTCGGCACACCAGTGCCGGCAAGGTCGAACATGCCATGGAGCGAGATGAAGTCGTGGGACAGGTTGCCGAAATCCGTCGACCCACCCGTGCCACGCCCCGGTGGCGTGTTGTACTTGTCCTCCATGATGTCCTCGTACATCTGGCCCAGGACAGGGTTGTCGAGGTTGTCCAGGTAGGTAAACTCCTCCTCGACTTTGTGCGTGCACCCGGTGGCCAGCGCAGCAGCCTCGAATGCCCTGAGAACGCGCTTGCGCAGTGTCTCCAACTCATCGGACCACGCGGTGCGGATGGTGTACTCGATACGCGAGTACTCGGGAATAACGTTGGCAGCCTGCCCGCCAGTGGTGATAATCCCGTGGGTGCGCCAGTCGGGCTTCAGCTGCTCGCGCATAACGCCAATTGTCTGGATTGCAATGTTAGCAGCCGTCCCCGCATTGATGCCATCCCAGGGCGCCATGGCTGCATGCGACGCCTTTCCAAAGTACTCGATAACCATCGACAGACAGCACTGCGAGTGCCAGGCACCCGAGTATCCAGGGGCCGGGTGCAGCATCATCAGCACATCCATGCCGTCAAAGACCTTGGCCTTGTTCATGATGTTCTTGCCGCCAATCGCCTCCTCAGCCGGCGTGCCAAACAGCTTGACCGTGCCTGGGACCTTGCACGCATCGAGGACCGTGCGGATGGCCAGGAACATGGCAACGCCCGAGATAGCAATCAGATTGTGGCCGCAGCCGTGGCCAATCCCTGGGAGCGCATCGTACTCGGAGCAGAACCCAATGTTCAGGCCAGAAGAGCCGGCTGGCGACGTGTATGTAACCACGAACGCGGTCTTCAAGCCGGCCACGTTGTGCTCGACTTGATAGCCCTTGTCCTTAAAGTAGTCGGTCAGCGTCTTGCATGCGCGCTCCTCCTTCAGCGAGAGCTCGGGGTTGTCGTGGATAGCGAGGGAGAGCTCGCGCAGCTCGTCGCTCGCCTTGTCGATGGTCTGGGAGATAACGTCGTCAACAGAGATAAGCATCGGTGGGAAGGACTGGTAGATAGAAGTGCGTGTAGATAATACAGGGGTGGAGTGGAGAAGCAAGGTGGGGCAGCGGCCGGAAACACAGGGCTGTGGCGGCATATCCTGCACTTGCTGGCTGGATGAGGGCCGGCAATGGCTAAATGATTCACCGGCAGTGCGTGGCACTAGCAGCCGCTTTCCCACACACTCTCGCAGGGCACTGCGGGGGATTAGCCAGAGACGCACATGGTGCAGGATGTGCGCAGACAGGAGAAAAGCAAGGTCTTGTGGTATTGGGTAGAAGAAAAAGGCTAGAAGAGAAAGGAAAGAAGAAAGGGCCGGCCTCAGGACACAGGCGTGCCGGGAAACAGGCGCGCTGCCGAGATGAGGCGCTCACTCTTCGTCAGACTCGTCCTCGGCATCCGACTCTTGGTGGTTGCTGTCCACAGCGGCGGCAGCAGCGTCGCGGGCGGCGTTGCGAGCATAGAACTCCTGAATGACCTTCTGCGGGATGCGGTTGAGCATCTCCTTGGGGAAGATCCTGAGCAGCGACCAGGCCAAGTCCAGAGAGTCGTAGATGGTGCGGTTCTCGTAGGCACCCTGGGCAATGAAGGTGCGCTCGAACTTCTCCAAGAACTCCAGCGACAGCTTGTCCTCGTGCGAGAGAGCCTCCTCGCCAACGACGGCCTTCATCGCCGCAGCATCGCGCCCGATGGCGTACTTGGCATAGAGCTGGTTGGACACGTCGCCATGGTCCTTGCGCGTCAGGCCCTCGCCGATGGCCGACTTCATCAGCCGCGAGAGCGAGGGCAGAACGTTGATGGGCGGGTAGATCTGGCGGTTGTGCAGCTGGCGGTCGACGTAGATCTGGCCCTCAGTGATGTACCCGGTGAGATCGGGGATGGGGTGGGTGATGTCGTCGTTGGGCATCGTCAGAATCGGGATCTGGGTGATCGATCCGTTGCGGCCCTCAACACGGCCAGCGCGCTCATAGATGGTCGACAAGTCAGTGTACATGTAGCCGGGGTAGCCGCGGCGGCCAGGGACCTCCTCACGGGCAGCCGAGACCTCGCGAAGGGCATCGGCGTACGAGCTCATGTCGGTGAGGATCACGAGGACGTGCTTCTCGAGCTGGTAGGCGTAGTACTCGGCAGTGGTCAGCGCGAGACGAGGGGTGATGATGCGCTCGATCGTGGGGTCATTGGCCAGGTTGAGGAACAGAGTGACGCGCTCCAGCGAGCCGTTCTCCTCAAAGTCCTGCTTGAAGAACCGCGCAGTCTCCATGTTGACACCCATGGCGGCGAAAACAACAGCAAAGTTCTCCTCGTGCGTGTCGTGGACATCCTTGGTGACCTGGGGCTTGACAAGACCGGCCTGGCGCACGATCTGCGCAGCGATCTCGTTGTGGGGCAGACCGGCGGCGGAGAAAATGGGGATCTTTTGGCCGCGGGCAATCGAGTTCATGGTGTCGATGGCCGAGACGCCGGTCTGGATCATCTCCTCTGGGTAGATGCGCGAGTAGGGGTTGATGGGCATGCCGTTGATGTCCAGGTAGTCCTCGGCAAACACCTTGGGTCCGTTGTCGATGGGCTTGCCAGAGCCGTTGAAGATGCGGCCCAGCATGTCCTCCGACACGGGCATCTTCAGGGTGTCGCCCGTGAACTCGACGTGGGTGGACTTTGTGTCCACGCCCGATGTTCCCTCAAACACCTGCACAACAGCGCGGCTTCCCTGCACCTCGAGGACCTGGCCGGCGCGCCTCGAGCCATCGGGCAGCGTGAGGGTAACGATCTCCGAGAACTTTGGCGACTTTACGTTGTCGAGAATGACCAGCGGGCCGTTCACGCCGGCAACCGTTCTGTAATCTACGCAATGAGAGAGAGAGAGAGCAACGAGGATATTAGCTGGGAGAGGCCATTTGAGCGGGCGCAGATTGGCGCCAGCGCCGGGCGCGTGTACACTCGCCAGTGCCCCCGTCATCGCCTCCAATGCGCCTGCCCGCACTTACCGATGGTCGGCTTGACGCGGTAGTCCTGGACGATGGACGACGCGTTGATTGCAGCTGCTGCGTTCACTGCGAAAATGTCGCTGGATGAGGCCATCTGAATTAGTTGCAAATCTACGAGCAGGGGCTATGAATGTAATAAATGAGCGAGTCTAATAGGGACGATAGCTGGAGCCAGAGAGCACAGCCAGCGCAGCGCCCTCAACCGCCCGCTGAAATGGGCAGGCGGTCGCTGGATGAGGCCATCTGAATTAGTTGCAAATCTACGAGCAGGGGCTATGAATGTAATAAATGAGCGAGTCTAATAGGGACGATAGCTGGAGCCAGAGAGCACAGTCAGCGCAGCGCCCTCAACCGCCCGCTGAAATGGGCAGGCGTGGACACGGCGCACGGGCTCTGGCTGTCCGGCTCGGCGGCTCAGCCGCGCCAGCTCGGGCAAAACAGCCCTGCCGCCTGCCACCCGCCCGCACGTCCGCAATGGCTTGGAATGAGCACGTATAATGAAATATCACAGAATGGAACAGAGAAATGGAACAGAGAAATGGCGAGAGCAGGCGGGAGGAAATGCGGCGCTTATCCAGAGCACATCATGCAGGCATCGGCGTTGTCAATCGAGCACTGCATGCGGGCCAGCTCCTCGTCAGTGGGCTCCTGAGCACTGGCAGCACCGGCAGCAGGCTTCTTGGCGGGGGTCTTGAGCACGGAGCCGACCTTCTCTGCATCAACGGTGAACTTGATGGCATCGGCAGCGGGCTTGGTGCGCAGATAGTACATGCCGGTCTTCAGACCCTTCTTCCACCCGTAGAAGTGCATCGACGTGAGCTTCTGGTAGTTGGGGCCGTCCATGTGGATGTTGAGCGACTGGCTCTGGTCAATGAAGGCGCCGCGGTCGGCAGCCAGGTCGATGATGACCTTCTGCTTGATCTCGTACACGGTCTTGTACAGGCGCTTGAGGTCGTCGGGTATCTCGGGCAGGTCCTGCACGGATCCGTTCGCGGCAATGAGCTTCTGGCGCATGGTGTCGTCCCACATGCCGCGCTCGACGAGGTCGCGCAGGAGCCAGGGGTTGACCACCTGGAACTCGCCGGCGAGCACGCGCCTGGTGTACAGGTTGGACGTGTAGGGCTCAAAGCACTCGTTGAAGCCGAGGATCTGCGAGGTGGACGCCGTTGGCATGGGCGCGACGAGGAGCGAGTTGCGCACGCCCCACTGGCTGATCTTGCTGCGCAGCGCGTCCCAGTCCCAGCGGTCCGAGGGGGTGTGGCCCCAGAGGTCCGGCTGCAGCTGGCCCTTGGACATCGGGCTGCCCTGGTACGACTCGTACGCGCCAAACTTCTCGGCGAGCTCGCACGACGCCTCCAGCGCGGCGTGGTAGATGGTCTCAAAGATCGAGCGGTTGAGCTCGCGCGCCTCGGGCGACTCAAACGGCATGCGCATGGCCAGGAAGGCGTCGGCAAGCCCCTGGACGCCAATGCCGATGGGCCTGTGGCGCAGGTTGCTGTTGCGGGTCTCCGGGACGGGGTAGAAGTTGATGTCGATGATCTTGTTCAGGTTGCGCGCAACAACCTTGGTGACGTCGTGCAGGGCCTGGAAGTCGTACTCGGTGGGTGACTTGACAAAGGAGGGAAGCGCGATCGACGCGAGGTTGCACACGGCGACCTCGTCGGGGCTCGAGTACTCGACAATCTCGGTGCACAGGTTGGAGCACTTGATGGTGCCCAGGTTCTGCTGGTTCGACTTGCGGTTGCACGCGTCCTTGTACAGCATGAAGGGGTTGCCCGTCTCGATCTGGGCGTCCATGATAGCGTACCAGAGCTTCTGCGCGTCGATGGTCTGGCGAGCGAGCCCAGGAGTGCCCTCGTACTTCATGTAGAGCGCCTCAAACTCGTCGCCCCAGACCTCCTGCATGCCAGGGGCCTCGTGGGGGCAGAAGAGCGACCACTTGCCGCCCTCGATGACGCGCTTCATGAAGAGGTCCGGGATCCACAGCGCGTAGAAGAGGTCGCGCGCGCGCACCTCCTCCTTGCCGTGGTTCTTGCGCAGATCGAGGAACGAGAAGACATCCGCGTGCCAGGGCTCGAGGTAGATCGCAAACGCGCCCGGGCGCTTGTTGCCGCCCTGGTCGACATAGCGCGCGGTGTTGTTGAACACGCGCAGCATCGGGACCAGGCCGTTGGACGTGCCGTTTGTGCCCGCAATGTACGAGCCGGTGGCGCGGATGTTGCTGACGTGCAGGCCAATGCCTCCGGCGTTCTTGGAGATCTGGGCGCACACCTTGAGCGTGTCGTAGATGCCCTCAATGCTGTCGTCGTGCATGGCAACCAGGAAGCACGACGAGAGCTGGGGGCGGGGGGTGCCCGAGTTGAACAGAGTGGGGCTGGCGTGCGTGAAGAACTTGCTCGACATCAGCGTGTACGTCTCGATGGCTGCGTCAATGTCCTCGCCGTGGATGCCGAGCGACACGCGCATGAGCAGGTGCTGCGGGCGCTCAACGACGCGGCCGTTGATGCGCAGGAGGTACGAGCGCTCAAGTGTCTTGAAGCCAAAGAAGTTGTAGTTGAAGTCGCGCGAGTAGTCGATGGCCGCGTCGATCTTGTCCTTGTTGGCGTCGACCACCTTGAGCAGGGCATCCGAGACCATGGGCGAGTGCTTGTTGGTCTTGGGGTTGATGAACGCGTGCAGGTCCTTGACGACGTCCGAGAGCTTGTCGTGCGTCTCCTTCTGCAGGTTGGAGATGGCAATGCGCGCGGCAAGCGTGGCGTAGTCGGGGTGCTGCACGGTCATGTATGCGGCGGTCTCGGCAGCAAGGTTGTCGAGCTCGACGGTTGTCACGCCCTGGTAGACACCGCTGATGACCTTCTGCGCAACGGCGGCCGAGTCAACGTAGTTGGTGTCCAGGCCATAGCACAGCTTGTTGATGCGGCGGGTGATTTTGTCGAACTGGACCTTCTCGCTCTGCCCGTCTCTCTTGATGACAAACATGGCGGCTGTGTGGTTGTGTGGGATGCAAGTATTAACAAAGGCGTGTGCGGGGGGACCAGGACTGGCACTTGGAAGGCGTGTACGCGGGCTGGATAAGGAATAAAATAAGGAAAGGCTGAGAAACAAGCGGTGGTGAGGAAAAGAAAAAGGGAGAAAAGAACCAGCGCCCTCCACAGGCTGCTCTTTATATGGGCTGGCAGAGAGAATTTTTCTATTTTGCCTTTGTGGCAATTACTAAGCGAGGTGCAACACAAGAGCAAGCGCGGGTTGTTTACTGCCCCCTTCGCGTAGAGCCGCGCTCGCGTAGCGGGACATGGCGCGCGTGTCGCGCGGCAGTGATCCGGCGATCTGATCCCGTGCAGCGCGGACATCAAGCACAAAGCGGCCCAGAATATGCAGGCGATGTATTGGTATGGGCGAATGGAACTCAAAACGCTTGTAGTAACAAGAGGCTGTATGTGAAAGAAGCAGAGGGAGTGTGGTATTAGGTGCGGTGGCGTTGGCTGGAGAGAGTAGGCAAGGTAGAAGGGCGGGGGAGAGGAGCTGGAGCGTTTTTTTTTTCTTAGTTGAAGACGACGGCTAGCCCGCTGTCTGGCGACGCTCCCGATCTGGCTAGCCACATCTGCAGGCGCGCCCTGTTGACCTCGAGCCAGATGTCGGCAATGGGGCGCTTGATCAGCCCCTTGCGCACAATCTTTAGATACGCAAAGAAGCTGCACACAGCGACCATCCGGCCGTGGCAGTGGTGGCATAGGGGCTTGTTGTCCTCGTCGTTGTCGTTGAAGCGCATGCGGTACATTGGCGACCTCTGGCGCGGTGGCTGCACCTGCAACACGTCCGAGTTGCCGCCGCTGCTCGACGACGAGGGAATGCGGTCGGAAATCGTGGACGGAGGCGAGCTGCCAGAGGGGCGGCTGATGGAGCAGCTACACAGGTAGCAGCCAAGCGAGAGCACGCGGCTGAGCTTCATGCGCGGCGAGAACGACTCGAGTATAAGCGTGTTCTCCTGGACCGCATGCAGCAGCCTGCGGTGCTTGTGCCAGCCGGAAATCGACGGCATTCCAGAAGTAGAGTCTGCAACAAGCGTGGGCCCTACATCCTCGCGCATGCTGCGCTGCATAAACGTGCACTGCAGCGCCTCCTTGTCCGACGAGACATTGATGAAGCCCAGGAATTCGGTCAGGCGAGTGTCTGGGCGAGTTGCGTCGTTGCCAAAGTACAGCGTGCCTGCGATGTGCGGATCGTGCGCGGCCGGCTGAGCAGGCGGAGCCACGCTTGCCAAGGATGCGCCTCGGCCCAGACTGAGCGACTGGTGCGCAAGCGAAATGCTCTCTGACGAGCTGGCAGCAGATGGTATCGCGCTAGGCAGCCGGTCTTTGTGCGCGGGATCCGAGCCATGGTCCTCAGACTGCAAGGAGACAACCGATCCAGCCTTCGTCCTCTCCGAGAGTGCGCTGTCTCGGGCAGCCGCGTCGGCCGGCGAAATCAGCGTGCTTACTTGGCGCTCAAACGCCAGCATGCCGGACCTTAGACGCTCTGCCTCGCTGCGCTCCTTGTCCAGTGCTATGTTGGCGCTCTCAAGGCTCTGCTTCAGCGACACCACCTGCTCGCGCTCCATATCCATGAGCTGCACAATCTCTGCCTGCTTCCGCACCATGCGCTCTAGCTCGTCCTTGTGCTCGCGGCGCTCCTGAGCTACGAGGTTCTGGGCCTCGAACTGAATGTGCGAGCTCAGCTCAGCCAGCTCGCATTCCATCAGCGCGCACTTGGTTTCGGCAGCCGTGCGCAGCTCATACTCGATGCACAGCTTGCGTGTGGTGGACTCGAGGTCGTCCTTCAGTCTGCCGATGGCCTCGTCGCTGGTTCTCTGAAGCTCGTCAAGCTGCATCTGCAGCGCGTTGGCCTCTGCCATCGCTGCGTTGCGCTGCTCCTGCGCGCGCAGCATCAGCACCTCGTAGTGGCTTACCTGGTCTCGTGCTGAGGAATTGGTTCCTGAGCCTGTGCCGCTACTTTGACGCCCCCTGCTTGACCCCGTGCCATCCGAGTTCGATCTGCTAGTGCTGACCTCGCTCCCGGCTTCTGCCGCTGATGCCAGAGTGGGCTGTGGGCGCGGCGACGGTGGCTTGGAAAGAGACGGGCTTTGCTCTGGCTGCATAAAGAGGCGTGTGGCTGGCGCGTCCTCATGCATGGCACCTGCATTGTTGCCAACCCTTGGTGTTCCGCCAACTCGTGCCTCTGCCGCTTGTCCAGTGTGCATACTGTTTGCTGACGAGTGCTCACCGCATGGTGCAGAGCGTATGCTTGAATTCTCTACCGTCGCGGCAACCATGATTATAGACGACTCTGGCCGCCCATTGCTGCCAAAAGCAGACGAGGACAACAATAGCGCACCAGCTGGCTGCATCAAGCCAAGCGTGCCCATGTCGCCTATGCATCCATCGCTGCCGCCATTGCCGCTGTCTCCCAGTGCTGCTCCAGAGTTTGGCAAAATAGGGTTGTCGGATAATTCGTCCATCACATCGTTGCTATGGCTGGCTGGCGAAAGAGGCTTCCCAGCAACAACAGCAGCAGAAGCGCACTTGCCAAATGCAGCGAGCTGTGCAGACTGGCACGACAAAGCCGCCTCATTAGTAGAGCCATTGGCGGCGCTGGCGCTTTCTGTTGTCGCCAAGCCAGACCATGGATTGGAAATGCTGCTGTGGCAAATACCCGATGACGTGGGCGGCGTAGCAAGCGCAACAGACACAAGATCCGATGCGTGCATTTGAGGCGAAGGCAATGAGCCGGCATCAGAGGCTGATGCAACCATGGCAGTGGAGTATGAGGCAGCCGGCGAAGAGCTATGTGTGCTGGTGTGCGGGTGTGCGGATTCATAGGAAGACGAGGAGAGGGGAGGAGGAGGAGGAGGAGCTGCTGCCGTCGTGCTGCTGGATGGAGACCGCCGGTTATGCAAGAGCCGCATGCTGACGGTGCCCTTAGCAAGCGCCCTTGTTTTGGCTACTGTTGACGACGACGACGACGACGCTGTTACCGCAGGCGTCATGCTGCCGATAATCGAGCGTGTTTGGGGGGTGGGTGACTGCGAGCGAGTCCTGCGCAGCACATCGTCGACAAACAATGGCGGCGTGCCATAGGCCGGCGGAGAAGAGCAGCAGTAGCTCGCCGAAGAGGAAAGCTTCAAGGGGGTTCTACGGCGCGGCAACGTTGGCAGTTCCGACGAGCCTATGGGCGTGGATTTCAGCGGGAAGACCGAAGCGACGCTGTTGCCTGTGCTGCCGACGCCATCCAGAGATGCGCTTCTTTCTGGGTTGCTGTCTGTAGGCGTGGCTAGGTGGTCAACGACGCCGTCGGCCTGTGCCTGCTGCATCAGCAGCGGCGATGTGTCAATAGCGCTCACTGCACAGGCTGGAGTGTCGCGGCCAGGCCTGGCGCTGCCGCTGGTGGTGTCGAACTCGCCGGGGATGATTATGCCCTGGCGCTTGGTCGATGCCTCGCGGAAGCCTGGGTTGGTGATCGCGGTGGCGAGCTTGTCCGCATCGGCCAGTGTTGCAGAGGGCGATACGTGCGTCTCGCCTGCTGCATGCGATGGGTGGGGGCTGGGCTGTGAAGCGTCGCTCGGCACCAACGGCTTCATCGGCGGCTTTGAGCGCTGCAGCATCTTGGTCACGCGGCGGGCGCGGACGGGGCTGGTGTTGAATAAAAAGTGCTGCTGAAGAGCCTGTGCAAGAGCGCTCTCGTCAGGTGTCTCGCCCTGGCGGTCGCTTTCCCTTGCTTGCTGCGAGCTGGCCACAGCCAAGGGTGGTGCTGAAGCTAGTGTCTGGATATGGCGATCGCCAATGGCTTCGGAGAAGAACGCAGAGATTGATATTGAGCCCTGCGATCCGATGCGCGACCGGCGGTTCTTTCCAATGCCTGCAGGCTTTGGATATGCAGAGTGGCAGATCTACAGGGTGAAGCGTGTGGATGCGAGATATTTTTGCGCACACGCGCGTGCAGCTTGTTAGAAAGAAGGGGGTATACAAGATTCCAAGCGAGAATATGAGTAGTCAAATGGCGAGCAAAGCAGAGACTGAAAAGGCGAGCAGTGGGAAGGAAAATAAATGAGCTGAACAAAGGAGGGAGGAGGGAGGAGCTGCTGCGATGAACAAGAGATATGAGTACATTACAAAAGCAATATGCATAGTATGCAGCAAGCTGTCGCTGGGCGCCATTCTACTGAAAATAGATTGCTTTGCTTTGCTGGCTGCTCGCTTTCTCCTTCGCTGCTTTCATTAAGGCAGGCGACAAGCAAACGAGGCAGCGAAAAATCCTCCTGGACGGGCAAGCGGCATATTGTCTGCACAGCCCTGGGCGACAATGGCCTTGGAACATCCAGGGCAAAGAGTTGGGGATGGAGCGAAGCACCGTCATAATAACTTGACCCATCCACAGAGGCCATGCTCCGCACAGGGCGAATGTGGGCATCCTGTTGGAGAGTGACAACGACAGCAAGCGCGCTTTTTGTCGTGCGGGGCAAAGAGAGGATGGGGAGACGCTGAAGGAGGAGCATTCACCGCCAGCACAGCTGAATCAGGGCTCCATATCGGGGCACAGAGCTGCTTGTTGCATCTGCTGCCTCAGAAGCCTCTCCTATCTTTGGCTGCGGTTGGCCGCGGGGGTTGCTAAACCATACTAGGCAGGTCGGGAGCGCGCGGCCGGGTTTTGCTTTGCCTGCTCTCTTCGTCTGCCGCTGCTCGTTTCTGGCGCATCCCAAGTTTGGTAGGCAGAAAATAAAAAGTGGGCGCAGGCGAGCATTTGGGAAATGTGGAGGCAGCGGCCGAATATGAGGGCGGAAATGAGGCGCTGAACAAATTTCAAATCCAGTGCCTCTACTGTGTGCATTTAGGGCTTATGCATGGAGAAAAGGGCGGTCGAGGAGCACTGAGCACGACAGGCGTGCAGCACAAGTGCGCGAGCGCTTACAGTTGAGCCTGTGCTTTCCATATTTGGCAGGAAGGGAGGATATTGTAGGCGATACCAACATGGGTCAAGGATATATGAGCAAGTCTGCTGTTGCGGCTGACGGGCTGCAGGATATTTGCGTATGTCTCGAGTAAGGAGTCTGTAGATGCTGGGGAAAATTGCAGTGGAAGAGGCAAAAGGAAAAGGGAAGCGCTCAAGCAGCATATGCAGCGGGAAGCGCCGCTGTATATGGACAGCACCGAGGCGGGGGCGGACGTCCAGCTACGGAATAGTGGCAGGACGGCGGGGGATCTGTGTATAAAGAGGGGTGTTTCTTAAACGGTCTAGGCCCGAATGCCCAAGGAGACATTGTGGATATGGCAAAAGTAGAGGCAATAGGCAGTGCTCGCGGGGGTGTTGCTTCTCAGACAAAGGAACTAAATATAATGCCCAGGTTTTCATGGCACGTAGACAAACATGGAATGCGCTTGCTGCCAAGCAGCCTTTCTTTCCCCCCACATCCCCATGCTCCCCGCACCCCTCGCACCTTCTTGTCCAACCACAGCATATAAAGCTATAGCTGCTTTCTTGTTCTACGAACAGTGTCTTTCCAGCCGAGAATGGAAGATGCGTGGGCTGTTTGGTGCCGGTGCAAAACACAAAGGTGCAGGATCGGGAGAACCAAAGCTGCTTGCATTGTGCACCGCTCTTGAGCCGATTCTTCCGCTGGTGCTGCTGGCAGCTAGCCACAATCGGCTCGAGCAGCAAATTGTAAGCGCAGACAAGCGCAGCCAGCGGGCGAGGAGCGGGGGACATTGAAAGAGAGTCAGAAATGACAATAGAGCGGTGGACGAGACAGCGCATCTGCAGAATCGCCAAAATAAACCAGGATGGCTGGCTGCCAGAGTCGAAGCCACGACCCAGAAAAAGGAGCTCGAGACAATCGAAAGTGCAGCCATTTTCGGCCATATGCTAAACGCAGTCCGCAACTTTGCCTGTGTAGAACTGCCGTGTATGAGGTGGTGGGAGAAAGCAAAAGGGCAGAAGCGGGCACTGCTGACAATGGCTGCAGCTGAAGGTTATATTGCACGGCTGGCAGTAGTTGCAGGCACTGGTTTCGGACACACTGGGCTGCTGAGTGGGGTAGGGCAGCCGAAATGCCTGCCTGCTGCCTGGCTCATACTGAGCCAAGGCGGGACTTGCTGGGCTCTTGGGCGTCAGATGTAGTGTGCAAAAGATGGCAGGCCCTACTTACGGCTTTGGTTCGAATATCGCTCGTTGTCTTTGCTGTTGCCGACTGATCCCCCACTAGCGGAGTTAGCAATATGAAAGACATGCTGACTAGCAGGTGCAGCCCGCAGAGCTGTTGCCGACTGATCCCCCACTAGCGGAGTTAGCAATATGAAAGACATGCTGACTAGCAGGTGCAGCCCGCAGAAAATAAGAGTCGAAATAGTTACAGATGCTTGTATGCTGTTGCAGTTGATCTGCCACGAGCCTAGAAAAGGAAATGAAAAATAAGACCAAAAGCCTCAGCGAACAACGAGAAGCAGAGAAAGAATGAAAGAGCTGCTGCTGGTTTCTCTTGTTTGTATGCTAGCATGCAAGCCATGGGCTGGAGGAGGAAGAGAGAGAGAGAGAGAGGAAGGAGGCGTTGGGAAGCAAGCAGCTCGACAGCACTCGACATGGCACCCAGCTAAAAGCATGTCGTAGCTGGGGAGAGAGGCCTGCATATGTGGACGCATGCTAAGGCTGGGCTACCAGAAGTGCACGGGCGGACTCAGTGCGAGCTGCTGCTTCCGCAGCGGCCCGCCAAGCCAAGAACCAAAAACTGGGTGCGGGGAAGGGGATGTTTGGTTCTCTTCGAGGTTGTCGGCATCGTTTTTGCCTTGGTCTTCTGTGCCTGCCTGCCTGCCTGCCTGCCTGCTCTGTGTATTTCATATTTTTGAATAGCCGAAACGTTTGGAGTCTGGCAAAAGTCTTGCCTCGATCCTCGATCCCTCGTGTCCCCAGAATTCAACTTCATGGGTGTCCCGTTCAGCGTCGCCTTCTTGCCTACGCAGCAGCGGTAAGCTTAACCGCATCGTGCATCACACGTCAGGCTATGGCCAGCTGAATAGTAGATTGTTTGGACGCGCTCTTTGTGTGCAGAGCACATGTGTTTTGGCCGCCTGGCGGTTTGTTTGTTTTTGCCAAAACAAGGCAAGAGAAAAACTGTGATCTCATAGGAATAGAAGAGCAGTACGCCATCGTTGTCCGCCATCCCCCCGATCCCCCGCGCCCATGACATCAGCATCGCTGGCAGCCTGCCTGCAATTCGCTGTTGCTGCTACTGCTGCTATTTTCCTCCAGCAGCTTACTCTCGTCTGCTCGCGGCAGCAGCAGCAGCAGCGCACGCGTGGCTCGAGGAAGCTGCGCATATGGCCAGGAAAACCGACATTTGAGCAACTCTTCAAAGAGCACACAAAAAGCAGAAGAAAGGAGCCTGTGCTGCGTGGTGCCAAACAAAAGAAAAAAAACAAGCATTAGATGTCCTCCATGACAAGGCGCGGAAGAATGTTCATCGACTGCAGCTCCTGGAACAGCAGCTTGCACGCATAGGGGATCTTGATCGGCACCATGGTCTTGCTCGATCTGCACACCTGGCACCAGCCCTTATACCCGATATATCCGCAGGCCTCGCAGACGTGAACCTCAAACACATCGGACGAGATCATCAGCCGCTCGAGCAGCAGCATGGATGCTCCGTAGCCGATCAGACAGTCCTTCTCCATCTCGCCCAGGCGCAGCCCACCGTCGCGCGACCTGCCCTCCGTGGGCTGCCGGGTGAGCACCGCACG
This sequence comes from Martensiomyces pterosporus, assembly GCA_025201845.1. Classification (NCBI taxonomy): domain Eukaryota; kingdom Fungi; phylum Kickxellomycota; class Kickxellomycetes; order Kickxellales; family Kickxellaceae; genus Martensiomyces; species Martensiomyces pterosporus. The sequence continues at coordinate 152,406 of MU603946.1, forward strand.
CGGTCCGCGCGCACGCGCATGCATCTTGTCTGCCACCATGTGCTTGAGTCGCTGGTAGTAGGTGGCTCCGTTGAAGATGTACGCGCCCACGGGCTCGCCGGTGATGCCCGACGTCACGTAGTCCTTGCCCGTGTAGCTGTATCCGTGGTCGATGAGGATCCGGCACATGTCCTCCATCTTGCTCCCGCCAAAGCACGTTCCGTACTGCAGCTCGCCCTTGATCGCACCCGCCTTGCTAGCCACAAACTCCATCAGCTTGCCAACCGTCATTCGCGAGGGGAAGCCGTGCGGGTTCATGATGATGTCCGGGAAGATTCCGCGGTCCGTAAAGGGCATGTCCTCCTGCTGCACAATGATTCCGCACACGCCCTTCTGCCCGTGTCGCGAGGAGAACTTGTCGCCAAGCTCGGGCCGCCGCGTCTGGCGCAGGAGGTACTTGACCAGCACCTGGTCCGAGTCAGTGTCCGTCATCATCACCTTGTCGACGTATCCGTGGTCCGGGTACTTGAACGACATTGGCACCGACTTGTACTCCACGTTGCCAGAGGACCCGGCGGCTCCTGCATTGATGTCGTTTCCGCCATCGACAGGCGACTGCTTGTGCAAGAAGATGTCGCCGTTATTCAGCTCCGTGCCCGGAGCAGCCAGGCCGTCGTCGTCGAGGGGCTTGAACCGCTCAGGGACCCTGCCTTTCGCATCCACGGGCGGGGGGACAATGCGGTCGTGGGTGCCGTTGGCGTACTTGCGCAGGATAGTCGAGAACTTGCGCATCACCTGGCAGCGCCCAAACCCGCGGTCAAGCGACGACTTGTTGATCACCAGCGCATCCTCAATATCGTATCCCGAGTACGACATGACAAAGACCGACCCGTTCTGTCCGGCAGGCAGCTTGTCGTAGTTGATCAGCTCGATGGTCTTTGTCTTGACCATCGGCTGCTGGGGATACACCATCAGGTAGAGCAGCGTGTCGATGCGGTTGAGCTGGTTGTAAGCGATAGCCCCAATCGCCTGCTTGCCCATAGCAGACTGGTACGTGTTGCGCGGGGACTGGTTGTGGTGGGGGTACGGAATGAGGCCAGCGACGGCGCCCAGCAGCGTGAATGGCTCGATCTCCAAGTGCGTTGTATACGGCTTGATCTCTTTCTCGTAGATGGCGATGTTGCAGTCGTTCTCCTCGTTGACATCGAGGTACTCGACAAGACCCAGGCGCAGAAAATCGTCGAACTGGAGGCCTCCCGCCATCAGCTGCTGAATGTGGATGTCCTTGACGCGGCTGACGCCCTGCTCGACGATGATCAGGGGGCGACAGATGCGGCCGTTATCCGCAGAGATGTTCACGGTGCTGCGGTGGTCGTCGATGTAGACGCTGACAAACGCCGGGATCCGGCCGCTGCGGCGCAGGATGCGGAACTGGCGAACGAACCGCTGCGCTGCCCTGGTGACGCCCAGGATCAGGCCGTTGAGGAACACAATGTGGGTTCCAGGGGCATGCAGCTCGGCGCCGGTGACCAGGGCAACGTCCTCGACGCCCAGGGCAAACGCCACACGCCGGATGGGCTCCTCCTCGTCGTCAGTCGTAATGTGGGTCATCAGCGCCAGGTTCTTGACCAGGCCGCAAAGCTCTCCTTCGGGGGTATCCGCAGGGCACAGCATGCCCCACTGCGAGGGCTGCAGGGCTCGGGGACCCGACACCTTGCGCGTCTTTTCAAACTGACTGCTGATTCGGGTCATCATTCCAAGCGCCGAGATATACGACAGGCGCGAAAGGATGTGCGTGACGCCAGCACGCTCCATTTTGAACCGCTTCAGCGACCAGTTACCGGTGCTGATTGCGCGGGTGAGCCCCTGCGTGATCAGGTCGCCGTGGCACTGCAGCTGGTTGTACGCGTCAAAGGGCTGCGCGCGGTTGGGCTTCTTCAGGATCTTGTCGATGTTGAGCTTCAGGTCAGAGTTGAAGCGCTTGAACAGGTCCTCGAACAGAAGCGCGATGAGCTGCCCCGCCAGCTCCAGACGCTTGTTTCCGAGGTAGTCCAGGTCGTCCGTCATGCTGTCGTTGTTGACGGCCTGCAGCACACGCCGCGCCATCATTGCCACGTACACGCACTTGTTGCGGAAGTCGCTGCCGTTCACCGGCACATGGGCAAGCACAACGTTTGCCAGCACGTCCAGGGCGTCCTCATACGGCGCGCGGCGTGGAGCACCGGGGCGGCGCGGCATCTTGACCTTGGAGCCAATGTAGTCGAGCGCTGCGCGCTGCGTAAACAGCTTGGACGCAGCACCCTCTTCGAGAGTCGGCGCCAGCATGTCGAGGTACAGGGGGTCGAGCCCAGCCACCAGCTGGGCAATCTCCTTGTCGGCAGTCATCCCCATAGCGCGCATGGCAACAACAAGCGGCACGTCGTCGTGGATCATGTTGTGCTTCAGGTACAGCCGCCCGTTCTTGTAGAACACGTAGGTTTTCGACTTGCGCTCGTGCGTGCTGGAAGTGACGTTGGCTGCCATGAACCCCTTGTTATCAATCTGGATGATGATGCGGTTCTTGGACATTTGCTCCTGCACCAGAATCACCTTCTCAGTTCCGCGCACGATGAAATAGCCTCCAGGATCCAGGGGGCACTCCTGCATCTTGGCCATCTCCGCCTCGTTCCTGCCAGTCAGCACGCACCGAGCGGATCTCAGCATGATCGGCATGCGCCCAATAACAACGCCCTTGCGGATGACTCTGGACCTTCCACGCGTATACTCAATGTCCACAGCAACAGGCGCCGCATAGGTCAGGTCGCGCAGGCGGCACTCGTGCGGGGTAATCGAGCGGTTGGCTGCGTCCGGGTCGGTTCTCTCGGGCATGCCGACGCGGATGCCCGTGTACTTGAGGTAAAAGCTGGGGTCCACGTCCGAGGTGACCAGCTCGTTGGCCTTTACGATCTTCTTCAAATCCACCTCGATAAAATAGTTGAACGAGTCAATGTGCTGCTTGACAAGGCCCTTTACGCGCAAAAAGGCTGGTAGCAGCTGCCACTTGTCCTCGGCTGTGGGGATCGGATCGCTCAGTCCCTTTGCATCTCCTCCTCCGTTGGTGCTAGGACCAGCGCCCAGCAGCACTGCCGCATCCGCCTGAGAGCCCGCCTTGAGCCGCTCGTGCTGCAGGGGGTTTGTGTTTGTCATTCTGTCGACCTCCATTTCCTTTCAGCCAAGCGGGGGGGGGGTGAAAAATGAGGCGCGCTGGAACGGGGTGCAGCTGCGCGTATGGCTGAATAGCAGTGAATTAAACAAAATAAAGGGGCCCAAGATTGGTAGGAAGAGGTTGGAATGCACACGTATGAGGGGCAATAATTGGAAGGCGCTTCAGCACAGAAGAAAGGCGCATGCGGCTCTGGTGACGCTGGTGCTGTGCTCCCTCGGCGCTGCTTCTGCTCAAGAAATAAAATTTTCTGCCTACCTGCGGTCGGCTCATCCTCGAGATGGCTTGCGAGCCGACTTGGTGCCGCTGGGCTTCATTTCTGCAGCCCTTGGTGCCAGCGCACACGGGCCTGGAAATAAATCACCACTCGAAAAGCCTCGGATTTCGCCTGCGGACTTTTTGCCCTGGCTCATATGCGCTGGACGAGTTCCGCTCGGCATCGCCCCATCCCCCGCACATGGAAGAGCAGGCTCCCTAGCCTGCGGCAGCGGCCAGCGGCCAGCGGCATTCAGACGGTTCCCCTCCAGCTTCCCTGGGCTCTTTTTCCTCTGCATGGTCTTTTCTTATTCAGCTTGTAATAACACCCTGTACATTAGTTGCGCTCTGTGCCGCCACAGCCTTCTTCCTGTTTCGCATTCGGGCCTGTGGCTATTTCCACTGCTATTGCTACTGGTAGATATTGCGCCGCCCCTCCTCCCCGCAGATCCTATTTCTGGCAGCCTTCATCTACGTGCGCTACTACCCCTTTCTGCCCGAGGGCCTGGATCGCTTTGGGTTTGCGCTCTGTCGGCCGTCAATTCCAAGCCAGCCACACGCGTTCATCGCAAAAATAAAACCAAAAGGGTAAGGATGCCTAAATAGACAGCGTCATCTCGGTGGTGTGCTGCCACCACTAGGCACGCGCACATCTGCACTTGTGTGTGGAGAGCGCCATCGACAGACTCGTGTTTTCATATTGCAGGTCGATTTCACCAGCGGTATGAAACTAAAAATATGGCATGGTTCTAGAGCTCACGTTGGTGGTATTATTAAACGCAGCTCCCTACAGGTGGTCGAGAGTGCTAATTCCATTGTACATATCGGCTAGCTGGAATATAGAACTAGAGCCAATGCATTTGTTTTCAGATGAGGGGGTCCAGTGCCTGTTTTTAGACAAGAGACCATGCCTTTTGCTCTTTCCAGCTGGTCTGGGATGCTCTGCTGCTCCAGACTTGTATAATCTACGCAGCCGTGCGCCTCGCTCCAATTCGGAATCCACTCCCTTCGATCTCCCGCTCTTGCCTCAGCAATTCTCCTTCGATACACGCATCTGTCGTCTCGATTCCATTATTTCCACAAATACATACAGCTGCCTCCTAGTCCTTTCGCAGTCGTGCATTGCAGCCGGTTTCTAACATCCACACCTCATTTGCTCGTATGAAGAACAGCAGATATAACACCTGCTTTGCTAGCAGCGAATCAAGCGAGTTTCTCTCGCTCGACGAACCACACAGCACCACCACAACCGAGGATCAAGCAACGATGGTCAGCAGAAAGCGCGGGCTACAAGACAGCTCCTCCAGCAGCGACAGCCAGCAGCCGCAGATCCACGAGATATCCAGCAGCAGCGAAAGCCAACACAAGCCGCAGCTAATCTACACCAAACCACAGCACCAAAAGTCGCCATTTTCAGCAGGTGGGCTCAGCCATATCAAGAGCTACAGCGATGGCGTGATGACTGCCAACTTGGTCTACGTGCCTGATGCCCAGGATGCCCATGATGAGTCGGATTTTGAATCGGATGTAGATAAAGAGCTGCAGGCGGTCGTGGAAATGGTCATCCAGGGCGGCGTTCCACAAACCGGCACCACTGCCACTGGTGGTGTCCAGCCACTACCGCAGCACCCGCATTATAATCGCGGCAAAGCATTGATTGCGCCATATCCGAGGAGCACATTTATACCAGCGTCGAGCTCGACTCTCGATATGGCACGGGACTCCGCCCGCCACCGCCAGTCACCTCTACAGCAGCAGCAGCAGCATAGCCAACAGCAAATGAGACACAGACACGACAAGAAGAACGACAAAAGAACCAAGCGCAAAACCCTTTCGATGAAAAGATTCGCGTCACCACTCGAGAGACAATTGGGTAAACGAAAGGTCGAGCAGCCAACAACCGCCCCTGAGAAAAATGCCAAGTGCTCCGAGTGCGCGCCCTTCGATCCATCCAAGGCTGGCCGCCTGGGCGTCTTCCTGTACCCAGCCATCCGCTGGCTGCAGGAGCGACCACTGGCGGCATTCAGCATTGCACTGGGCGTTCTAGTCGTCCTGCTGATCGTCATCATCGTCATCGTCATCGTCGGCGTGCTTCCCAATCTCATGCGCGCCATTGTCCAGGACCTCTCGCTGACCATGACCTCCGTTCACGCTATTCCTCCGCCGGAGTACTCGGGGCTGCTGTTGCCCACTGAGTCGCAGCTTGGCACACTGCCCACCTCCACTGTCACTCATAATGCACGCATGCTCACAGAGCCTGATCCGCGTGCAAATGAGTGGAGTCAGGAGGCATTTCCGCTTACGTCGTCGGCTTTCAGGTTCCCCAGCACACCTGCTCTTGTGCCTATGCCAATTGTAGATAGGGTGGGGGCTGCGAATGCTTTGGCAAACGGCATTCGTGAGGGTGGCCAGCAGCCAAGCTCATCAGCGCCGCCGTCAGCAGCTGTTGTGGTCACCGCCACCGCTCTGAGCTCGCCCGTGCGAGCAAGCATTGGCCTGGGTTCTGCTGCAGTGAGCATCATCAGCGGCTCTCATCCAAACCGCCCCCTCCTGTTCCGCCGCCAGAACATAGCACATGAATCGAAGCATGCCGACACCACGGTCCACGAAGACGTGGCAGTGACAGTTACGCACACATCGACCAGCACCCTGAGGATCCCCAGGTTCCCCGTATCGAATGTCTACTCGCCGCTAGCCACCAACGCCGGTGCAGTCGTTGCTACCATTGCCAACACGCAGCCGGCGCTACAGGTGCTGCCCTTGCCAGCCGCCACATCGCTGAAGGATCTGCCGCTCACGTCCGAGAAGTACATGATGCAGGTCTCTGGCAACATGACGTCGGGCGGCCCTATTGGGGTCACCATCCAGTTCACCGAGCCCCTGCGCCTGTTCTGGCGCGACATCGAGATCGGCATAGTCGAGCACCCCGAAACCATTCGCGTGCCAGGCAAGGGAACCACCGAGTGGTCGTGGCCGCCGTTCGAAGTCACCATCCCCGGAAACATGGCCAGCACCAGTGGCGGCGAGAAAAGGGACGTGCTGGTGGTTCACACAAAAACGGAGTCGCGACTGAGGAGCGCTGCTCCGCACAGCAGTCTGGTTACTCTGGGCAAGGACCGCGTTGCTGAGGGCGGAGTTGCTCAGCGCAGAGATATGGCGGGCTCTGTGGTTCTGGGAAGATCGGAGGCGGTGGATAGGAGAAACGACGAGCTGGGTGATTTGGCTAGCGATGAGAGCCTGGCTGACTGGTTTGCCGCGATACAGAGCCACAGGTCGTTTACGATGCAGTGGAAGTCCCGTGTCAGAGTGTCGGCTCTGGGGCTGCATACGAGTGAGATCACGTTTGACAAGTCTGTAAAGGTGCTGTGCGGCGAGACCAAAAACTGCACAATCACTGGCCCGTCTCTCATATAAGTGGCGGTGATCCGCGATGGAGGCAGATTAGGCACGCGTGGATCAGGCCGCATTTTCTTGCTTGTTTTTCGCCCTTTATTCCCCTCGCCCATTTTTCGATGTTGCGTTGCATTTTTTCCCCCTCGCTATAGCTTTTCCACTTTAATTCGCAGTCGATTTCCTTCTGCATTCTCCATACACAGCACCATACAGACCAGGAGCAACCATAGAAGCATGCCAAGACACGAGCAGTCCGAGGGCGAGCCCCACGGGAGGAAGCCCTACACGAAGCACGGCAGCAGCGGCAGCGGCTTCAAGAAAACTAAGAAGCCGGCAGCAAAAAAGACCATGGACACACAGCTCCCGACTAGCCTCACGGGATGCAAGAAGCTCCTACGCGACACAACGCGGCTGCTGAACCGGCCCAAGATGCCATCCACGAAGCGCGTAGAGCTCGAGCGCCGCGTGAAGATGCTCAATGTTCTGATGAGCCAGATGACCAGTTCGCAGGCAGATCGGAAGAACGCCAAGAGATACCACGGCATCAAATTTGTAGAGCGCAAGAAGGTGCTGCGCAAACTGGCGCAGGCAGAGAAGGAGTCGAAGGGCGGGGATGAGGAGGACGAAGGGGAGGAGAGGATGATGGAGTTGCTGGTGGACCTGAATTATACGACGTATTATCCGGATGAGTTCAAGTATATTTCGCTGTATCCGGCGGATCCGTCAAAGACTGCGCAGGTGACGAAGGAAAAGCAAAGGAAGATCCGTGAGTCGATTAGGGCGGCTATGGAGAAGGGCGATCTGCCAAGGGACCCCAGGCTGGTGAAGGCTGAGGATCGCAAGGCAATTAGGAAGGCGAACAAGATGCTCTTGCACTCGGTATCCATAGCTGACGGTGTCAAGGTTGTCGAGGCAGAAGAGGGCGGAGAGGGATCCGATAGCGAGGAGAGCGGTGAGGAGGGTGCTGAGGGCTCGGAGAAAGATGCGGGTGATATTGAGGAGGACGAGTTCTTTGCTTCGGACTAAGGGCTATCTGAACATGTCTTTGGCTAAATAAAAATAAATATCAGTCTATGTGTGCTTGAGCCAGGCTGTGTAGCTCTCTATGGTCGGGATCGGCCTCGCTCTCGTCCATCGCCTTCTTATAAGATGTTGACATGGAGCTACGCTCGTGGGCCCTCCTCTGCTGTTGTCCAGTGCACCGCTTGGTAGAAGCAAGTTCGCTAGCGATGGCCGAGTGGGCTCTACGAATGATCCCGGCCACATTCGGGCCAGCCACAGCCACAAGAGGTGCCAGGTACGACGGCAGACAGAACAAGCCAAGCAGCATTTGCCATTTGGGATTCTCTTGCTCAGGAGTTAGAAGTGGGATTTGAAAATATCGTGGGTGCTGATGAGGGAGGTTGGGCGCAAAGATGTGCGGTCCACCAGGGAGCGGCACAAGGCGAATGTGCATGAAGAGGAGCGCCATGGAACCAAAGGTGGCGGCACCGAGGCTGTTGGAGGCACGCATCTCACCAAGATGTATAGCATATCACCAAGTGGGCCTTCAAACGGGTGCTATACTGGGCTGTGTAATGTTTGGTGCGAGCATAGAGCTGGGATAGAGATATATGAATAGCACGAGGGGTGCTGCTATTGTTGCTTTTTTGCCAAAGGGGTCGAGTGTGCACATCAGGCAAGATTTCTGAGGCTCTTCTCTCTAAGCGCAATGTAGTAGGGGCTGTGGCAATGACCTCTCATAGATGCCGAGAAGCACGGTGTTCAATTGTATTACACGTCCCTCTGCCCGTTGCGATTGAATAGAAATTGCATGCTGCAAGCATGCTTTCAGTCAAAGTGGCAATTTCGGTTGACTTCTGATTGTGAGTGCTATGGGCTGCAGTGGCTTGTGGCAATAGTTCAATATTAATCGCTGATTCTGATTGGATGCACACCCACATTCCAGCCTTCGTTTCCAGCAATAGCGCTGTTGCCACTGCAGGTGCCTGGCATGGGATAGCGAATTAATTAAACCCAAAGGCCCTTTGTGGCATTTGCTTTAAACACCACTCGCAAAGGCCCTCAATCTCGGTGCTCCGCCGTGGATGGAGGCGTGTTTGCTTGCGTGCGCTGCGCAAGTGCATCGAGTGTGAGAGAAAGAAACAGGCAGCAGCAGCAGCAGCAGCAGTGGAATATGCGGTAGAGATGGGCGAGCTGACAGAGTGGAGCAAGCACTCCGCTCTCTCTTGCTCTAATGTCAGCAGTTTTTGAGGAAGACGGGTGACTGGAGCCATGAGTTTAGTCACATGCATAGGTTCTATTTTCCGATTCCCCTGTCATTTGTTCTATGGTGAGTGCAAGCATACCGCACCACCAGAAAGGGTGCAAATATAGACTGGCGCTGATTTTGCATGTTGCCCGCTCAGCTTCATGATGTAGCGTGGCGCATAGACAGAAGGCAGCGAGAAGTTTGAACAGCTAGTGACGGTAGCAGCAGCGGTGATGGGTGCTAATAATATACATGTGCTAACATGGAAAATCAAGAATATCAAACAGTACATGAAAGAGGAGAGGAAGATGCTAAGGCGTACAGATGAAGCATAGAGAATAGAGAAAAGTGAGTAATTTTGTATGTGCATATACTGCAAGGCGTCGGCCGGTATCCTCGGAAGGCAGCCCCCTGCTGCTGGCGCTGTGTTTTGTTTGGCCGTTCTTTCACATTTGGCGCTTTTGTTTTTGGTCTAGTTGGTAAGAATCTTTTGGCGGTGCCTGTGGTAGTTGTGGCTGTGGCTGTGGTACTTTTCGTGGTGGATCGTGTGCAGGGGAGGGTCAAGATGTACACGGATGCCCTTGGGCTTCTTATCCGCTCTGCAGCACTCTTGGTCGAACGTGATGTGGTCAAAGTACAGGTCCCAGTTTTCCAGCATACGTCCACATACACTGCACAGCGGCTCCACGGGTGGCCCCAGCACACAGGCAATTGGGCTAATCCATGAGCTCCTCGCGGGTTTGCTCAATACAGCAACTGGCGCACGGTAGTCCATGGCGGCTTCTTTGTATTTTAGCGGAAGTGCACAGGGCTCTTAGGATGCCAGGAGTGGCGAAGACGACCTATTTTACAGGGCAGGCTGGCAGGGCTGCGAGAGTGAATAACGGCAGCAAATATACACGCGCTAGGAAAGGAGGGGCAAGTGCTGAGGGAAAAGGGAGAAGCGACATGAAGCATTTCATTTCCCGACACAGAGGAGTGGGGAAACGGTCGGACTTTTAAAGGGCCTCCCCCTGGGCAACATTAGAGTTGACTCGAGCCTTGGAGGTTGGCCGGAATTATGCCATTGGGCTAGTTCATACAATGAGCAGAGGCGAGAAGGGAACGAAGGAAGGAAGAGAGGACCTCAAGGGGGTCATGGGGCCCAGCCATGGCTTATTCTCGTGTCTCTTCTACTGCTATCTGAAATCACCCACTTGAGCGCCTGCTTGTGACACGGATGACCCCCCGCATGAAGGTGAAATTCCACGGGCATGGCGGATGGGCGTGATTATTTCAAGGCGCTATTCTGCGCTTTTCTAACAACGCCCGCATTGCATTGTGCTAACAATAGGCACCTGGCTCACGTCCCTTCCTTCCCTCTCCTTTGAGGCAATGGCCTTGCAGCATTCGCATTTGTGCCTGTGCGTTCATACCTCATAGACGAGCGCAAGAAGCCCCTGGCCTTCTTTCTTAAAAGCCTCGGCTGGCTGTGCCAAGCAGCCAGCGATCAGGGCTGGTGTGGTCTTACACACCCACACACAGTACCCGCTGCGCTTGCGCATTATGTAATGCGATATGCACGTATAGACATTGCATGTATGTCTATCCTCTGGCCACAGAAGCAGCGACATGCATTCATCTCACTTGACATGTACACGTATACATACACGCATCCCCCGATATGTAACTATTTATATTACACCAAGCCTCCTCATATCTCGGCAGTGATGCAGCAGTTGCTCCACCCCGGCTGCGCACGTCGCTCGGATGCCCGGATGCCCGTAAATATGCGTCTTTCTCGGCTAGAGTAACTGGAGCGCCATACGCAGCGATTCTGGGGCACGCCGATGTGGACTAGCAAGCTGAATCAAAAAGCTTGCCTGAATGCGGCTCCCTACCGCTTTCTTTCCATGTCTCGTGTGCACTGTGAATACGTAGATGGCAATAAAAACAATTGCATGGCTTTTGCCCAAAAAAGAAGAAAGGCACGTCACCTGCTCCTTTTCTGCTCTTTCAAGCTATAAAGGTGTAGAGCGAAATGCGCGTTTGATTCATGAACGCCTCAATGCTTTGTAGGTACTGGGAATCTTCACTGATAGCCAGCCGATAGGTAAAAAGGGGATGCATCGAACATTTGTGCCTGCCATGGGCACTCTGCTTTGCTCAAGTTCGTACGTGTATTCGTGTCCGTCTGTGCTCCACTTGCCAGGCATGAGCTCTTATTGTTGGTGGTGTACCTGGCCATGACTTCCATATCCGGTTACATTTCCCTTGCCGTGTAATGTTGTTGCAGGTAGTGGGAATGGACAGAGATGCACCTCTCGTGCAGGCGATTCATATGAAACTGGTTGTTTTTCCGTTTCGCTCACACACATTGCTGACAGAGTGGAAGCGCGCTGCATGAGGGGGCTGCTGACATCATACACGCATTCTTCTCTCCTGCATTTCCCCCTGCCACCATGTGCGCGGAAAGAAAGCCTGATATGCAGTATCCTATGCGCTTGCTTCGCTCCGGGAATAGACAGCTTCAGCACGGCGTTTCGATTGTCTACATTGCAGGAGAAAGGCGTGTTTGCTGCCATTGAACAAAGTGGATTTGGCTGACAAGAAAAAGAGTGTATGCTCGGAGATCCAATGAAAGAGATCCAAGAGGGAGAACGCTCATTCGGATTTTTGGCGCTTCCTTTGGCTCTCAGCATGATCGCTGCCGTCAGTGGCGACACCCTTTGCTTTGGCTGCCTTCTCGGCCTCCAGTAGCGTCGTAAGCTTGGTGTTCAGATCCTTCTGCATAGCCACCAGTGCCCCAACTAGTCCCTTGATGTCCGCAACCTCCGCACTCGTCAGCACAAACTCCTTCTCGCCGCCGGTTGTGTTTCTGTATGATGCCGTTACTGCTGGTGCCATGTCTGATGCGGGCTGAAAAGGGGGGAAGCTACAGGCCATTATTGCAAGGATGGCCCGTGCAAAATACTTTTCACGGAATTTAAGGGCAGTCTGCATTCGAAAGTTGTGTGGGATTCGCGCCGGAAAGCACGTGCCAATTCCCTTTTCCCAAAACCTGCGCTGGCGCCTGCGGCCTACATCAGCAAAGCCCTGCGCTGGCTTACGCGTGCGCGCCTTCCCTTCAATTTGCTTCAAATCGCGGCATGTAGCCAATCCCACTTATTCTGATACTCGCTTTGGCAGCAAAAAAGGCGCGCATATGCAGTACCAATACATAGTAACGGCACACAAGGCCAGCTCCGTTACGGCCAGCATCAGCGGGCCGTTCATAGCACCGCACGAGACCAACCTGGTAGTAGCCAAGGGGAACCGCCTCGAGATCCACACACTAACCCCGCAGGGCCTGCGTCTGGTGACAGAGCAGCAGCTGTACGGCCGCATCGTCTCGCTGCATTTCTTCCATCCAAAGGACCGCCTGACTGGCCTGATCCTCGCCACCTCGGACAAGTACCAGTTTACTGTGCTGTCGTGGGACGCCGCATCGCAGAGTCTTGTGACCGAGAGCGCAGGCGAGACTGTGGAGAAGACCGGGCGGCCGACAACCGAAAGCAGCCTGGTTGCCATCGACCCGCTCTGCAGGATGGTGATGATGTACTCGTACCAGGGGATAGTGCACTTGTTCCCAATGGCTGATGCACAAGGCACGGGAGGGGTGGATGACATCGCGGACTTGGCCAGCGCCGGCAATGGAGGCGTGGAGAGGTGGCCGTATGCGATTAGGGATGAGCTGGTCGGCGGGCTTGTTATTCCTGCGTACTTGAAGAACGAGGGAGATGGCGAGGTGGCGTCGCCGTCGATGAGAGGCGGGAGTAGTAGGACAAGGAGCAAGGGAAAGAGCACCGTGTCGGGCAAGGGCAAGGCTGCCGCGCACCCGGTGAGGAGCGGCGACCTGTATCCGATGCTGACGCGGTACATCGAGGAGCTCAAAGTGCTCGATATCCAATTTCTCCTCCCTTCTAATGCCAAGCAGACACCCGAGTTTGCTGTGCTTTACGAGGACGCCGACATGACGCGGCAGGTACACGTGTACAGGCTGGGCGACAGCCAGGGAGGCGAGGTGCGGCCCATTTCACTGTGGGTTAGCGAGACTGTCGAGCGCGCAGCATCCAAGATCATCCCGCTGCCCGGAGGAGCGCTGCTGGTGGTCGGCGAGGAATCGCTGACGGTCGTGGCGCAGAATACGGAGTCGCTGGGAATGTCTGTGAGGGCGGCGGTGGTGACTGCGTGGGAGTGGATCGATAAGGACAAGTGCGAGCGCCTGCTGCTTGCTGACGACGAGGGTGTCTTGTCGCTCGTGGTTTTGCGGTATGAGACTGCGACCACGGAGGGGAGGAGGGTCAGGGACTTGTATGTGGAGAGATTAGGCGATATTTCGGTTGCCTCGAGCCTGTCGTACTTGTCCGATGGGTGTGTGTACGTCGGGTCGCATTACGGAGACCAGGAACTGGTAAGGCTGCATACGGTGCCTTTGAGCAAGGAGGATATTGAGGCGTCGGGGGCGAGGAGCCTGGACCCCTGGCTGTTTGCGCCGGAGACTATGGCTGTAGGCAAGAATCCGCTGGCAAATCCGCTGGGGGTTGAGGCAAACGCGCAGGAGGAGGCGGCTGTGCCCAACACGTTTATTGAGCCCATGGAGTCGTTCCCCAACCTGGCGCCTGTCGTAGACTTGTGTGTGGTCGGAGTGAACGAGCACCGTCAGCAGTGGCAGTCAGAGGACAACCACCAGCAGCAGCAGCAGCAGCAGCAAACGCAGCAGGAGGGCGACAAGGAAAATCACGTGGCGGACCATTCGACTGGCTCTATCCTCAGCGAGGCTGCCAGGACCCGGGGCACTGCAAGTAGCAGTGGACATGGTAGCATTGTTACGTGCTCTGGTCTGCGCAACAAGCCTAGTCTACGGATTGTCAGGAATGGCGTCGGCATTGAGCGCATAGCCGGGCTGGACATTGCCGGGCTGATGGGCGCCTGGTCATTCACCATCGACAGCGGGCTGCCTGCCGATGATTCGGCCATGGATGTGGATGGCGGCCTTTCGCAGTCTCAGGGCAAACGAGTGGTGCTTGTGCTGAGTCTTGTTGGCCGCACGTATGTGCTGGGCTGGAACGAACAAGGCGCTGGCAACAGCGAGGAGCTGGAGCTGGAAGAGCTCGATGTTCTCAGCACAAGCGTACCTGGCTGGCGCGTCAATGAGCTCACTCTGGCTGCTGCACTGACCAGCGATCGGAGACATGTGGTGCAGGTCACACCCGCCGCTGTGGTTCTGATCGACATCGCTACTATGGAACAGAAGGCGGTGTGGCGACCGGGGGATAGCGGGCTGGCGTCGATCAGCGCCGCTTCGGTATCGGGCGACCAGGTTGCGGTGGCTGCAGATGGCAAGACTGTGGTGTACATCGAAGTCCAGCAACAGCAGCTGAGATGCCTTGGAAGCAGGCAGCTGGAGCACGATGTCTCGTGCATTGACATCCACTCGTGGGATGCCGCCAGCAGGTCGCTGTTTGTGGCTGTGGGGCTGTGGGGCTCAAACGACATTGGGCTTTTGAGTTTGCCTGACCTGTCGTCCACGCCCTTGAATCTGTCGCTGCGCATGGGCTTTGGCACCTTCTCGCCTTTGCAGACGCCTGGGCTTGTGGGCAGCCCGCTAGCTGGCGAGAACGGGGCGGATGCCTGACCTGTCGTCCACGCCCTTGAATCTGTCGCTGCGCATGGGCTTTGGCACCTTCTCGCCTTTGCAGACGCCTGGGCTTGTGGGCAGCACGCTAGCTGGTGAGAACGGGGCGGACACCTTGCCCAGGTCTATTTTAATGTGCTCTCTGGGAAGCACGCCATATTTGCTCGTTGGCTTGGGCAATGGTCGCCTCCACCACTTTGCATTCCGCGCCTCGGAAGCAAAAGCGTCGCCGTCGCTTGTGGAGCATAAGAGCGTCACACTGGGAACGCGGCCCATCAACCTGACCACCTTTGTCAACCATGGCACAGCGAATGTATTTGCAGCTAGCGACCACTCGGCAGTCCTGTTCACCAACAGGCAGCGATCTGGAGCATCTGTGAGAAAGAACAGCGTCTCTGGCATTGAAACGCAAGATGCGCCCAGCAGCGGTGAGACGAGCAAGCTGATGTACGCAAACGTCGATGCCTCGGACGTCATGTTCGTCGCGCCCATCGAATCCGACAGCTTCCCTGACTCGCTGTGCCTCATATCGAACGGCCAGCTGGCTATTGGGCAAATCGACCCGGTCCAGAAGCTGCATATCCGCAATCGACCCCTGCCAAAGTGGGCCGCTCCTCACAGGATTGCGTATAACCAGGCGTCGGGCACGTTTGGGCTGGCCACCATACATGCAATTGACCCCGAAAAGCACGCGATGGTTAGCAGCATGAGCACGTGGGAGAAGGGGGCCGTGATGGAGACCAACGAGCAGCAAATGAGGTTGATTGGCGACGTCAGGGCAGCCCTCATGTCGTCGCCGCCGGTGGAGGTCGGCAGATTCTCGGTGGTTAGCGCGCAGGGCGTGGATGTGCTGGCGACGGTTATGCTGAGGCCATTTGAAATCCCCGAGAGTCTCTGTGTGGCCTCGCTGAAGCTTCTTGAGCGCACGCCGCTTAGTGGCGCTGAGCCCGGGTCGCCGGCAGACATGCAGGTGGACCAGTGCGAGAGTGCAAGGAGTGCAGGAGAGCTGGGTGATGCGTTTGTGCTGGGCACGTCGATTGTCATGCCTGGAGAGGACGACGCGCACCGTGGGCGCATTCTTGCTGTTGTGTGGGACCCCGCAGTGCAGCGTACACGGGTGGTCGGGTGCTTTACTACTCTGGGAGCAGTCTATGCACTGACGCCGTTCCGCGGAATGCTCCTGGCAGCAGTCAATAACAGGCTGCTTCTGCTTGGGTGGCAGAGAAAAGCGCACGACTCAGCGGGGGCTAGCGCGGGCGGCGTGTATGTGGGCGACGCGGATTTTGAACTCGTTGTGCTCTACTCGCAGCAGACCCAGATTACCTCCCTGTCAATTGCCGTTAATGGTGACTATATTGCCGTGGGCGACCTGATGTCATCCGTGTCGCTGTACAGGTACGAAGAGGCAGCTGTAGAAGCGCCAGGGGTCGCCGCCAGCAACAGCAGCGGCAATGGTGCATCGGCCAGGAAGACGATTCGGCGCCGGCTGGTGCCTGTGGCCAGAGACTATGCCGGAGCATGGACCACCGCCGTGGCTGCAGTGCATCCGCCACTGGAGCAGAACCGCGGTGTGCTGTATCCGCCGCAGGTGGCAGAGGAAACACCGGTGTCGATGGGCAGGGCCCAGGCTGTTGGATATGAGCGGGCGTTCCGTGGGCCCTCCCATGAGCGATTTGTGGTCGCTGATTCGTACTACAACATCTTTAGGCTGACACGGACGGACGATGCGGCGGAGGCTGCCTATGCTGCTGCTCTCCGCGCGCCCACTCAAGCCCCCAGCAG
Organism: Martensiomyces pterosporus; assembly: GCA_025201845.1. Taxonomy (NCBI): domain Eukaryota; kingdom Fungi; phylum Kickxellomycota; class Kickxellomycetes; order Kickxellales; family Kickxellaceae; genus Martensiomyces; species Martensiomyces pterosporus. Next base: position 168,924 of record MU603946.1, read on the forward strand.
TGCTACGGCGGCGACAGTTGTGGCCGCTGCCGCTGCCGCTTCAGGCACGAGCGAGCGCGAGGGTGCTGTTGATGAGGTTAACAGCGAGCAGCGGTTCTTTGTCGAGGCTAGGTGGCACCTGGGCGACATGATCAACGTCATCCGTGCTGGATCGCTCGTCATGGACATCCCTGATCCGGAGTTCCCCGAGTACTTCCGGCCCACCCTCGTCTACGGCACTGTGCAGGGCGCAGTAGGCGTGGTGGCATCGGTGGAGAACGGCAAGCTGGGCCGGGTGCTGGATCGCCTGCAGGTCAACCTGGCGCACTTGCTGCCAACCCCCGGTCTGTGGAGCTACGACAGGTGGCGCGCGTATGACAGCGACCAGAGGATGTCCAGGGCATTTGGAGTGCTGGACGGCGATCTGATTGAGCGGTTCTTGGACCTGTCCCCCGACTTGCAGCGGCTGGTGTTCTCTGGAGGCGGCGCGCTGGTCGAGAGGGAGGCGGTGGAGAAGGCCGAGGCTAGGAAGAAGGCCGAGTACTGGGCGAGCTACTCGAAGATCGAGGCGGAAAGCGATGTGGCAGTGCTGGCGCAGATGGCCGTCTCGGACATTGGGCAGCGTGAGGGCGTGGAGCTGGACTACGTCGTTAGGCTGGTTGAGAGCCTCACCCGTCTTCACTAGCCCCGTGGTGGATCTGCCTTTTTGATGTTCTATTAATAGAACCCTTGGTAGCCCTTCTTTGTTGCGGTATTTCTTGGCAGGCAAGAGCGTCAACCACAACACCCACAAGCGTCTTTGGCCGGATTCCTGCAAGCTGCGGGGAAGATTCCATTTGTTGCGTGGCACGTAATAGGTGGTGCTGCGTGCAGGCGGCACAGGGAATAGTGGTGTGTGCGAATGAAAGCTCTTGGCCCATGCATCTTGCCCCAGTGTTTTGTGCGTGAGGGTGTGTGAGCTAAATGCGGATATACTGGCGATGTCGCCGGGCGGGTGCGGGAAACAGGCAAGCCAAAACAGGGCAGCCCCTCAGGAGCCAAGCAGCTCTACGCATGGTTGCCTAAATAAAACCCAGGCGGTGGCTGCTGTCATCATCGCCGGGGCTCCCTCCTCTCCTTCCTCTTGATTTTTCTTCTTTATTCTACTGCTCTACAAAGGAGTTTTTTTCTTTTTAAACTCTATTCCTTTTTCTTTGACGAGTCCAAACGGCACACGCAGCACGCCTATTTCCTCAATTTGACATTTGGGCTATTTTTTTTCCCACCAGTATCCGGGAATAGAAAAAGATACATAGGACATGGACCCCACAGCAGGGCAGCACCCAAACGACGGGTTTTCGCCAAACAACCCGTTCAGCGGCATGGATGGCAGCCAGCAGCATACCATCGCTACCGCCTACCCTGCCGCCAACGCTGTATCCCAGCCAGCAGGCAGCGGCGTGACGGACGATATGGCAGCGGCGTCAGCTAGGCTGGCCAACTTGCAGCTGAACACGGGCGGCAGTAGCCAGCCCCAGCATGTGTTTGGCCCTGGATACGGCGCCAATAATAGCAGCGTCATGACAGGTGCTCAGGTGACCGCCCTCGGTCATTCGCCTGCTATTGTAGCCGCTGCTGCAACAGCTGCTGCAGGAGGAAGCGGTGCGTCGCCCCACTTGGCCTCCTCGCTTGCGGAGGCCAGCAGCTACCAGCAGCAGCAGCAGCAGCAGACTTCGCCTGTGCCCTCCCCTACTCGCCTGGGTGGCACGTTTGCCCCTGGGTACGGACCAGCACCCCCACCGAATCCGTCTGCATTCAGCTCTGCGCCCCTGCCCCCCCGTGCCTCCTTGGATTCAGCATCCCCGCCGCCTCCCAACCTGCCCATGTCGGGTCGTCAGAACACGCAGAGTGGACCCCGGC
>MU603946.1:170811-214933 GCA_025201845.1 Martensiomyces pterosporus
TTCGCCAAACAACCCGTTCAGCGGCATGGATGGCAGCCAGCAGCATACCATCGCTACCGCCTACCCTGCCGCCAACGCCGTATCCCAGCCAGCAGGCAGCGGCGTGACGGACGATATGGCAGCGGCGTCAGCTAGGCTGGCCAACTTGCAGCTGAACACGGGCGGCAGTAGCCAGCCCCAGCATGTGTTTGGCCCTGGATACGGCGCCAATAATAGCAGCGTCATGACAGGTGCTCAGGTGACCGCCCTCGGTCATTCGCCTGCTATTGTAGCCGCTGCTGCAACAGCTGCTGCAGGAGGAAGCGGTGCGTCGCCCCACTTGGCCTCCTCGCTTGCGGAAACCAGCAGCTACCAGCAGCAGCAGCAGACTTCGCCTGTGCCCTCCCCTACTCGCCTGGGTGGCACGTTTGCCCCTGGGTACGGACCAGCACCCCCACCGAATCCGTCTGCATTCAGCTCTGCGCCCCTGCCCCCCCGTGCCTCCTTGGATTCAGCATCCCCGCCGCCTCCCAACCTGCCCATGTCGGGTCGTCAGAACACGCAGAGTGGACCCCGGCAGCAGATGTCGCAGCCGCTTATCCTCCCCCCGATCATCGGCCCCCTGCTCCAGTTCGTCAACATTGAGCTGGAGCGCGCTGTGTGGCACGGCTCCGTGCTGGTGCTCACCAACGAGTCGCTCCTGCCCCACGACGTCAGGCCGCCCCCTCCTGCAGCCAGCAGCTCGTCGTTTGGGCCCAACCAGCCCACCTCGTCCATGCACGCCGGGCCCACCTCGACCACCGCAGCACTGGTGCCCAATAACATGCATGTTCCGGTGATTGAGGTGTGGGATGATGGCGTGCATGGCCCTGGAACTGGGAAACCCAAGAGCTTCCATGCCAAGGCCATTTACACGGAGCCCACGTACAGATATACGTTCTGGCGTGCCGATATCTTCGTCGAGCTGCCGCGCGAGAGCGAGGTGGATGTCCTGTACCAGATCCACTGGGGCGCCGACGAGTTTGCCGTTCAGTCGCCGTCCGCTCGCCCCACACATAAATTCCGCGTGCCCGCGCAAGCGTCGGAATGGCGCACCTGCGTGACGAGCAATAACCAGTTTTCAAGAAAAGTGCCCGAGGCAGCAAGGCTGGCTATGCGCGGGTCGGGGCCGGTGTTTAAGGACTTGCTGGACAAGCACCAGACCAATCCGTTCCACGTGTGGATAGGCACTGGCGGCCAGTTCAACGGCGATGGAGTGTTCGATGAATGCGAGCACGCGCTGAGGCCCTTCTTGATTCCCGGAACCAGCAGCATGAGGAGAGCTCAGGTGCCGTGGACCAAGGAGACAGCCAATGTGGTTGAGCGGTGGTACTTCTTGGAGTACCTGAGGCAGTGGTTCGGCGTCGGCATGAACAGCATGACTGAGCAGGAGGGCCAGGACTGCTTCCAGAGGGCGGCCGAGTCCATCCCGTATACGTTTACGCTGGACACGGATGTGTTTGCGGAATACGGGTCGTACGAGCCCACGCTGCAGCAGTCGCCAGTGTTCCACGGCATTGGCGAGGTTGGCGCAAAGTACTTTGCCCTGTTCCAGGCGCACACCACCCCCACGCTGGCACACAGCGAGCACGGGTTTTTGGCGGAGGGGTACCACTGCGTCAAGAGGCTGGGGCCATACACGTCCCTGCTCACTCTGGACACTCGCACAGAACGCACGCTGACCGGAATTGTCGATCGGCACAGCTACGACTTGATCTTTTTGGCCCTGGAGTCGCTGGTCCCTGCAACGGCATCCAACCTGATTGTGGTGTCGTCGAACCCAGTTGTCTTCCCCCGCACCAAGAACTTTGAGACCATCTTGCGTGGCGCCAGCAGCACTGGCCTCACCTCGCTGATATCGTACGCCGTCAACGGCAAGCAGACGCGCAACGAGTGGGTTACCAAGGATAGGTTCGGGGACTCTAAGGCGGTCACTATGCTGAATGACTTTTGGACCTGCGCAATGCACCAGCAGGAGCGCTCCTTCCTCGTCCGCAGGCTGCAGGATTTCGCGCGCGAGCGGTCCTGTAGGGTGACTTTTGTCTCGGGACACGTCAACTGCATTTCGGCCGGGCACTTCCGCACGTACACGGACTCCAAGTTTGATCCGCGCAGGTACCCGGAGCAGCGCGGGTTTGGTAGCGACTTCAGGTCCATGATCCAGCTGACCGTGTCGGGGCTGGTGCAGGAGCCAGCAGATGGCTTGACGTTGAGGGCGTATCATTTCGCAGGCAAAGCGGCGCCATTCGACTCGTACACGGAGGAGAAGCTCTACAGGACCTTCAACGTCGACGTCAATGGACTGCCTCCTCCCCATGGGAACCAGAAGCTGCTTGGAAGGAGGTCGTACTGCATCATGATCGAGCATGGATTTGACGGCGACAGACAGTACCCCGGCCTACTGACGTTCATGTATGTGGAGAATGAGAACTCGACGGGGACGGCACAGCCGTACATGATCAACATACCGCCGCTCAGGTTCCCCAAGTTTGATGCGCCGCCGTCCCAGAGGCCGCAGCAGCAGCAGCAGCAGCAGCAGCAGCAGCAGCAGCAGCAGCAGCAGGCACGGCCGCCGCCATTGGGGCAGTCGATGACCTATAGAGGACACACGGCTATGGCTGTGTCTTCTGCGGCTCCCCAGACAGGAGTTAGCGCGGCGGAGCAGGCGAAGGTGGATGCGGCAATTGGCGAGATTTACGGCGGCAATGATTCCTATTCCTATGATGTTCCTGGATACGACGGCGTGCCGTCGAAGCGGCAAGGATCGGGCACATCGCCGCCCCCGCCACCCTACTCGCCGACGCCGCCGGCTATGCAGATTAGCCAGAGCTTGTCGTCGTCGTCCTATGCGCAGAAGCAGGCAGCTGCCGTCAGCCAGCCTCCGAGTTCTCTGCCGGTGAGGACGGAAGAAGGGCTCTATTCGTCATCGTATGACCATACCGCTGCATGGGTGCAAAGCGGGTCGTCGCAGGCCACTGGGTCGGATACGGGTGGGCCTTCTTCCAACCCGCACCCCCAGCCCCAGCCTCATCCTCAACCCCAGCCCCAGCCCCAGCCCCAGCCCCAAGCACAGCAGTACTCGCAGCCGCCGGTACAACAGTACTCTCAGGCCCCTGCTCAGCCGCAGTACTCTCAGGCCCCTGCTCAGCAGCAGTACTCACAAGCTCCTGCTCAGCAGCAGTACTCGCAAGCACCAGGCCAAGCGTACCAGCAGCCCCAGCAGCCCCAGCAGCAGCAGCAACCCCCGTCTTATTAACTGAGGATATGCATCCCTGTTCCTAATTAGGGTCGGTTAGTGACCTCTTATTTGTTACTCCAACTATCCATATAGCTCCAGTCGTTTACCCCCATGAAAGCTGTTTACTCAAAACAAGGTAGTGGACAAATAGGCATCGGGCTGCTGATCCACCACGCTCCCATGGGAATAGGGGGCCAGCATCGGCATTGCCCGGAATCGTGGGAACCAGAATGCGGTCTGTGCCAGCAGCAGCAGTCGAGTGGCTATGGCTCGTGACGACGCAAGATAAGGCTGTGGTCGTCTGCCCTCCAAAGCGCGCTCCTTCTTTCTTTGCTTTCGCTTGACTACACCTATTTTCCGCTCTCTCCTGTACTATCTACCCAGCAACAGCAAACGCTTTTAAGCCTGCTCATTCGCCTTTCAAAACGTCACTGCCTGCAAGCATGCTTCGTGTCAACTTTGCCGCTCGCCGAGCAGCAGCAACTGCCAGTGGCGTTGCGCGGAACCCATCTCTCAAGAAGGCTGCGCTTCCAGCGCTGGCAAGGCACTATGCCACGGCCAGCACCAAGGGCACCGAGATCCAATCCCGCATCGACAGCAAGCGCCAGGCTGCACTTTTGGGCGGCGGACAGTCCCGCATCGACTCCCAGCACGCCAAGGGCAAGCTGACTGCAAGAGAGCGCATTGAGCTCTTTGTCGACCCCGGCACGTTCCGCGAATACGACGCGTTCGTCGAGCACCAGTGCACCGACTTTGGCATGGCCTCACAGAAGATCACGGGCGACGGCGTGGTCACTGGCGTCGGCAAGGTGAATGGCCGCACCACCTACATCTTCTCCCAGGACTTCACCTCGTTTGGCGGCTCCCTGTCGAAGACATTTGCAGCCAAGGTGTGCAAGATCATGGATAAGGCCATGCAGGTAGGCGCGCCCGTCGTTGGGCTGAACGATTCGGGAGGCGCGAGAATCCAGGAGGGCGTCGACTCCCTCGCGGGGTACGCCGAGATCTTCCAGAGGAACGTGCTTGCGTCAGGTGTGGTTCCTCAGATCTCCCTGATCATGGGTCCGTGTGCCGGAGGTGCTGTGTACTCGCCGGCGCTGACGGACTTTACGTTCATGGTCCGTGGGACCTCGTACCTGTTCGTCACTGGGCCAGATGTCGTTAAGGCTGTGACCAACGAGAGCGTCACGCAGGAGGAGCTGGGCGGTGCAGGTCCCCACACGAAGAAGTCGGGCGTTGCGCACGACGCCTTTGACAACGACGTCGTGGCTCTGGCAAGGACACGCGAGCTGCTCTCCTACCTCCCCCAGTCCAACCGCGGAACCGCCGAGCAGCGCTACACGGCCGACCCATTTGATCGCGCAGACGCCGCACTGGATACCCTTATCCCAACGGACTCGACCAAGGCGTACGACATGAAGGACGTTGTGGGGCGGATTGTCGACGATGCACGGTTCTTCGAGATCATGCCTGACTACGCGCGCAATATCATCATTGGGTTCGCACGTATTGGCGGTCGCAGCGTCGGCATTGTCGGCAACCAGCCCCTGGTCTCGTCGGGCGTCCTCGATATTGACGCGTCGGTGAAGGCTGCCCGCTTCGTGCGGTTCTGCGATGCATTCAACATCCCCCTCGTCACCTTCGTCGACGTCCCTGGGTTCCTCCCTGGCACGCAGCAGGAGCACAATGGAATCATCCGCGAAGGCGCGAAGCTGCTTTATGCCTACGCCGAGGCAACTGTGCCCAAGATTGCTATTACCACGAGGAAGGCGTATGGCGGTGCGCAGTGCGTCATGAGCTCGAAGCAGCTCAGGGGCGACATCAACCTTGCTTGGCCGACGGCGGAGCTGGCCGTCATGGGCGCGAAGGGCGCGGTGGAGATCCTGTGGAGGAAGGACCCGGAGAACAGGGCGAAGGCTGAGGAGGAGTACAACAGGCTGTTCGCGAACCCACTGCCGGCTGCCCAGCGTGGGTACTTGGATGACATCATTACGCCGTCGACCACCCGTGCACGGATCATTGAGGAGCTGGAGATTCTGAAGGACAAGCAGATGAAGAACCCAGCAAAAAAGCACGACAACATGCCACTCTGAATAGCACCACCGCAGCGACTCTGCCTTTGAGGCTGGCTGTTGGATGGACGAGTGCTCGGTATACACCCTTGCAATAACAGGAATATATATATTATATGTGCGTCCTCTACAAATGCTCTTAGCTAGTGGTAAATGGTGGCAGTGGCCAGCAGTGCGGCCAGAACGGTCGCTAATGTGGTTGCAACCATTGAGTATGAGTTCATCACGCTGGGTGGCGCCGCGCTATCCTTCCCCGCCTTCTCAATGGTGTCGCCATTGCATGTGCCTGCCAGGTCCTTTCGCTTAATGCCCGTTGTCTTGGTGATGAACTTCATGTAGTGAGCAGCATGCGTGTAGAACCCGGCGCCATCGGAGGCAGCACACACGGTGGTGTCTGAGTGAGCCACATTGTCGCCATAGCTCGTCACCCCCAGCTGGATCCAGGGACCCGACCCGCTACTGCCAGACAGGCTGGGGTTTGAATTACAGCGGCGCAACAGCGCACCTCCGCTGTCGCCCGAGCATGTGTCCTTGTTGTCGGGCGTGGTAACGCAAATGTAGTTGCCATTGTTTGAGTCAAATTCGGGCCGTATCTGCTTGCACAGCCCCTCGTTGCCCGTTGTAAGGTCCACCTGCTGCAGGGTGCTTGCGGTGTTCACGCTATTGAGGCTGGTCTTGCCCCATCCTACCCCCGTCACAGTTAGCCCGTCGGGGATGTCCTCCGTGTCGATGCGGATCGGCTGCACATTTTCGTTGAAATCCAGCTTTGTGTGCAGCTTCAGTAGCGCGATGTCGTTGTCGAAGTAGTCGAGGTTGACATCCGGGTGCACGTGCACCTTGGATACCCTGTAAGGTGTCGCTAAAGCTGCCTGGATGCTGCCGACGCCGACGATAATGTTCTTGGCCTTCACCGTCGGGTACTTCCTGCCTTGCTTTGAGGGCCACAGCGGGCGATTTCCTTCCTTGGCCCAGCGTCTTCGGGGCATGCCGTTGATGGGCAGGCTGACGTTGAGGCTGTGGCCGTCGCTGCCGATGTTTACCACGCAGTGCGCGGCAGTGAGGATCCACTGCCGCGAGAGAATGGACCCGCCGCAGAAGGCCGTGCCGCCGCCGCCCTCGTCAACCATCAGGAACACGGCAAAGGGGTAGGCGCCGGAGCTGGCATCGGTGCCGCCGATTACACGGCCCAAATGCCCCCAGATTGGCAGCTGCTTGCGCGGGGGGGCTCCTGCCGCGGCTGCTGCTGCTGCGCTACACAACATCAGCAGCAGCCCAGTGGCTGCTGTTAGGTTAGCCACTAGTGCAAATGACAGCGGTGCCGCCTTCATCTCTGCCTTGGCAATAGGGGGATTGGCGCTAGGGCAATTAGATTTTTCGAGTGTATAGTAGTGTGTGAGTGGGGTAACAGGTGGACCAAAGGAGGGAGAGGGAGCCAGGCAGAGACCTTGGTAAGATGGAGACGAGTATAAGAGGCCAAAGAACACGAAGGAAAGGACAGCAGAGTCGGGACGCCCTCCAGAACTAAAGACGCTACCTGCTTCTTGCCAGAGACTTGCTGCTCGCATGAATGCAGGCGTCAATAGGGTGGGGGTGGAGAGAGAAACAGGCACCGCCGCCTCCCTGGGCGATGCGTCGGCGGTTTGTCGCATGTGGTTGCATTTTTAATGCTGTTCCAGCCATGAGTTTGTTTCTGCAGGAGCTTGTCTCTACAGGAGCTTGTTACTACAGGAACGCACAGGAGTGGCGAGACAAGCAGGGCTTGCCAGGCAGTGAAAGGGGCTGCAGCAGCATGGGCCAATGCGAAACCACAGCGTCGCTTCGTCACAAAGCACACAGGCGAGCACTGTGTCTCTCGCCGATCAGATGCCAAGGCAGAAGAGTCTAGTATGGATGAGCGGGCACACGGCTGCCGATCAGCCATCGTCTCAGGCGCCATATTGACACGAGCCTCCATTGGCGTCAGGAAAAAGAAATGAACTGCAGATATAAATTAGCTACGAACGGCCTGGAACCCGGTCAGAATCGACAGCCTAATCGCTGCGTATTTCCTACTTGTAGCTCTGCCACCTTCTGTGATCCAGCGACTCGAGGCTAGGCAGCTGCGAAATCTGCAGCAGGTATCTGGCCAGCTTGTACAGCTCCGTGTCTCTCCTCGGGTTGGCATCCGCTCGCTTAAACGGCGTGATCTTCAGGCCATTCTGCCAGTTGAGCGCAAAGTTCCTGCTCAAGTCATCAATGTGTATGGTATTGGATTTGCTATAGCTTTCCGGAAACTTGGCCCAAATATACTCCAGCGCCTTGACCTGGTGCTGTATCTGCTTGCCGTTCCTAATCGCCGTCACTGTGAACATGGTCGATATATCCAGGGCTGCCGTAATATGGTAGTTGGGGTGGGTGAGCATCCCCAGTAGAGTGATTTTGGCTTCGACGATGTGCCATTTTGTTTGGCTCCAGACGATGATGTCGTAGTAGGGGTGGATGGCCGAGAGGAACTCGTGCAGGCCGGGCCGGGCCATGTCAAGCACATTGCCCGACACATTCTTGCAGTCAAACAGGGTGTAGTCCAAATCGAGGACCACGAGCTTTTTGCCTGGCCGTGGCGGGTTGATTATGCGGATCTCTGACCCTTCTATGATCCTCCGGAGCTTCTCTTTGTGGTCACTCGAGATTACCTGAATCTTGCCCTTGTCCCTGCTGCTGCCGCTGCTCCTGTTGTCACTGTCGGCGGCATCGTAGTCGCCAGCATCAGATATCCCAATATCCTCACCATCTGGCTCGGATGACGACCATGCACTCTCGCGCGGCTTCAGCCGGTCAGCCACCCTCGTGCCAATCAGACGCACCTTGGTGCCACTGGCAACACACAGCGCCGCCAGCGTGTCTGTGTCGCGCGGCAGCTGTCCCTTGACAAGGCCCAGCAGTTTTTGGCTACCAGCATCCACCTCTGTCAGCTCTTCAATCAGCGCCTTGACGGACAGGACAGTGGCGTACTTGGACACTCGGAGCGAGTACTTTTTGGTGCCCTGCCAGGTCACTTCAAGCGATATGGACTCGCGCGCCATCTCGTCTTCGCTGTTGCCTTTGTGTGTCTTGCAGCCCTCGTCCGGCAAAGGCTCGCCCTCGCTGCGGACATTATTGTCGCGGCTGCCGTCGGGCCGCTGGCGCTTCACTGGAAGTTGGTTGTTCATTCTCTGTTTCCTGCCTCCTAACGCCTCCACACTAAAATGCTTAAAGTGGGAAATGGAAAGCGGGGGGTGCCTGCGTGTTTGCTGACAGAATAAGGCAGATTTAGAGGGCGTGCGAGCAGCAAGCACGATAAATGAGCATAAGCTGGCGTCCCTGTAGTGGTTTCGAGGCTGCGCAAATGGAATAGGGGTAGAGGTGCTTTCTGGAAATTTCGGGAAAAGAGAAGAGAATGGAAACGAGCTGTGTGGTTTGTTTGCGGCGCTTGAATAAATAAGGCACCACAGGCAGCAGCAGCCGCTACGTCATCGCCAGGTGCTCCCCCTTCTCTTTCTCGCTTTCTCTCCCTCCTCGCATGCATGAAATACGCCTCAGCCCCTGACAACTGGGCGCGCAGGATAAAGCCCGCACACGCTGCAGAAGCTGGTGCCGTCCTTGAGCCTGAACTTGCAGTCTGGGCAGGCATCAGGGCCATAGCGCTTCATCTCGGCCATGATCTCGGGGTCCTCCAGGACATGCTTCCTGAACGACCTAAAGTATGCGAGCCTCTCCTTATCCCTCACAACAATATCGTACTTTTCCTTTGCCTCCTTTGCCTCTTTGGCAAACTCTTCGTCCGAGATCGCCAGCGCAATGAGCCCGGGCATCACAGTAGTACCACAGCCAACCTCAATGGGTTCCTTCCTACGCGCTGCCGACACGACCTCCGGAAACGCCTTGCGCAGGATCAGCTTGCCGTGCGTGGCCCCCTTGAACTGGCCAATCTTGAGGTCGCGAGCGCCGCCACGGTTCGAGGTTGCATAGCTGATAACACGCTTGTCCAAGAAGGGCGACCATGCCTCAAGCCCAAGCTCCTTGGCCAGCGGGAATGCGCAGAAGGACATGGTCCTGATCATGTTGTCAGTGTACATGCGCAAGTCGCTGTCGCCCATCTTGTGCATAAACGAGTACCCGGCGAACAGCTCGTCTGCCCCGTCGCCTGTGCACACTCGTGTGCACCCCAGCTCCTTGGCTCGGCACAGAGAGCTGGCGATGACCACTGAGTTCCGCAGCCCCATTCCGTCAAAGGTGCGCAGAACACGCACGCATAGACGCATCATCTCGCCGTTCAGAAGCTCGTCCAGAGTTGGCGTCAGAACATGGTGCTTGAGCCCCAGCTTGACTGCGATTTTGCGAGCATATTCGATATCCTGCGGCTGCTGCTTGAACAGCCCGTTGGTTTCCGCCAGGGGGTTTTTTGAGGGATCGATTGTGAGCGTTATGCCTGTCTGGAGTTTCGATTCTTTGCTTCTTGGCGTCATTGTTTTCACCACCTCGGAGGCTATCGAGGTGTCTAGCCCGCCCGAAAGCAATATGGCATCGCAGGCCACTGCCTCATCTGAGGAGAGCACGTCGATGAACAGCTGCCGCACACGCTTTGCCTCGGAGTTCATTATTACAGGGAGAATATATAGAAGTAGTGGCTATGCAAACACTGGTAATGGTACAAGCAAATAAATAGAAGGAATACTGGGGCCGCAGAAAAGGGAGGAGGACGGGCAAAGAGAGGCATGGGAAAATTATGCCTGCGCCGGATTTCCGCTCGCCATCCACTACAGCGATACACGGACCACCCAACGGCGCCCTGATTCGGGATCGGCTGATCACCGCCAATCATGCCCAATGTCAGCAATATACTATTTCAGCTACATTCACTTCCGCCACACCAGCTGCGTGTCAAGATGCGTATACATATGCCTTATTGGCCGGCTGCGGAATATCCATAAACAAGTGTGTGTATAGCATTTGTTTGGGTCATGCGTTCGGAGAATTTTGCTCTTAGTAAACTTCAAAACAGCAGTAGTACTTGTGTGTGATCATTCAACACTTGTGCCACGCATTGCATATCTCTGGACGCCAAGAGATATTTGATATTACTACTCCATATATTGGGCGATAGTCGTGCGTTTTTCTCACCATGCTGTCCTGGATAAACAGAGGAATACAGCTGAAGTGGCATAGTCGTAGACATGCAGAATATAACGTGCGCCCAACGCTCTTCCCTCTACCTGTTTCCGGCATTTTCCCCTTGGCCATATCGCTCATCGCCAAAAGCCTCCAGAAACTTCGCCATTACTCCAACATACCTATGAAGCTACACGCCTCTCTGCTCATTGGCCTTGCTGTTGCGGAGTCGCGCTATCTAACCAGCGAGCCGTTCCTCAATGAGCTGCTGTCCTCTACCGATGCTCTATCTACTGCATCCCCAGCTGGCAATGCTGGGAGCAGGTTGCTGAGTCTAGCAGCGTCCACAAGCAAACCACTTCCTGACCATGACACTGTTGCCGATGCCTCTCGCACCGCTACCTTTGTAAACATCACTGGATCTGTCAGTGCATCCAGGACAGCAGCCAGCCCACTGACCGCCACCCTTTCGTATAACCCAAAAACTCCTCTTGCCAGCGTGCCAACCGCCTTGGCTACTCCAGCCCCTGCTCACCCAGCAGACTTCTTGTGCGCCAGAACATACATCGTCCAGTCAGGGGACACATGCTGGCGCATTGCCCAGACATTTGGCCTCACCACTGATGCCCTGCTCTCGCTCAACCCAGATCTGAACTGCAACAGCTTGTATATCGGCCAATCCGTCTGCCTGGATGCAAACCCCACGCCTCCCCCGCAGTCACAGGGGGGAGGCAACGGCGGATCCTGCACCATGTATACTGTCAAGCCAGGCGACTCATGCTGGCTTATAACCTCCATTGCAGGCATCACACAGGATCGTCTCAACGCTCTGAACCCAGGCTTAGACTGCAACGCTTTGTATCCAGGGCAAGTTCTGTGCATTGCCACTGCACAGAATCCAAGCAACAGCACTGGCAGTCCGCCCCAAGGCAATACGCAGTGCACGACATACACTGTGGTGTATGGCGACACTTGCTATGGAATCGCATCGCGTAACGGGATATCGCCGCGCGACTTCCTCACATTCAACCCAGGAATCGACTGCAACCACCTCACCCCTGGTCAACAGCTGTGCGTGTCAGGCGGGCCGGTGGACAATGGAAATCCCCAGCCAAACCCCGATGGCTCATGCAAATGGCACCGCGTCGCTTCTGGTGAGTCGTGCACAAGCATCGGCCAACCCTATAATATATCGTCTAGTGATCTCGATGCGATGAACAGAAACACCTGGCGCTGGACTGGATGCAGCTCTCTTCAGGTTGGCATGAAAATTTGCGTGTCGGCTGGCACACCACCGCTGCCAGATGTTAACCCGACGGTGGAATGTGGGCTTGAATCAAGCGGCAACCGGACGTGTGCCAATAGGCTCTGCTGCTCCAGATGGGGATACTGTGGCGCTGGCCAGGACTATTGCGCGGTGTCCGGTGGCCCACCAGGAACTGGGTGCCAGTCGAACTGCGGCGCATTCTGAAGGAGAAAGGCAACGTGGGTTCTTGCTTGTCGGCGCGTGTGTCCACAGCGGACATGCGCGTCCTACGCACTTGCTCACAACTCCAGTTAGCAATAGCGAGTGCACAAGTCACATCAACGCTGATCCGATTATAAGATGATTAAATAACGCGTGGGAACGCTGCCAGGGATTGGCTAACACAAAATTGCCCGCACTGGTGACTCAATCACGGAACTCGCATATCTTGTGTTAAGGAGTGTGATTAAAAGATCCCAGCAGTTTGTCCGCATAAAGGAAAAGAGCGACGGTTCAAAAAAAAAAAAATTGTGCTCAGCCATTTCGTATCTCTAGTCTACTCCAAATATATTTCACACTAATATTTCCTTCTTTTAACGTACCCTTTTTTTTTTCTGCTCGCTGGGCTGTCTCTCAGAAACTCAAAGGTATGCCGGCCATTCCAGATACAGAGAGCCGCCACCAGTCTGTCACTGCGGAAGATACAGCAGTAGCTGGCACGATCGGCCAGCCACGGACCCTGCTGGTAGACAACTACGACTCGTACACATTCAACCTGCTACAGCTGCTTACACAGTCGGCAGTAGCCAGCTGCAGCCCAGGCGAGACAAGCAGCAACGTCATTGTGATTCGCAACGACCAATACCCTTGGGAAACGGTTCGCGACCAAATACTGCCTCACGTCGACAATATTATCATTTCCCCAGGCCCAGGCAGCCCGCTGCGGCAGGAGGACTTTGGGATCTGTGCCCACCTAATCCGCAGCAGCAACAAGCCACTCCTAGGTGTATGTCTGGGACACCAGGGCATTGCAGCTGCTTTTGGTGGCCGAGTACTCAGGTGCGATGTTCCTGTGCATGGCCAAACGAGCAAAGTGAAGATCACAGCGACGAGCGATGTGGAAGGAGCTCTGAACGAACCTGGCTTATTCGATGGAATACCGGATGGGTTTTCGGTTGTGCGGTACCATTCACTGACTGTCAGCGACGCCCCAGGCGACTTCCCAGAAGAGCTGCGTGTCTTGGGCAGGGCAATCGGGACTGTTCACAAGTTTAAGGATGGTAGTGGGATCGAGGAAGTACGAGCATCGGAGATCATGGCACTGCGGCATCGCGATTTGCCGCTGTTTGGCGTGCAGTTCCACCCTGAGTCCATCTGCTCTGAGTATGGAGCCAGAATCATGGAGAACTTCCACGAAATCACACGACACTACTACCAGACACAGCTGCGTGCGGCGAAGCGAGTGAACAGCATTGGCTCTGCCATCCCACCCAGCATCCGCGCTCTGTCGCTAGTATCGCTGGACGATCGCATGTGGTCTCACCGCAGCCGTAGTCGCTGCGATCACCAGCAAACGGAACTGGCAACTGATGGCGCCCAAGTTGATAGCTCGCCGCGGTTCTCGCTTCTGGCTAGTGCAGTTAATCTGGATACTGCTGCTACCTCCATGTATGATGGCTCGGAGCTTGGCGACATGCTCTTTTCGCGCTTGTATGGCAACGACCCGATGCCCATTTGGCTCGATAGTGCGAAACCCGGAGATGCTAACAGCAGCATGTCTGTAATGGCCTCAGCAAGCACAGCAACAGGTGCCACAGTTCGATACACAGCACACAACCGCAAGGTCTCCGTCGTGCGATTCGCTAAGAGTGCGTTTAAGTGCGACAAGCCCACTGCTAATCAGCTCCACTCTGTTCATTTGCCTGACCTGGACTGCGAAGGCAACCGCGTGTCGTTCTGGACATGGATGCAGTCAGTGGTTGGCGAAACTCAAATATCGCCCAACAGCGCCGATGTGCAGTGGATTGGTGGCGATGCGAGCACAAATGGAGGAATCGATTCGCTGCGGTTTAGGTGCGGGTGGGTCGGTTATTTTGGATACGAGATGAAGTCAGAGGCGGTTGCCACTGATCCGCTTCACAAGGACCCAGTGTTTGTCAACGAGGCGGATGGAAGGATGCCCGATGCCCAGCTGTCGTTCATTGATCGCTGTGTTGTCTTGGACCAAAGGCACTGCCCACCCAAGGCATTTGTGCTGGCATTGGTGGTAAACAAGCAAGAAGGCACGGCTCAAGACAATAACAGCGACATGAAATGGATCGAGAAAGTTGCCTGCAGTCAAGAGGACGCCGAGAAGTGGATACACGATCAGGTAGCGTCGATAAAGTCCTGGGCTAGCAGTGGCCTTTGTGCATTGCCGCGAACAGCTGGCCCAACTACCGACGCAGGAGCGACTAGCGTGCGTGTCAACCCTAGCCCAACGCTCTCGCTCGCAGAGTATATCTCAGCGATTGAACTGGCCAAGGAGTGGATCGCGCAAGGGGAGTCATACGAAATCTGCCTGACCAACCAGTTCCATCTCCCGCTAAGCGCACACTCAGCCAGCATAGAGACACCAGCAGACATGCTGTCGCTCTACCGGTGCATGCGGCAGCGCAACCCAGCACCATACGGCGCGCTGTTGTGGTATGCCGACATCAATTCGGGTGTTGCATCGTGCAGTCCCGAGCGGTTTTTGCGCATCGAGCGGTCCCCCAGAAGCAGCAACGCGACCGAACGCTGGGTGGAGATGAAGCCAATCAAGGGCACATCGCGTCGCGATCCCAAACCAGCCTCAGCATGCCATGGCTCTGCCTCTGGACCATGCAGCAAGTGCCTGAGTGCATGGGAGACTGAAGACCAGAGACGCGCTAATGACCTGCAGGCAAACGTCAAGGAGCGTGCAGAGAATTTGATGATCGTAGACTTGATTCGCCACGACCTGAACTGGATTGCACAGAACGGGAGCGTGCAAGTCCCGCGCCTGATGGCCATTGAGTCGTACGCGTCTGTGCACCAGATGGTGACGACGGTGCGTGCGCAGATACGGCACTCGGTAGGCGACGTAGCAGCACTAGCGCATTGCTTCCCGCCTGGGTCGATGACTGGCGCGCCAAAGCGGCGTACGTTGCAGATCCTTCATGGCCTGGAAGTCGCTGAAAGTAGCAAGAACGGCAGCGGAGACCGGAAGGCGACACCGAGAGGGGTTTACTCGGGCTGTCTAGGGTACTTTTCGGCCCATGGCGAGGCTGACTGGAGCGTCGTTATCAGGACAGCCGTCGTTGACCAAGCTGGAAAGCGGCTAAGCGTGGGCGCTGGTGGCGCGCTTACGATTTTGTCGGACCCCAGTGAAGAATGGACAGAGGTCGAAACCAAGCTGCAATCGATTTTGCCTGGAATCCGCAGCTTCATATCTCAGTCACAGAAGCAGCAGCACTAGCAGCGCCATCTGCTGCCAATTAGCTCGAGATGTATTCAATAGATTTCAGAAACTGAAGTAGCAAACTCTACTCGCTAAGGATGTCTCCAGCGTCGTCGTAGAGGCCGATGCCATGCAGTAGGGGGTAGTAGTCGCTGACCTTCTTTAAGCGGCTCGGGCGTATGTACTCGGAAACAAACGGCTCGCCGTCAGGATAGCGGTGCGACCTTCCAAGCAGATCCAGCGTGAGCTCGGTTCCCACCTCGGCCAGCCGCGGGATGTTGTCGGCAAACTGAGCCTCCGATAGGTCGTCGTGTTTTGCAATTTTCAGATAACGCATGCGAAGCGGAATTCTTCCAGGAACGCCCTCATCCGACGGGTGCGCAGTGGATGAGAACAGGCTGATTGCTGTGGACGTCTTGGCGTCGTACGAGCCACCGAGGTCCTCAGCAAGCTGCTTCAGTTCCAAGTTGTGCATGTGCTCAAACCGCTGCTTCTCACTCTGCCACCCAATCTTTCGGTAGACGAAACGAACGAGGAGCCCAAGTAGAATGAGACCAGCAAAACCACCGACAGCGATCCCGGCTATGGCACCTGTAGGCAGGCTGTTGGAGCTGCGGCTCTTAGCTGTGGATGAAGTGCCGTTCGAAGGTGATGGAGAAGATGGGCTTGCAAGCTCACTGCTGGACATACCAGTTGCTGTTGTGAGGAACGGCAAGTACGACACCATGTGGCTGTAATAGACTGTTGTGCTGCCAGTGCCGCAGTAGGAGGTGCCAATATGGTAATAGCTGTCTAACATTCCCACCAGCTGCAGCACGCCGTCTTTTTCTGCGATTAGCGTTGCACCTGCATCGCCTATACACGGCGCACTGCCCGTAGTTGAGTTGTAGACAGTGCACAGGGTCTTGTCGTTTGACCCGGTGTAAGCCGTGTACACTTTGCAAGCGGTGTCGCTGCCGATGGTTATGCTACCATATTTGAGGGTCTGGCTGTAACCGGTGCTGTTCTTGGCGTCCGTTGCTCCCCAGCCTGCCAATGTGAAAATGTTGCCAGCAGACACCTCGTCTGAATAGAGCTTTATGCTGCCAACGTCATCAGAAAATGCCAGCTTGGATGATAGCTGCAAGACGGCAACATCATTGGTATACCTCTGGGTGTCATACATGCTGTTTATTACTACCTTTGAGACACCAGCACGCTTCTGCTTTCGACGGTCAGCGCTTCCATACCCAATCGTAATGCTGCTAAGAGGAACGGGAGTTGCTGAACTGTCAACAGTGGCACACAGCGCTGGAGCAACGACGAACTGGTCTGAAATAATAACGCCTGCGCACGAGGTAGTTTCTGGCTGTGAGTAGGGCGAGGAGATATGCACAACAAAGGGGTAGCTGCTGTCGCTAGCATCGCTACCCCCGAGTATTCGCTTATCGAGGCCCTGCTGCGAATACTGCAATGGCGACGCCGCGCATTTGCCTGCAAGGCACAGGAGAACAGAGAACAGAAAGGAGCGCTCCACACACAGCATAGTGTATCTTGTAGCGCATGCAAGGGTAAGCTCGTTCTTCCCCTCGTGTGACACAGATATTGGAAGAAATATAAAGAACAGTTTATCAAATAGCGAATATGCAATGAAAAGAAAACATAAACAACCGCGAGGAGGAGGAGGGGGAGAAGTAGAGGTGCCAGTGGATGATGACTTGGCTGAGATGGCAGGGAACGAAGCGGTAGCAGCGCAAGCATACGGTGCTAGATAGACGCATCTTTCCTTCTGATCGCCACCATGCCGGGATTTCCAGAGCCCCAGGCAGCCCCATCAACATGCAATAGCGGTGCTTAAATGAAATATGTGTACTGCTTACACAATGCATCTCTATGCGTTGATGGCACTTGGCGTTGATCCATTCCAGCTGCCTGCATCACACGTCCACCCCAATGATTTCACACAGCAGGCACAGCTGCTATGGTTTTCTTTTGCTGTCGATGCGCCATGCTTTTCATGTCTACTCTCTGGCTGAGTAAGCGGGCTAGAGCATTCTACACGGCTTGGTCTAGCACATACCGGGCATGGGTGCTGGGGATCTCAAAGGGGCTTTGCTGGCAGTACCAACAGCGCGTATAGCTATGCAAATAGCGGTATAAATACCAGCAGATACACGGACAGGCCCCGTGTTTGGAGAGAGGCGCTAAGCGGGAGGTGTGATATGCATTCGACAAATACCTGTGGGCTATAGGGGTTTCTTTGCACCTGCAAGGCCGCCGCCGTCAAAGACCATGAGGAAAATTAGCAACAAAAAAAAGTGCCGGGGGAAAGCTGAACGGAGAGCCGGCGTCAGGAAGCAAAAGGACACCAGCTTGGAGCAAATAAAGGTGTGAGACATGGCTGGTGATTGAAAAAGGCGGGTCAATGAGGACGGGATACACATACGGGACCAGTAGCGCCATGATTTCTGGTGCCAAATGTCGCAGGGGCATGGACAGACAAGATCTATAGGAGCAGTGTGTATATTTCCGTGTTAAGCAGAGATAATAAAGCAGACAGGGCATAAAGAGAAGAATGAGGAATCATGGTTGCTTGGGCGCGTATCTGGGGAACAAGTTGTCGAATAGGTCAACGTCCTGCTTGATATCACTAGCATCGACAAACAAGCGACACAGATCAGGGTCCAGCCCTCTAGTGGCCTCAAGGTACCGCTTCCACAAGAGCAGGCGCCTATTATTACGCGCCAGCTGAGCCTCGGGCGGCGGCGGTTCCGGAATGTTGAAGCTAGCAAACGACGACGACCGAGACGACAAACCACCACCGCTTATTGGTGTGTCCGTGCCACTGGCACTCACCCCAGACTGGTAGCCACCGCCAGCCTGCCCTATGGAGGCGGGGCCACCACCCATGGCACTCGATGACTGGTGTGCTTGCTTGAACCCGCTGAGGTTGGTGTACGGGTCATTGGGCACGTTTGCCTGCGCACCATACGCACTGCCCATCCGCTGCTGCCGGTACGCTGCCGCTGCTGCGGGGCTTGACGAATCGAAGGTATTTGCGTCTACAAGATCACTCGGAATGGACTCGTATTGGATGATATGCGGGTTGGCTTCCACGGTAGGCATGAACAGGTTGGCGTAGTGTAGGAAGCTGCGCGTGGGGGCGACATAGAACTTCTGTGCGTAGAACGCCATCCACGCCTGCGCTTGCTCGCGCAGATGCTCCACGGAAAAGGGCGCCTGCCCGCCGGCCATTGGCCCGTCGCCAGAGCTGGTGATGGTTCCAGGCACAATGTTTGCGGGGCTGGTGTTCCAGCTTCCAGGCATCGGCTGCTCACTGCGCCGGGGCGGTGGCGGTGGCGGAAGCACTGATGCTTGTGCGGCAGCATTCGCCTGGTGCAAGGCCTGCAGAGACTGGGTCTGAGTAAGCGTAGGCGAGCGGCGGGGTTTGGGCGGAGGCACGGTTGACGATCCAGCTGACGATGGCTCAAGAGACGAGGCGTTGGACGGCGATTTGCGCAGGTGGCTAGGCTTGGGTGGAACCGGGGGAGCAGCCGATGGCGCTGTTCTATTTAGCTGCCTGTTGTTTGAGGCATCGCTATTGTACTCGCTGTCTTCTCCGTCTGGTGCGCCCAGGTGAATGAGGTCAGCAGCATCATCAATGTCACCATGTCCACCCAAAGCCGCACCTGTCGTGCTTTGCTGAGTAGAGCCAGCCTTTGACGGACCTACGATGCCATACTGTATGACACCCGTGTTCGCCTGGCCACCCGCATAATCCGTATCCGTGGTAATCGAGGCCACACTCATAGGCCCAAACAGATCCCGTATATAAATGCGCAAAACACGACTTGGGAACCTGCGGGCCAGGTCTGTGTATGTCTCCAAATCATGCTCACCGCAATCGCCGACAAAGATGTACTTGCGATTGGGGAACACGCTAAACAGCTGCTCAATGGTATCTCTCTTCATCTGCGGTGTGCCTGTAAAGTTGCTCACCGACAGGAGTCCATTGGGGTCAAACGACCTGAGGTGGGCGCTGCCTGGCGGGAATTTGTTCTGGTGGAAAAAGTCGTCCAGCGACGGGTACAGCTGCCAGGGACTGTTGCTGACGTAGTGGAACTCGCCGCCCAGCTTGTACCATTCGCGGTACAGTTCGGCCATCCCCGGCACGGCTTGCAGCGGGCGAGCAAACACTGTCTCTAGCACAATGCGCTTGTCTGCTGTAATGTTCGACGCCTTGATGGTGTCGTCGATGTCTGAGATCACAGATATCCCTTCGGGCTCGACAAGATGTGCGACGCCGGCGACCAGCTTGTCGTCGGCCCATCCGTAGAGCTTGCCGCGCAGCTCAATCAGACGGCGCCTGTGCGCACTGCCATTGCTGCTGCTGCTGCTGTGGGCGGTCTTGTAGCTTTGCATGAGCCACTCGAGCTCGTTGTAGCCCAGAAGAATCTCACCCTGGAACAGACCCTCGTCCAGGACCAGCGTCTGCCACGAAAAGGCGTCGATTTGCAGCGCCTGCTGCATGATTGTCGGCTCAATGTTGGTTAGCAGCTGGCTATCCACCACCAGCCTATCGTGCTTGTGAGCTCCAGTGCCACCAACTGCCGGGTGGTGGATCAAGTCTTCTGTGTGCACATTGCCAGCAGGTGCTGCTGCTGCTGCCTGTGTGGCGGCAGTGGGGTTAAACTGCGACGTAAGCACAATAGGTGCATCAAGCAAGCTAACTGCCGGCTGGCTGGAATCATTAGACGACGAAGAAGAGGAAGGAGGATGCAGCGGGCTAGCGTCTCGGCGCGGAGGCTTCTTTGGCGGCACAGGCTGTTTCTTTGGCGACGGGCCGGTGGTCTTTCTCAGCTCAAACGCCTCAGGCTCGGAGATCCCAGACATGGCTGTGTGCACCATGTCGGTGCTCGCTGGCTGCCCAGCGAACAAATACGAGACTCTGTCGAGCAAGAGCTGATCGGACTCGCCGCCACGCGGGATACCAATGAGCTTGCGCATGGCCGTTGTGGCTATGCGCACTCGCTTGGCTGACGGGTTGCGGCAAAAGGCCCAGCCGCGTACCTGCACTCGCCACACCTTTAGCCGCTCGTCGCGGTAGGCGTATGTGGGAAACACCAGTATCTCTTCCACCTGCGTCACAGCGTCCGGAGCCATGTTGGCCGGCCCACCGCCGTGCCGGGCACCGCTGCTGCTGCTGCCGTACTGCGACCATAGGCCCTTGAGCTTTGACTTTACGCTGTCTAGCTCCCACAGCGTCCGGAGGCATGCTGGCCGGCCCACCGCCGTGCCGGGCACCGCTGCTGCTGCTGCCGTACTGCGACCATAGGCCCTTGAGCTTTGACTTTACGCTGTCTAGCTCCCGCTGGTACGTCATTTCAACCTCTTCTTGATTTAGCAAGAAATAAGAGCGGGAAGCGCTAACAATAACACACAGGAAAAGTATAATAAAGGGAAGAAAAAAAAGAGAAACGAAGAATACGCAAGCTGTCTCTTTGTGCCCGTTTTGAGCGTCTTTCCAGGATAGGGCAGGCTCGATTGGCAGGCATGGTGCCTGGCGCTTGAACCACCCACCCATGTTGCCCTCCCCCAACCCACTCACACACAAGGTCACTTATGCACGCACGGCACACCATGCCCCATGAAGGATACATGCTAAAATGCACAATGCGGTAGTGACGAATGACAATAGAACGTGTATTAGGGGAACAATTGAGCTCGAGCGAACGAATGCGAAGGCAGGCGCTGTCCTGCCGGCTCTAGCGGTTGATAAACAGCAGCACCAAGATGACAGCTGGCAGCAGCATGGCATTCAGGCACGCAGCTTGCTGCTGAGCACCGGACACCCTTGTTGTCGCCTACAAACACAGCACAAATGAACAACCGATAGGTGAGCAACAGATAGGCGTGGTAGGCACTACCCCCAAAGCCAAAGAAGGGACAAATGGCAAGCACGCTCTTCTGGTATTGCCTTGCCGTTCCGCCAAACAGCATTCACGTCACTTACCAGCCTGTCTATCCGCACGGGCTCTTCTAGCTGCTGTGCAGTCATCCCTGTGGCTCTGGCCAAAAAGCCAGCGTAATAACCGATATGCGTGCTGAACCCGAATCCCGTGGGATCGCCGCATGGCGGGTGAGTGTCATGGTTGATGTTGTCGCCGTACGACGTGAGCGCCACCAACCTCATGTCGCCCGTAGATACTCTGGCCTCGGCTCTAACGGCCCTGCCCCACCACCTCGCGTGCCTGCTGCCACCACTGCTGCCACCACTGCTGCCTCTGGCCTGTGTGGTTTTGCCGAGCCACATATCAGCCGTCGTTCCATAGCGGCCCCACAGCGAGGAGTGCGCCCTCAGCGGCGCCGGCGAATCAACAGACCTCGGCTTCCCACTCACAAGGGTGATGATGGCAGGCGACCCACTGTCCCCATTGCACTCGTCCTTATTCCCCGGCTGCGTGCCCGTGCAGATGAAAGGCCCGTTATTAGACTCGAACGAATCATCAACCTTCCTGCACATGGCCGGATCAGCCACCTGCAAGTCGACGCGGTTCATGACGGGCACCGTGTGCGAGCCAGGCGAGTTGGAGGTGACACCCCAGCCCATCGTCGTCACAACCTGGCCGGGGTCTACGGAGCCAAAATACAGCGGGATGCGGTGCACCATCGTGGACTGCACAACGGGCTTGTCCAGCTCGATGACGGCAATGTCGTTGAACAGCGTGCGTGGGTTGAAGTCCGGGTGGATAGTGTAATTGGCTGCTCGGGCTGTCATCTGCTTCTTGATGTGTGTGCTGCCGTACCCGACCTTCACAGCGCTGGCGGATGGCGCATGGTACAGGCAGTGGCCTGCAGTGATGATGTGCCGGGACGAGACCAGTGTGCCGCCGCACACAGCGTGCCAGTTTGGCTGTGTCTCAATGCTTAGGTATACGGCGAACGGGAACTCGTGTGTCTCGACTCGCTCGCCGCCTATGATGGGCTTTAGCTGACCAAACGACATGCTGAGGGCTGTAGATGACGGACAGGAGCGCTGTGTGGAAGCAGGTGCGTGCCAGGGCAAGAGTGATCGAGAACGAAGGCGTGTATTGTGTTCAGTAGAGGGCAACTCTTAAACCAGGGCAGATGTAGCGAGACAGGCGTAGATTCATATAACTCTTTGGCCAAAAGAAAACGCAAAGCGCTGGTCCTAGTGCTAGTTATAGAGGTTAGCCCGTAACCGCGTGCCGGCTGTTCAAAGCTAGAAAGAGGCAGAAGAGAACAAGGAGCGCGCTTTCGTGACGAAAAACAGCGCCTGTGCACGCATAGAAAAGGGAGAGGAGGGATCTTCGCGCGATATGCCTCTTAATTAAACCCCGTGTAGACCTTTGCGTGCGTCTACCAAAGGCCGTGGCATTAGCAAGCTAGAAAAAGGCATTAATCCCACATGTCCCTGGCCTGGCTCTGATGTGGGGTAAAAGGCGGGAAAGCAGTGTGCCTGGACGGACTGTTAAATGAAGGCGATGTGCAAGCCCAGAAGCCTGACTTGAATGAAATGCCTCACATACGCGAGATCATATGGTAGATGACGTACGAGAAACCAGGACCCCTCCCCAA
The DNA here is from genome assembly GCA_025201845.1 of Martensiomyces pterosporus. Classification (NCBI taxonomy): domain Eukaryota; kingdom Fungi; phylum Kickxellomycota; class Kickxellomycetes; order Kickxellales; family Kickxellaceae; genus Martensiomyces; species Martensiomyces pterosporus. The sequence goes on from MU603946.1 coordinate 193,551, forward strand.
GCTTATGTCGCAGCCTGCATGGCACATGGATACCCGAAACCATCAGCCTTCGGCTTTGGAGCATGTTTCAGGCCCAAAGATGTAGCCATCCGATTCATACGAAAGCAAAGATGTGTAGAAAGATACGACGGAAAAGAGAAAAGAAAAACAAATAGACTTAGAACCGGCAAGAGCACCAATGGACGCGTTCACTCACTTCCTTTGTGTAGAAAGGGGGAACCAAAGGGGAAAATGAGCTAGAATGGCGAGCCAAGTTCCTTGGATTCAAGAAGCACTTAGTTGCTGTTTCCACCACGCTTCTTGTTGCCACCCTTCTTCTTGCCGCTGCCCTTCTTCGCCGCACCACTAGCAGCGACATTGGTATCAGCCTTGACATTGGCATCAGCCTCGGCATCGGCATCGACATCGGCATCAGCCCCGACATCGACATCGGCATCGGCATCGGCACCAGTGGTGTTGTCACTTTCGGCTGGTGCTGGTGCTGCAGGGACATGTGTTGATTGGGCGTCAGCAAACTCCTCCTCATGGTCTTCGTTGCTAGCATCCGAAACTCTGCGCTCAGCCTCCTTTGGAGCAGCAGGCTCCTTATCTTTTCTTGTGGCCTCTGGCTTGGCGTCAGAACCCAGCTCCACGTCCTGGGCCTTCCCCTCGTCGGTATCTGCACTCGCTGGCTTTGGCGATAGAAACGCCGACTCCCCAAAGTCCACAAGGTCCGATTCAGACAGATCCTTGGCAAACGCCTTCGGGACATCCACAGCCTCCTCCGACTCCTCCTTCGGAGCTTCCTCAGCCCCAGACGACAAAGGCGCCCCCTTGTCTCTGCCCATCACCTCTTTCTTTCCCTCCTTTGTTCCAGTATTGGTCACAGCCTTTGTTGCCGCCGCCACAATAGCCTCAGGAGTAGCTTCCCTAACCGAGCCACCCCCAGACTCCAGACTGGCGCTCGTGTCCGCCTTTGGAAGAGGCGATGGTCTGGGAGGAACTCTGGGCGGGATCTTTGGTGGCACAGGCGGAGCCAGCTTTCCAGGCGATTCAGTCGATGCACGCGGGGGCAGTGGTGGCGGGGGCACCGGAGCAGAGAAGGACTCGTCGACCACTGCTTCCTGCAAGAACTCCTGGACCGGCATATGACTGATGTGGGCCAAATTGGCTGTGCGATTCATATGATCGACGACATCCAGCAGCTCCATTGCCTTGTCGTCCGTCGACTCCATCTTGGGCTTGCCCAGGATGCTTTCCAGCTCGCTGACAAACACAGTGTCAAAGAACTGGATGAATATCTGAACAACCGACCCAACAGTCGACGCATGGGGGCCGGCACTGCACATGGCCACGTCAGCTACGGGGTTGGATGACCGAGCGAGATTGGGTGCCCAGACGACAGCCAAATTATAGGGCGTCATCTTGTTGACTGCCGTGTTACGCGCAACCACGTTGAGCAGCGCACAGGTGAAGCACAGCAGCTGCCGGTACTCGATGGTGAGCGACGGCAGGATGACTTCCTCCACGTATCTTGCTCTGACCACATCCATCTGCTTGGCCACCTCTGCATCTATCTCCACGCCATCGTCCTCACCGCCGGTGATGATCTTCCTCGTTTCATCGGGAACAGGCTGCACGGATGGCAGCGCGAGCACTGTGTCGTAGCTTGCACCGCCAAATACAGGTGAGGGCAGTTCACGGAAAAACAGTTTCAGCAGGACTGCTGCCGCATGCACACCCGACAGCGTCAAATCGACGCCCAGGTCGCGGTTGTACCCCTCCTTTGCCGATCGCAAGGCGGTGGATGGCGGCGAGCGTCTGAAAAGGCCTTCGGTGGCTAGGCCGTTGTACCGGATAAACGAGATGCATTCACGCACAGGGCGCGGGAGAATCCCTGTGCCGTCATGCATAAGAACGTCCAGTGGCACCCCAAACACCTGGGTCGCAGTAGTCTGGTGCATTTGAGGCGGCAGAGTGATGGCCTGCTCGACAGTCATGTTGTAGCTATTGCAGCGAAGAAGACCCATGCACAGATTGCGAGGGTGGGAGTTCAAGCACAAAAATAAATAAACAAGTAGAAAGGCACATCCAGTCACACGCAAAAAGACGGCGGTGGTTGCTGTTGGTGTTAGCACGAAAGAAAAAGAAAAAGGAGCACCAAAGCAGCGAGCAGACGACGTCGCTTGTTTGACCCTTCCGCCCAGCAAAGCGGGGGAAGCATGACAGCGCTAATTGACAGCTGGCATGGGTCATACATTTGTTCCCTTGATACGTCACACGCGCAATAAAGCACAGAGTAACAGCATGCATGACACATGTCCAAATAGACAGCAGATGGGTGCCCAGTCAACTTACTCGTAAACAGGCTGTGGAATGCTGATCTGGCTGAGCGGAACCAGGTTTGCCAAGTGCGACAGCGTGTCAACCCAGGTCACCTTTGCAAAGAACTTTGGGCTATTTGTTATCCGTTCGCCGCGCAGTTTCGACAGTCCCCGTGTCCGATGCGATGGCGTTGATCCGTTTTTGCCATTGTCATCGCCATTTTCGAGAATCAGTTGGCGTTGCTTTTTGCCAGTTGACCGGCGAAGAAACCGCAAGTCGACATCCAGCGAGTGCCGTTTTGTAGAGGGTGGTGGCGACGCACGATGAGTCGATAGCCATTGCCGGTAATTGTCGGATGTATTGTCCAGTGAAAGCGACCCACGCCCGATGCGTTGCAGAAAGCCAGGAATGACCGCCATCGGTAAGTGTATAATAGATGCACAAGGAAGGGGAGGAACGAGAAGTACAAGAGAATAAGTATAATATGAATACAGATAGAAGGAAGCAGAGTGTAATAAAAAAGGACGAAGCCCTTTTGCTGCAAAGCTGAACTAGCAAGTGGCTCTACTGCTTCTTTGGAGGGAGCTGATACTGGCTGAGTGGCCGGTAGAGTGGAATCGCGCGTGAGATGTGGCCACAGGCTGCTTTTTTTTACACCTGTCAGCTAGCCAAAATGTGTGTATGTGTGGGGGGAGTAGTGTAGTCCTGGGAAAAGAAACCTGGCAAAAAGCAGAAATGATAGTAGTACGCCTCCAGCGAGATGGCGTATGCTGGTGCGAGTATTGTGGGGCGGGCAGATAGAGTGCAGGAGTAGGGAGAAAGCCGAAGAGGGAGAAGGGAAGGGCCGTAGAGAAGAGGGTGCAAAGAGGCGAGTTTGAGCTCATCTCAACACAGAGGCACAAGTGCCATCTCCTACATGCCACAAAGAGCAGGAGGAGGAGGAGGAGGAGCGGAGCAAGGAAAAGGGTGAGGGGTTTCATGCCAGCACAGCAGCGACTACAACAATCGCAGGCTGTATGGAGCCGGAGAGTGCAAGCGACGGGATGGAACCAAAATGAAAATAGCATAGCATAGCACATCCAAGGCAATGTGCTTGTTGTTTGTGTCTTTGGCCGCGGGCAATGCATACGGCTTAGCAAGCCACCTTGTTTCGGAAAATGCGCTTTGTACACATGAAATGGAAAGACGCGGTCTAGAGCCTCTGCCTGATCTGCAGGCTGCTTTTGTGAGCTCCTGGCTGATCACGGGCCATAGCGCATATGGGCCAGCCGTTTGATGTATGGAGATGCAAGCAGCTAGCAGCAAGCAGCAGCAAGCAAGAGCAGCATGGCCCCCCTTATCCCACGCATTCTCGTTCCCTCCCTCCCCCCACAGCATGGGGCTGGTGTATCGCGGACACGCGGCGAATTTACACAACCACAGCACACAGCACACAGCACATATAATGAGTCAAAGGACAGCTACGTACCTGACGATCTTGCCAAAGATCTGGAAGATCAGCTTCGACCACATCGACGGGTGCACGACGTACATGCTCTTGACGTTCTTCCGATACTTCCTATCCAATCTCTTGTACGCCTTTGAGAGCCAGTTCCATCCGGGGTTATACTTGGCTCCGCTGGTGAACAGGACAACCGTATAGTCGTTTTCGACAAACTCATCCAGGCGGAAGATGATCAGATTCAACAAGCGGTCGTAGTCCACAACCTTGGGGTTGGGCAGGTTGCAGGCGCAAAATACAACCATGGGCTTGCTCTCGAAATCTACTCCTGCTTGAAAGATCACATGCGCATTGACGTAGTTGAGCAACTCGCCGCCGTCGTTCCCCTGCATGACAGCGGCCTTGAAATCCTCGTAGCTCAGCCGGCCTTCCACGCTAGCCAGGGTCTCTCCACCAAGGCTCTGTGCTGACCCGCTGTAGGTTGATGCACGCCGCTCGATGACTTGCCTCTTCCACAGCTGATACTGCTCTTCCATATCGGGCTTCTCTTTTTTGGTTCGATAGAAGAATAGCAAACAAGAGTATATCGGCGCAGCCTGAAATTTGCACTCGCAATAATAGTAACTTTTTTTGCTAATCAGCAACGGTAAATTTGCTCTTTTGTGACAATAGGTGTGCGTATGTGAAAAAAAAATGCAGGAACGGAGAAGGCGGACAAGGTGGAAAAACAGAAAGTATCCCAATGTCCTTTATGCCCAGACAGCGCATGCGGCGATTCAATGCTCCCAATATGAGGAGAACGCTTAACTCCCGCCCCCTAATCCCCTCGCATAAGGCTCGCGATGACGAGCCACAAGGGCAGCGAGCCAAAGCGAGCCGCAGCGCCAAGCCCCGCTAATATTTTTTTGCGCATGTGCCAGCCTAGGGAAGGCATGTGCTCCTCTCGTCTTGTAGCCTCATTTATTCGCATTTAGCTTCTACAATACTAATACAGGATGTCTGACGAAATATCGCTTTCGATTGAGGAGACAAACAAGCTGCGCATTTCCCTCGGCCTGGCTCCCCTTGAGGTCCAGACCAAGGAGTCGGCACAAAGCGACCAGGCACGCATAAACTATGAACAGCAAGAAGCGGAAAGGGCGGAGGAGCGGAAAGCCGCGGAGCTGCGCGAGCGTGTAGAGAAATCCAAAGCCGCCCGCGACCAGCAACGAAAGCTCAAACAGACACGGACCCTGGGCCAAGCCTTTGATGACGAAGACGAAGACGAATCTATTGATGCATTAAGGTGGATAGAGCGGAGTAGGCGGCGACAAAGAGAGGCAGCACCCAAGCAGACAAAAAACAGAGCACTTGGGAAGCGCCAAGAAGACGGAGTTGTTGCTGCAACGTATTCAGCGAATGACTTGGCTGGGCTGAAGGTCGCCCACGGCGTTGCTGATATCTCTGCAGGCGAAGAGCAGGTCCTGACCCTTCAGGACAGGACTATCGACGAATTGGAGGAGGACGGCGTCGAGCTGCAGAGCACGCTGTTGGCGGATGCCGAGCGAGCGAAAAAGAATGCAGAGAACAGGAAGCACTTGCAGCCCTATGCGCTAGACGCCCCTGGTGACATCATTACCGGGGATAGCAATCACCAGCGCCATGCGCTGACTATCAATGAGGGCGGCATTATCGATGACGAGACTCCTGAGGAGCGCGAGCAGCAGGAGATCAAGAAACGACTTGGTCAGAGCGCTATACCGCTAGAGATGCAGCAGCCACAGGCTATCAGCGATTTCTATACCGAGGAAGAGGCATCGTCGATGTTCCGCAAGCCCAAAAAGGCTAGAAAGGACGGGAAGGAGAAGAAACATGGAAAAAGATCAAGGCGGAATGGAAAGAGGTCAACCAACAACGACTTGCTGGATGACACAGAGCTTGGTAGCTCGACACCTGGCGGTGAGGCTATGGATGTCGACCGTGTCAATTCTATCCTCGCCCGCCAGACGCAGATCGACGACTCCAACTTCATCGACGATGATGCTGATCTCCAGAGGGCTATTGCCAGTGTACGGCGCATCGAGTCTATGAAGAAGGATAAGGCTGGCGCGATGGCCGCTGTAGTTCCTACTGCCGAGGATGTCGCTAAGCAAGTCCGCGACGATGCCAAGTCGCGAATGGACACCATGGATGGCGAGCATGGTGGTAGCAGCAACACCGAGTCTGGCTTGGTGCTATCTAGCACCATCGAGTTTGTGCAGAGCCTCGCTGCAGCAGTTAGCAAGCCCCCAGTAGCACCACTCCACAGGCAGCAAGAAAAAGAACAAGCAGTGGCACCAGCAACAGAGCAAGATGACGGAGAGGCGCACATTGTAAGAGGTCGTCAAGTGGCTACTGAGGCAGATGATGCTGTTCCTACCCCTGCTGCTGCTCACAAGGGGCGTTTGCTCGCTGCGTCAACAAGCAAGGCAGGCGCAAAGCACACCTCGGCAAGTGCCAACGCGGAGAATGAGGAGGATGCTGCAGTCGATCCTGCCGGCATCCTCCATGAAGAACAGGAGCCCTCGATTGGCTCTAGCCTCTTTGCTACATTGAGCTTCCTGAAGCAGAGAAACATGATTGATAAGCTCAGCGACGAGCAGAAGGAAAAGGAGCGCGTGCAGCGCAGCCGCGACGAGTGGATCGCTGAGCAGCGGCGCAAGGACGCAGAACTCCAGATCGAGCGCCAGCGCATCAAGCAGATGGGTCGCCAGCCTCAAGACAAGAAGAGCAGCTCAAGTGGCCGCCGTGGCAAGCCTGATGCCATGACACAGCGCGAACTGGAGGAGGAGCGCGCGCGCGAGCAGGAGCTGCTGGACCGCAAGTGGGCGCGTGAGTACGAGCAGCGGATGAAGGACTACAAGCCGGAAGTCAAGCTTGAGTACGTTGACGACACAGGCAGACAACTGACGACGAAGGAGGCGTACAAGCAGCTTTCGCACGTGTTCCATGGCAACTACAGCGGCAAAAACAAGATTGACAAGGTGATGCAGAAGCGTGAACGTGAGCGCAAGCAGATGTCGCTCACATCGTCCAACGCCACGCACCAGTATGGCGAGGTGCTGGAGAGTGCGCATAAGAAGCTAGGCATTGCTGGAATCGTCCTGTCGACTGGCAACAGGACTGGGCTGAGCAAAGACATTGTCAAGAAAAACAGCAGCCAGCCATAACTTTCCATGTTTGCTTGATGCTTGCATCAGCTCAGAAATTGATTTTATTCTACCTGGCTTGGAAAGAACCAGCTCTCGCGCTTCTCTCACCTTTCTTTGCTGCATTTGTTGTTTTTGAGAAATAATAATGGCAAACAGGACAGTTAGCACGGCTGTGTCCGTTCACGGCACCAATCCACAGTACCTGGTGGACAAGATTATACGGCACCGCATCTATGACTCGCTCTACTGGAAAGAACACTGCTTTGGTCTCACAGTCACTGGCGTGATGGGAAAAGCAGCCGATATCTCGAGCATTGGCGGGTGCTACGGCGCCAACGACAAGCCAACAGAGTTTCTATGTCTGGCTTTGAAGCTACTCCAGCTGCAGCCCGATCGAGCGATCGTGGACGAGCTGATCAACCAGGAGGACTTTAAATACTTACGGGCACTTGCTGTGTTCTACCTGCGGCTGACAGAGTCGTCGATAGAGATATATCGTGCGCTCGAACCACTGTACAAGGACTACCGCAAGCTGCGGCGACGAATGTCGGACGGTTCATACGATCTGACACACATGGATGATTTTGCTGACAGCCTGCTGCACGAATCGTGGGTATGCAACATCACGCTTCCAAGGCTCTCCAAGCGCATCGCACTGGAAGACGTAGGCGAGCTATCCCCGCGAATTAGCCCCTTGGATGAGGACAGCGACACTGACGAGTAGAGAGTATCAATAAATCCCAGTTGGTGCAGTGCGCAACCCACAAGGGCAGTGTGGAAGGCAAAAAGCAAGAAAAAAAACAACACCGCTGGGAGGGTTGAGCAAAAAAATGACGTCAGCAGCAGGATTTGAACCTGCGCGGGCAGTGCCCACAGGATTGCTCACAGCACTTAGTTAGTGCTTGCGTTCAAGTCCGGCGCCTTAACCACTCGGCCATACTGACCAGTTCTCTGAGCCGATTCGCTCCTCTGTTTTTCGGAGTTTAAATCAAAGTAGCCTGTTGTGTCAACTGTGCTATTAATAGCAACAAATATTTACTCTATACTGAAGACAGTGGCTGAAAAGCAGTAGCATGGTTTAGTCAAACTGCTTGGTGTATGGAGGTTGCTTCTTGAGTCTGTGAAGGCAAACAAACACGCGTATGAGCCCGCCAATTGCAATGATCAGCCACGCCGACATCAGAGCAACCATCAGAGGGATGTGCTTCTTCAGCTTCTTGACATAGCTATCGCACAGCTCACCAATTATACCACCAGTGTATCCGTGGTACTTCTTTGCGTCCTGCACTTCCTCTCTAGACCACTCGACTGTTGGTGTAGGCTTCTCTGACTTTGACTTTGACTTGGTCTTTGTCGAAAAGGCCGATGATTCGGGTTCACCTCCGCTGGCAGCAGTGGTGGAGGTGGCAGCAGTAGGAGACGGCGACGACGACGGCGGCAGTGTCTCAGTGGCTGATGATGATGCTTTGGTCTCTGGGCTCTCGGTATTGAGGGTTGCTACTGACTTGGAGCTTGCAGCAGCCTCGTCGCGCTTGTTTAAGACACTGCTGCTGCTGTCGCTGCTCAGCGACGATTCGGATACAGCAGATGTAGGCGACGGCAGCTCTGACGACCCACTGCTCTTTGCTGCCTTCTCGCTGCTTTTAGCAGCCTTCTTGCTGCTTTTAGACGCTTTCTCTGAGCTCTCCTCCTCTACCTCGTCCAGCTCCTCTTCTTCCTTCTCTTCTTTCTTCTCCTCCTTCTGCTTCTTCTTGAGGTCCTTCTTCGGCGGAAAATCCTTCGGATTCAGGTGCTCGGCATTTGGGATGTACTTTCCAACAGCCAGCTTCTTCAGGGCATTGGCGGTCATGTTGACCGGCTTCAGCGCCTCCTTGGCTGGATCCGTCAGGATATCGTTGCCCACTCGCGGGATACTGACGCCGCCCATGTGGTTGTCGACGAATGTGAGCACCTTCTGTATTGTGCGGATATTCTTGGTCACCGTGCAGTTCACAAGGCCCTCGACGGGCTCATCTAGCGGCGTGTTCTTAAAGATCTTGCGGATGATATCGATGTACCCGGCAACCACGGTATCCAGCGTCTGGTTCAGATCCTTGGTGCCGCTATCGACTGGCGAGAACAGGGTGTGGTTCAGCCCCTCTTCGACATCAGCGATGCCGTGGTTGATTTTCTCTGCTAGAATGACCGAGTCGTTGTGTACCTTGCCCAGGATCTTGCCGCCCAAGTAGTCGTACTGGAACTTGTTGATATCCTCAGCCAGCCGGGGCACGTACTTGCCACGCAGCCCGTTGATTGCGTGGATCTGGGCGCCAATGCAGAGGAGTCCCAAAAATCCGGCGGCGAAGCAGGCCAAGGAGGGAGGGTGCCAGATGTAGTGGAAGTACCACCGCCATATGCTCACTCGGTCAGAGCCACCAAACCTCGAATTCACATACCGAGTGACCATATTAAGCACCGAGTTCCCAGGAAGCATGAACAAATCCATTTCAGCACGCGTTGCAGGCTGCGACAGGCGCTGCAACGAGTCGCGGAACGGCATATAGTCCACCAGGTCTTGGCGGAACTGAGCCAGCCGCCGTCTGAACCCCATATGCTGGCGCACAACAAGCATCATTTGCGAGATGGTCAAAGCAAGCGCCACAGCTATCAGTACGCCGGCCGCGATGTACATGATTGTGGCCACAGCGTGCGCAAGTCCGTTGATGGTGTCCTTGCCCAAGGAGCCATCGCACATCTCGATGCTGATCTTCTTTGGGAAGTCCACCTTCCCGGTGATGTTGATGTGGGCATTGGAAAACGAGTCGGTGATGGCCGATTTGAGCTTGCCGAAGGGCTTGTCGAGGATGCTAGTCAAGTTGCCAAAGATCTCGTCCTCCGAGGGAATCTTGCTGGAGAGGTCCTTGATGCTGTTGACCCAGCTGTCGGGAATGCTGATCGTAAGGTTCTTTGAGGCAATCTCGTTGGCAAGGTCTACATGCGGCGTATCCTTGCCTGTCAAGGAACCAAGTATGCCGCCAAGAGTGTTGGCAGCCGAATCCGCGATGTTAGCCAGCCCAACACCTGCCTTTTGCAAGCTGCCAAGCAATGTATTCACTGTCTTGTTCGCCAAGTCGGTCAGAATTTTGCCGGCGTCGGCGACAATACTAAGTGCCGCGTGGATAAGCACCTCGGCAATACACAGTGTGGTGCCAAAGTACATCTTGATGACCCAGACAATCAGGTCCTCCAGCGCCGACAGTAGGCTGGTGAGTGAGCGGCCAGTTATGTCAATGATGCTCTGCGTGGCCTTCTGTGTGCCTGACACAGTGGCCACTGCCAGGGTGCGCGGGAGGTTGACTACGGTATCGGTTGCGGACTGCACGTTCATGCAGCCATCGTGAATTCGCTGGATGGCGCTGTTGGCTTTCTCGTGGGCCTCCAAAGCGTTGAAGATGAACATGACGGCGGTCAGAAAAAGGAGCACTACAGTGTGCGTTGCCCAGGCGCGTGAGAGCTTGGCTCTAAGTCCAATGTATGGCGATATGGTGGACAGTGCCGGCAGAGTATTGGCAGCAGCGACTTGCACAGGCAGTGGCGGCATTGCATCTTGTGGCTGTGGCTGATACGATGGAACAAGAGGCGGCGGCAGGGACTGCGTGTTTTTCTCGCTGAAAGGGTTGGAGTTCTTTTCGCTAAGCGGGCTGGCGTCCTTCTCTGCAGCGAGACCACTCTCCTCCCAGCAAATTAACTCCAGACTACTTTTCCTCGCACGAACAGCGTTGAGGTCGTTTCCACCTCCATTGGGATACCGGCTATTATATGGATTGTCCATGTCTGTCAGTGATAAATGAAATGTATGCTATGTATATATGCGTGCGTGTGCAAATCTAAGGGGGCAATGAGGATGGAATATGCGAAAATGAAGGGTGGATGAAATGCGATGCATAGATGTATGCAGAGTAAAGCAGGGAGGAGGAGAGAGGATCTAGCAAGGTGACATGCCGCGGTGTGGAAGACATGTCTGAATATATAACGCTACGAGGGCGATTGCCAAGCGAGCTTGGCAGTGGTCCCAGCGCTACTCTACGTGCAAAATAGCGCATGTGGGCTGTACACTCAAGTCTCAATCCTGAAACTCACGCCTTGTTCTCTTTGGCTAATAATAGGCAGGGGTTATTGAAGGGCATGGGATGGGCTTGCAACGGCAGCATTAAAAGAGCTGCAAAGGCTTTATTCTATGGTAAGAAAACAAAAGAGCACTGCGGGTATGCGGGGCAAGACTTTGCTGCACTGGCAGACAAAGGACACCGAGGTTCAAAAAGAAAGCACCCTCAGCGTGCACAATATCCGGTATCCAGTCTGGTCCCTTGGGTTTCCGCATATACATAGATGCACTCCCGGGATCTCGAGGCCATTGCTTGCTGTAGAGGGTAGTGACATCATCGTGTGCTAAGAAAAAAACGTGAGGATATGCGATTGCCAATGAAAAGAAACGGCGGCGTGTGCGGCTTGTGAGGTGTGAATAAAAAGCGGGGGGGCCAATTAGCGAGAAAAAGAGAGAATAGAGACCGAGGAAAGAAACAGGACAAAAGGATACACCAAAAGAATAGTATTTTGCTAGAGATAATTAAATGTTGTTATTTGCTTTGGCAAGAGCCCTTACTGGCTGCTGCCATTGACGCCAGAGGACGATGGCTGTGGTGGCAGTGTCATCTGGGGACTGCCGCCAGTCGCAGCCGGTGCTGGTTGCTGCGCTGCCGAAGGAGCAGCCGAAGCGCTACCGTCGCTGCCAGCAGGAGGTTGCTGGGTATCATCGGCATCCGCTGCTCCACTGGTGTCGTGCTTTGCGTCGTCGCTGCCAGCCGTGTGCGATTCACTTACTGCCGACGCGCCGGCATCGCTGCCTGGACTCGACTCGCTCTTCGCAGCCGCATCATCGTTGTTGTTCGAGGCAGCACTGGCATCTCCGCCAGCAGTGACGCCGTGGATAATGCCCGCGCTGTCGGCTGCGGCAGGGTGCGTGGGCGGGAGACCCAAGAGCACAATGGCTTCGGCGTTTTCCTCGGGTGTCGGCTTGACCAAGTGCTGGTTGAGGAGCTTGTTCATCGTGTACATGTACAAGCGGTCCGTGTCAAAGAGCTTCTTGAGCTTGTCGTCGCACAGAATATATCTCTTGTCGCTGGGGTCCTGCATGTTGTTTTCTTTGATGTACTTCCACAGATTTTTGACAACGTCCGTGCGCGCGCAGTACTTCTGTCCCAGGAACGCGCTCAAGTCCGCCGAAAGCTTCATGGGCTTTGACAGACCCGTCTGCCGCTTGGGCTTGTTGGGATCCACCTCGCGCTTCTTCCTGTGTTGCTTCTTCTCGTTCTCGGGCTTGCGAGGTCTGCCTCTCTTGCGTGGGGCGGCGTCTGGCGACAAACTTCCAGAAGCACCGACGCCACCTGGGATCATTCCAGGGGCTCCATGGCCCATGCCGGCAACAGCTGCTGCTGCGTTCGGGTGGTGTATGATGTTAGGGTAGCCGCCCTGAGGCACGTGTAGACCGGCCATCTGGGGCGACACTCCGTACATGGACATCTGCGCCTGGTGCTGCTGCGCATACTGCTGTTGCTGCTGCTGGAGTTGCTGCTGGCGCGTCTGCGTTTCGTTGTGGATCTGGTGGAACTGATCCATGATGATTTTGTCAATCTGCACCTTGCTGGCATCCAGCGACATGTTCAGCTCCGCCTCCAGCTGTCGCCGCACCTTCTTTGCCGAGACCGTCGCCAAGTCCGACCCTTGCAGAATCGACCGTACGCGTGGCGCAAGTGCTGAGACGTCCATATCCTTTGTTGTTGGTGTTTAATAGCTACAGCGATGACATTAATTGCGAGGTGGACAGCGGGGGGTTATTAGTGCGGCAGAGAGAAAGAGGGCAAGATATTGCAATTTGGTAAATGTAGGCGAGGGAGAGGGAGGGGAGGGGAGGGGATGAGAGGGGCAGGACGTGTGGAGAGGTCAACGAGAAGACGCGTTTGAGAGACGGATGATTACACCGTCGCACGGAAGCAATAGTGTGCTGCGCACAATGCGATCAATGCACTATCAAAAGAAGATGGCATCACTTCGTAACACTATACGCGACCGGTCCATGCCGCTCAGTCCATAGCAACAGCGCAGGGCCAAGCTGGCTATTTTGGTTGCCACAGGGCTACTACGCACATCCAATAGCCCGCCTTCCAACCCCTAGCAAACGCGTGCGCTGGGTTTGAAGCCAGCAGTGGGTGGGGCCATCCAGAGGAGCATAGCATCGTGTTTCTATCTTGCTTTCTTCCTGTGTTCTTCTTTTTGTGCAAAGCAGAAAAGCGGGCCAGGCTAGTGTGCGATTAACATGGGCATATAAGGTTATATCAGCGCACACTGCACACGCGAGAGCCGCACAAACCGGAACGCGTCACAGCTCCCTCTCCTCAGGGGAGTATGAGGAGGCAGAGAGGGCTGTCCGTCGTCAAAGCCATCCCTTCAGCACAAGCGCGCATCCTTCCCCCGTGTCCGTAATAGGTGTCTGGGCTAAGAAGCGCCTTCTGCTTGGCTGTGCTCCGAGCTTACCTTGACGTGGAGACCCGTGTAAATTAGAAGGACCGACAGGAATAAATGAATAAGCAGTGCGCTACTAAATCAGAGCGAGGCAAATGGGAATAAGCATTAAAGATTCGAAATAATAAAGACAAAGCAGCGTGTGCTTGTGAACTTGCTCTAGTGAGGCGTTTTGCTTCTAGAGTGCACCCTACTATAAGAGCAATAGTAGTTTTCCTCCTACTAAAGGTTTTCCTCCTCTTTTCAATCTCGCCTCATATTGGGCGTGGGGGAGGCTTTCGTGGGTCGGCGCTTGTGTGCAAAAAATCCAAGTGTATAAAAATCCCCACTGCTCCTCAACCTCATTGGCCAAGCTGCAGCATGCAGCTCGCGCGCGTAAAGCCTCGAAACCACCATCAGGTGATTGGCTGAGCTGGAATGAGCCATCACATGCGGCTCTGAACGCCCCCATTGGCCAAGCGCTTCTGGCGCTGCTTCAATGCATACACGTCCTTTTTGTCTGCTCACCGATCCAGCACGCATGCGATTCCCGAAGCGCCGCTCGGTCTGGCATGCCGCTTCTGCGCCCTGTGTCCTGTATGCTTGCTGGTGCCGTGATTCGCCGTGATCCGCGCTTGCTGATTGCGTGCGCAGCTGGTGGCTGCTGGGTAAAGTAGTCGAGGGCGGCGTGGCAGCTGAGGCTGCAGCGACTTACGTATGCACCATGCCTCCCCTTTTTGCGCACAAGAAAAGGCAAGAAACGAGAACAGGAAAGCTTGGCGCCTTTTCTTCCTTCTCACTGCTTTCCTACAGCACTAGCACCCGTTTATTCCTATTTCTCCACATACATGCTTATGCGCGATGGCCGAGCAAGGTGCACCCGTAAAACTGTATCTCTACGACCTGTCGCAGGGCATGGCCAAGCAGCTATCGGTGGCGATGACGGGGCGGTACTTTGAAGCCATCTGGCACAGCAGCGTGGTAGTCTACAACACGGAGTATTTTTACGGCCAAGGGGTCATGACCTCTGCACCAGGCAGCACCATGCACGGCTCGCCCGTTGAGGTAGTCGATGTCGGCACTACGTATTTGCCCAAGGACATTGTCACGGACTACGTCGAGGGCATGCGCCAGGAGTTCAGCGCCGACAAGTACCACTTGCTAAAGTTCAACTGCAACACGTTCAGTGGCGAGCTTGTCAAGGCACTTACTGGCGCGGCCATTCCGGAGAAGGTATCCAGCTTGCCTGACGATTTTATGGAGACGCCGTTGGGTAGGCAGATGCTGCCCATGCTGGAGGCATTTTATGGCCAGGCTGCCAGTAGCATCAGTGGGAGCTCTGGTAGTGGGGCTACCTCTCCGCCTGCAGCGGCACTGCAAGCGCCCTCGCCGTATTCATCGATGCAACCAGCAGCAGCAGCGCCAGCGACTAGGAAGACGGAAGGCATCGATTACGCTCAAGTCCAATCAGTCGCGTCACCCACCGATCTGACAGCCAAGCTTAAAGGCCACCGCGCTGCCGTAGTCTACTTCACCTCGTTCTCATGCCCGCCGTGCCGTGTGATTGCACCTGTCTACGAGGAAATGATCCGAGATAGAAACGACGCAGCGGCTATTCGCAGTGGAAATACGCTGCTGGGTATCAAGGTCGACTGTGGGACGCAGTACGCTGTAGCGGCACCATACAATATCCGGGGCACACCGACATTCATGTTTTTCCTCAACGGCGAGCCTTTGGCGCAGTTTTCAGGAGCCGATTCGACACGCCTGAAGAGCGAGATTGACTTTTTGATGTACTCTGCGTACCCTCCGCACCCACACACACGGCTGTCGTTGGCTGGGCTGAATGAGGTCGGGCTGAACTACATTTTGTTCAAGCCGTCGCCACAGCAGCAGGCAAGCAGCAATGGTGGTAGCTTGGCGCCCATCTTTAAGCGGATCAGAGAAGCAATGCCTCAGCACACGGACGGACATGTCGCTGAGCTGGATCAGCTGCAAAAGGATGTGGAGTCTGCAGTTCAGAGCAGTCCTGGCCAGAGCAGGAAATCGTTCGAGGTATTCGAGAGGCTAAGTACCATCTACGAAGCGCTGCCGTTCGAGAGCAGGTTCCCAGTGATCGACCTAGTGCGGATGATGGTCGTTGTAGCTGACCCCGAGTCTCTTGCCGAAGGCAGCAGGGGCACCGCTGGGCGCCGCCTGGTTGGCCTGATCCTGTCTGACGTGGTCAAAAGCAGCAGCAGCTCTACAGAATCCAGCACCCAACCTCCACCACCAAAGGCTGCTCTGCTGCTTGCCCTACGCCTCGCGTGCAATCTATTCGCGTCAGCCACCACAGTCGGCTTGGCCATGGCGGCAGCACCAGCTACCTATATGTCGCTTGGCAATGACGCCGCTGTTGTGCCGCGCACACAGACAACGGAGCTTCTGGTGTCCACCCTCCTATCGGCCGACGCCAGCGTGAGGCGCACAGCAGCGTCATTGGCATTCAACATCGCAGCCTATGCTGCACGCGGCCGGCAAAATGGCAGCCAGGAGCAGCAGGATGAGGACTGGCTGATCGAGCTAGTCAGCGCCATCACGAAGGGGATCGAGGACCAAGCATTGGCCGTGGATGCAGGCAAATCTGGGGTAGAGTCGGAGTATGTCCAGGTGGTAGTGAGGCTGGCGGCAGCGCTGGCGTATATTCTGTACCTGGCCCCCGAGCCCATTCTTGATCTGGCAAAGCTCTTGGGAGCCAAGGAAGCAGCCTCGGCTGTATCCAAACACGTCGAGGCAAGCAGCATGAAGACAGAGGCACAGGGGAAGCTGTGCATTCGGCTGGCATCAGACATCGCCTCGCTCCTTGCGGAAAGATAGAAGCTTGTTGCTCAGTTTATTATCAATGCTTATCAATAGTGATGCAGCAAGGCTGCTAAAGAGGCTCACTTGAAGAGGGACTTGGGCGAAACACCAGCCCACGCGCAGCTCTTTTGCCACAGCAGATCGGACTTTTCTGCGTTGCTGAGCCAGAAGCTCGGGGTGGCCTCTGCGCAATCGGCAAAGTACTTGCCCGAAGGCAGGCTCTTCTCTGTGGCACAGTACAGGCTGGTGCGGGCGCCTCTGGAGGGGTCTTGGGTGACAGAGGCGATCCATTTCTGGGCCCAAGTGGGGAAGTTGTGCCAGAATCCCGAGGCGGTACTGCCGGGGTGCACGGCGAAGACGCGAATGTAGTGCTCGCTGGTCTCGTCCTCACCTGCGAGGCGGTCGGCCAGCTGGCGGATGAACGAGTTGACACAGAGCTTGGATTCGCCATAGCGCAGGGTGAAAAAGCCACCTCCGGATGCACGCAGGTACTTTTCGTCGGTCGGAATGCCCAGGGTATACAAGTGCGCCGACGAACTGACGCACACAATACGCGCGGGCTCCACCTCGCCAGTCTCGTCCGACTTTGACGGTCTCAAGTAGGGCAGCAGAAGGCGGGTCAGAAGGAACATCGACAGGTAGTTGATCTGGAAGCACATCTCAAACCCGTCCTTCGACAGCCCAGGAACGCCCGCAATGCCGGCGTTATTGATCAGCCCATGAATCACCTGCTCCTCCTCCGACCTTTGCGACCAGGCCTTGGCAAACTGTCTGACGCTGTCCATGGAGCTCAGGTCAAGGGGCATGTAGGAGAGCTGGTCGCGCGTGCACCCGGTATCCATGACTAGCTTGTCCATTGCCTCGTTGAACAGCTCGCTGGGCTCGTGGCCCACAAGAACCACCTGTGCGCCGAGCGCAGCCAGACCCGTGGCTGTGGCGAAGCCGATGCCGCGGTTGGAGCCCGTCACGATGAAGCGCCGGCCGTCTTGTCTGTTGGTCGGAACCCACTCGGGCTTGTCATTGTCGACTGGAGAAAAGCCCATCTTTAGCGAAATTGTAAACAAGAAAGCAGCTGGTGAAAATGTAGCAGTAGAGGCAAGAGGGGGGCGCGCGGTTCCGCCTGGCCCTCGCGTCGCATGCAGAGGGGGGCTATGGGAGGCGATCTGTGTGCAGGACCGTGCTTGGGCAGTCGGGCAGAGGCAAAAACGCGAGCCGAGCCACATGCATGCGAGCCAAGGGGAGCCCGCTCTCGGTTTCACGTGAGCGGTCAATCGGCTGGTCGGCGCCTGGTGGTTGGCCAATAGGAGCAGCGGGCAGCATGGGAGCTATAAAAAGGAGAGCACCAAGAAAAAACCTGTTCGCCGCTTGGGTGGGGCAGCGGTGCATTGCAGTGTGCGTGGCTGCTGTATAGTGCCAAAGTGCGGCAGGGAGCCTGTCAACGGAAAGAAAACACCGCATGAACATCAAGGCAAGGCAACACGGGCTGGTTCTTGCTGGCCCTTGCCGTGCACGGCGAGCTGTGTAGAAATTGCAGGATGATGTTGGTAGGATCCCAAGCCCAGCAGCAGGCGAGAGGGGGCATATTTCCCAGCCTACTGGTGGCACCCACACACCCACGCAACAACAATAACAAACTTCAGCGAGAGTGAGAACACCTGTGCGGCTTCTCAAGAACAACACCCGTTCTTTCCTTATGCGCTATAGCAATACGTTTTTCATCTAGCAAAGGCCTAAACCACCTTTTCTGCTGTCCTCTTTCGTGTACACTTGTTATAGCCTTTTTGTTCTCATTCGTGGCACCGCAGGTACACGACGTGCCCTTGTCTTTCTTGCCTCCTTTGCGCTCTCCATTTCGCTTTGACTCTCGCTTTGGTTATTCTGCTGCACCCGTTGTCGCTCTGCATGAAAACAGCATAAGCAATCGCCAACACCGTTACAAAGTCCGCAACACAGGGCTCCCCCGTCGAGCACACACATAAGCGAAGCCTCGGCTCAAAAAAAAAGAACACGTATCAGCGTCGAAGCTTGGTGGCCATGGCGGACAACACAACAGTAGCCGACTGCTCGGCGTCGCAGTACTGTACAAAGACCGGGCTTCCGCTGGATTACCAGAGCCCGTTTGTCGTGTACTGGAACAACAAGTTCCCACCGCTCAACCCCGAGTCCCTGGTCACCATCAGAGTGTACAGCGAGTTTGACACGAAGAACTGGATATACCAGGTCGGCGGCCTGTCCAACACAAACGGCATGACCACGCTGGACCCCCAGGCAGATTGGTATGCCAAGTACACGGGGACGGATGCAGCAGGTGGCATGAATCAGAAGATTTACTTTGCTGTCTATCTACAGGGAAATGACCCGCCCGCCGTCAGCGATATGCTGCAGCTGCAGCTCACAGCCACGCCAGCGCAGTACCGGGATATCCAGGATAAACTCCACCCATCACCCACCTCGTCAGTTGTTGCCGCTACCGCGCTGTCGTCGTCCTACCAGGCATCGGCAAGTTCTGCGGCTCCCGCCGCATCGAGTGCAAGTGGCTCTGTGTCTGGCACCAAGGAGACGGCAACTGCTAGTGGTGCCAGTAGCATACAGGCCACATCAACCAAGGACGGCGCGTCACAGAGCAACAGCAGCAGCAAACAAACAAGCTCGTCCGGCCACAAAACGCTGTCCACCGAGGCGTCCAACAGCCTCGATGTCTCTGCAACGGGCGGCTATCCAACCAGCACATCGACCATCGAGCCTAGCAGCAGTAGCCACGGCCGCAAGAGTCTTTCGACCGGTGCCATCGTTGGCATCGTGCTAGGCAGCGTGGCCGCCCTGCTCATAATCCTGCTCGTCCTCGTTCCGCTCTACCGCCGCAGGTCAAGGAAGAAGAGGGCGCTTAGCAAGTCTGCAGCCCTTGCTGCTGCCAGTGGTGGCCCTAGCCCTGGAGGTGACGGTGCAGCCCTGGCTGCTGCTGCTGCTGCGGGCGGGGGTGCTCTGGCAGCCGGCGTGCTTAATGAGAAGAACAAGTCGCCTAGCGACACGCCGCTGCTGACTTTTACTGGCAGACCCAACAATAGCTTCACGTCTCACGAGGAAGGCTCGCTCAGCGAGAGCCATTTGTCTCCCAATATCGGAGGCGCCTACCAGCCATTAAGCCTTGATTCTCCACGGGTGCTCATGAACGTCCCCAGGTCAACCAGATCCAGTCGCGACAGCACCAACATCGAGCCTCCGGCACGCGCAGTGCGCAAAGCCGCTCTCGCCACCGACCCCATTCTGAGCACGGACGATGCGCGCCAAATCGGCGACATCTTCCGCGACGCCCTACGCAAGCCACCGCCAGTGAGCGAGGATGGCACAAGCGACTCCCCTGGGAACAGGGAGAGCATGGTGCTGAGGGATATGGACGATGACTTGGAGGAGGAGGAGCTGGATCCTGGGTGGAGAGAGAGAGTGGCCAGCGAGAGAATGCAGAGGGAGCTGGAGCAAGAGGCATCGGTGATTAGGAGTGTGGCCATGAAGGCCCATGGAAGCGACTATTCGTCATCGAGGCCAGAGACAGCGCAGTCGGCACATAGCCATCCGCTGCAGTCGCCGGCTGAGGCTGACAGTAGCAACACCCAGCAGCACTAAACCTCTCCCTTGTTTACTTGTTTTTTTCTGATACTGTTAAAAGGATGCTTGTTCCGCCTCCATCTCAAACATTCTACTCACAAGCAAACTTGCCATCCTTTCACAGCCTCACTATTTCGGCTTTCTCTTGTCACTACTTGTAATAAACCAGCCTGATATTCAATGTGATGGGTTGTTATTGCGAGGGAATGCTCAGAGAAGAAACAGGAATGGCGGACAAGCAGTTTTGTTATTTTTCGTTTACTTGGCTGCGTTGGCCCACTCGGCGTTAAGAATCAGGTTATCGAAGCCATAGCCGTTGAGCTTGCCAATGGCCCTCTCCGCCGACTCCTGGTCGTAGTACGACACAAACGCATAGCCCTTGCAGTAGCCAGTCTCGCGGTCCCTGGCCATATACACACGAGCGAGGGGACCAAAGGGCCGGCACAGCTGGTTAAGGTCGGCCTCCTGCGTGTCCTCCGACAGATTAGTGATGCGAATAGTCGGGTTCTCATCGCGCCTATCGCGGGCCGAGTCGACAGTGCCAGCCGATGCCTTGGCACCAGCACGCATATGCGGGGGAACATAGGCACTGCCACCCTTAGCCGCAGCAGCGCTCTGAGCGCCCTCCTTCTCGGCCGAAGCAGCGCCAGTGATCTCCTCGATGGGCACCAAGGTGTCCTTGTACGGGCACTTGGCAGTGAAGTGCTCGCCACGGCAGATACGGCACAAAATCCTCGAGCTCTTGAGCGTCAGGCCCTTGTCCTCCTCAATCTCCTCCTGCTGCTGCTTGGCCTGCTGGGCGGCGTACTGCGACAGCTTCAAGAACACGACCTCGCCAACAGTCGTGGTGCTGATGTTAGGTCCCGGAGCAGAGCCCTTCTCGGCTCCAAACTTGACCCACTTCTTGCGCTCCGCTACAGCGCGGTTCACGTGCTCCTGAACCACCTTGGTCTTAATGCGCCTGGTCACCTTGACCTTTTTGCCGTCCTCATTGAAGCGGTACTCGACTAGTGTCTTGATGCCGTCGACATCCGAAATTACCTCTGGCGCCGGGAGAACCTGATCGTCAATCTCATCTGCCCAGCTTGTCTTGCTCAGTGTAGCTGCCGAAGCCATATTTTTCAGGTTCCCTGTGTGTTTACAAAACGGAGAATGCGGGGGGAGGGGGCAACAGAAAAGGGAGGCGTCTAATTGAATGTGTATATAACGCAAGGGAAAAGAAACCTGCAAAAATTCAAAGCTGCTCTGTGGGGGATTGCAAGCAAAAGTGAGAAAATATTTTTCATGGCTCCCGGAGTGGCCCCATGCGCCTGGCTGAGCACACATTGCAGCCATTTGAGGCCAGCACACAATCCATTGGCCAGCGAGCAAAGGTGATCGCAGCGCAACTGGCAGATCAGCGCAGAATCTGATCAGCCCATGCATCGCGAATGCTGCCTCTAATGGATGACGAATGGTGTAGCGTGCGCTTCTCAATAATGAGGACA
>MU603947.1:0-25956 GCA_025201845.1 Martensiomyces pterosporus
TGATCCAGCAGTGTTGAATAAACCTCTATTTCTCCCAACCCTCTTGGATAATCGCAGCACTAGACAAATGCCAACTGTAGCAAAGTGCATTATATAGTGGGCGGACCAGAAAGGGGCTTGATTAGACATGTGAACAGGCATTACGCGTTCAGCAGAATCGACGCAACAGTATCAGTGGACGTATTCATAGTAAAACAGTCGGGCGTGAAAGAGTGCTAGAGAAGGATTGCAGTAAAAAGGCATACTTCAGACTAAATCGCATACAGCAAACCCAGGGGCTACTGCGGCACATGCTCACCGGGCTGGGACATGGGCATGTGGCCATTTGTGCCCGGGGGCAGCGGCGCCCCTGTCGGAACGTTCGGGTAAGGCACTCCACTGGCAAAGGCATGGCCCTGGTTGGGGGCCTGGGCGGGGTTGCTGGCATGGGGTGCGAGATGCGCGGGCGGGAGCGGTGGCGGGGCAGAGCCCATCTGGCCATACATCATGGCGGGCGGCATGTCAGACATCATCATCTTCATCAGCATCATCTGCTGGTGCTCGTTGATGGGGCCAGGCATCCCGTTCATCTGCGCCATTGGAACGCTGACGGGCGGCATGCCGCCAAACATGCCCATGGGAGGCGGCACCATTCCGTACATCATTCCGGCAGGGAATCCGTGCGGCGGCGGCATCATCGGCATGGGCGGCATCTGGCCCTGCATGGCAGAGGGGTGGATCATGCCAGGGATGATGTTGCTGTTAGGCGGCGGCATCATCATGTGCGGGTGTGGCGGCATGCCATGGCCCATCATGCTGTGCGGTGACATCGCGTGCTGCATCTGCGAAAAGTCTGGTGCAGAAATAGGCCCTGGAGACGCAACGGAGCCTGCTGCTGCATGCAGAGCCTCTGGCGCAGCATGTGGTCCTGCCTTTTGAGGGTCCGCGCTCATCGGGTGCGGGCCACTATAGAGCGCCTCAGGGTTGCTAGCCCCAGAGGGAGCAGCAGCAGCAGTAGAGGCAGCCGCACGCATGCTTGGCGATGCCGCTGACTCCGCTGTCTCTTGCGTGGCGTTCGTCGTAGATGTATCTTCATCGTCTGCCTGTCCCAGATCAGTGTGCTTCTCGGTGCCCAGCGTGTCGATGCTGCCTCTCCGCAGAGAGCCTCCGTTGATCTCGCTAGGGACGCCCACGGAAGCCTGGACCGACAGAGACGATATCGATTGGTTGTCAAAGGGGCGCGACTTTACCGAAAGCGCAGGGAATCCTCGCTCCAATGTGTCGACAAGGTCGTTTGTGCCAAGCGTGTCATTTGTGATCACCTGCGCTTCGCTATTCCCGCTAGTTGGTGATGGCCGGCCACGAGAAAGCTCCACGAGCCAGGACGGCAAGCTGCGAGCCGGGGTGGCTGAGCGTGACGACGAGCCGCTCTCAGGGCGCTGCTTCGCTCCTCCTTGCGCTCCGCCATTTTGGACGCTTTTGCGGAACACAGAAGTCGGCACGATCCCACGCAGGGCCTCGTTGATGGGCGCTGGGCTGGCCGGCTTTTGCTGGTGTGTCAATGCAGCTGCCGCAGTGGGCGACAGGCTTTGAGCGCTTGATGATGGCGGCATAGCCGCGGCATCCAAGTTGCCAGCTAGACCACCAGCTGCGGTTGAGGCGGCCTTTTCATCATTCAGGCGAGCACTGTTCACTGTGGGTGCTGCAAGTGCATCAGGAGCCGTGCTAGCCACCTGGCTGTTTCCGTCGCCTACCGGCACCGTGACTTGTGCGACGGCACCAGCCATACCCGCATGGTTGAACAGATCGGCTTCGCTCCCTGACGGAGGCGCCGCAACGTCAGCCTGCACATGGGGTGTCCAGCCATTGTGGCCGCCAACGCTGACCTTGCTGCCCAGAACCTTGAACAGTTTCGACAGCTGGTCGCCAGACTGCGGGTTGCTGCCACCCTTGACGGGGAGGGCCAGCGGGTTGCTATCCACTGCGGCAAACATGCCGATGCCAGCCGCCAGCGAGTGCTCCGCATTGTCTCCCGCCTGCTCGTTAGACGAAAACAGCCGTAGGAACCTCGAGCCACGAGAGGCGGCGCCATCAGCCTCTGCTGGTGGATGGCTAACTGCCGGGCTGCTCAGGTATGCATTCGGCTCTCCCGCGTGCTCCTTCATGCGCCGCTTCCACTCCTCCATATCCTGCATTTTCTTGACGCTCTGGCTTTCGTCATAAGTAATCTCGTCGTCCATCCACTCTGGCTGGCTCTGGTCGTCGTTAAGAGCTGGCTCACTCTCTCGTTGCGGATACTGAGCGCCTCTTACGGGGCCAGACGACCTCCACGAGGCTGCGCCAAGCCGGCCACTTTCGTGGTTGCTTGAGCGGCGTGCTGGCGACTGCCCATTGTATCCGCTACCAAGTCTGCCCTGTCCCATTCGCGCGTTACCAGTGCCCAGATGCGAGGGACCGCCCTTTGAGTTATGGCCGTTAGCTGTGCGCGGATCAATGTGCGGGATATCGGCAGCGCTGATGCTGCCACCAACGGCAGCCCTGGGCACACCGAAGACACGCTGCGACGAACTTTGCGCGCGGAATGGCTGGTCAAGTGGCCTTTGGGGCGCAAGCACAATATCTATCGAGTGTGTGTGTGGGAGACAGGCAACAAATGGCGTATCAGCAATGTAGCGAGGCCAGCGGCGGTGTCTTGTTACAAAGGGCACGCCATCCATCTCTGAACCCACTGGCATGTGCGCAACAAATGCCGTACATGGAGTGGTAGGCGGAGAGAAAAAAAGCACGCATACCTTTTTGAGCTTTGCCAGCTGCATCGAGGCCGATAATGCCGCTGCCGCGAGCTTGCTGCTTGGAGTCGGATGAGCCCTGCGGGATGTCTGGGACCTTGACTTGCGAGCCGGGCCTACAAAAACGCCATCAGTTGCCAGGGCCAGTTGAGTAGGGCTGCCAAAACCGGTAGGGCCAGCTTCTTTGGAGCTAGGAGCAGACAAACATGTGGAGCGGGAGAGAAGCAGCACAGCGCAGCCTTACCTGAGGGGAGTAAATGGCGAAAGGGAGGTTGGTGTATGAATGAGCCTGCTGCTACGCAGGGCCAAAAGCTCGCTGGTGGTGTATCTGATGACAGCAGCCTGGTGCTCCGGTGCCGCTTGGGACTGCGACTTGCGAGCACCCCTTCGAGCTTCAGCTGGCAAATGTCCTTCATCAGCGCTCTCGCCATTTCCAGATGATGAGGCAGATTTCGCAGCACCCTTGTTTGCAGATGGCACAGTCGAGTTTTGCTGGCGCGGATTGCTGGGGTCCCTATAGGATGTAGTTTGGCGCGGCGAGCGCGCTTGGGCCGCGGCATTCTCAAGGCCCTGTTCCTGGCCGCGTTTTCGGAAGCGCGCCGCTTCCCTTCGCTGAGATTCTCCTTGGTTCATAGACGAGGAATGAAAAGACAGCTGCTTCTTATGCTAGCGCAGGCTGGATTGAGACGTGCGTGTGGGGGCTGTGTGTTGCTTTGTTGGGTAGGCAAAGGTGGGCGTAATTGGAAAGTAGACAAAAGTACTTGCTTCAGCAGAGGGGAGAAGTGCGGTGGAGGCGTGAGGCGTAGAGCTGGCGCGCTAAGGACTCGCCAGCAGCGTTGGTGCTGCACAGCAGCGAGCGCTTGGCTGTCGGGTCAAGCCGTCAAGCCGCGTTGAGCACTACGGGCAGCAAGGCTGGCGAGCTGCTGGGCTGATTGCGAAGGCTGGGGCAGGGAGGCGAGGCGCTTTTGTTGTTCGGCAGCACCGCTGTCTATTTGTGCTGTCTCTCCCCGTCTCTTTTCCAGCATACACACCGTTATTATATCCACACACAGCCCTTTTGTTCGTCAGGATGAGTGGACTAGCAGACAAGTACGCATTGGATTCCTTCAAGATGCACGGGCTACATGCGCGTTTTGTGGTCCAGCTTGCGAGCAGCGCTACTAATCAGCACGGTAATTGCGGCTCTGTCCTCTGTGCATGTTTGTAGCACCACCGACCAAGCAATGTTCCTGGATCCAGGTAAGCAGACATCGCCATTTGGTGCTGCAGCAGCGTGCCAGTGCTCTCGCTTGCACGCACTCTCTAAACACTTGCACATGCTGCGCGAAATTGCGACCTCTTTTCTTCTATGCATTAGCCATTCGCGACTGGGTCCTGTTTCCTATCACGGTTATAATGGTCTTGGTGGGTGTGTTTAGGCATCAGCTAACCATTCTTATGACTGGTGAGCCGCCCAAGCCGGAGCTCAAGGACATTCGGCAAGGCAAGGCGCTCATGCGCGGCCAGCTGCTGGCTCAGAACAACTCGTACATCCCGACGCCAGCGTTTATTGAGCGGAAAAAGTATCTCTGCCAGGCGTACGAGGATGGCGTTTACTTGAAGAACAAGGCAAGCAAGGAGCAGAGCGCTGCAAACCTGATGGCGGACCCAAAGAACATGGAGGTCATGATGGACGGCATGAAGAAGCAGATGATGGGCATTGTGCCTCAGACCCTGATCATGGGCTGGATCCAGTTCTTCTTCTCTGGGTTTATCCTCATCAAGCTCCCCTTCCCGCTGGGTGTTCGGTTTAAGCAGATGCTCCAGTCAGGGATCATGACACCAAACATGGACGTCAAGTGGGTCTCGTCGCTGTCCTGGTATTTTATTAACTTGTTTGGGCTGCGGGGCGTGTTTTCGCTCATTCTCGGCGGCGAGAATTCTGCGGATGGAACCCGCGACATGACAGCAATGAGCACGATGGGTGCGATGGGGCAGCAGCCAGGACAGCCCCAGGACTTTAACAAGCAGTTCCTTGGTATGAAGGACAGCCTGTCGATCATCTACCACGAGTGGGATCTTGACAACATCGAGCAGCGCGTCCTTGTCAAGTACGGCAAGCAGGCACGCGTGTTCAAGTCGTCGCGCAAGTAGGAACGGCTCTGTGTCTGCAGTGGCCCTGTACTCACGAAAACGATGCCTGCCTGCCCCAGCCCCCTTTCTCCCTTTCTTTTCGAGGCGCCTTGGCCAGCAACGCTTTTTCCTTTGCGCATGCCTTTGTATCAGCTTTCCAATACACAGCCGCATGGTCGCATGCCCATGCTTCTGAGGCGTCGGTGGCAACCCATACTGGCCAAGCACCGGGCTTATGTATAGAATCGCTAAACTGCTGTGCAGACACGCCGCGCAGTGCTTCAAACCACCTTGCTCGCTTTACTTATACACGCTACGCTGATACGCTGCTGTGCTGCACCACGATGAACCCCGACGAAGACACTGAGTGGAATGACATCCTGCGGAAGCATGGGATTCTCCCAAAGCAAGTCAAGATCACGCAGAACGACATCTACGACCAGGCGGTGGAGATGGCACAGGAGGAGGAGAACAGGCGCCTAGAGAAGCTTGATATTGACGAGCTGGACGAGCTTGAGGACGAAGAGGACGACCAGATTCTCGAGCACTATCGCCAGCAGCGCATGGCGGAAATGAGGGCTCAGCTGGAAAAGGAGAAATTCGGCGAGCTGGTGCAGATATCCGAGCCTGACTATAAGAGGGAAGTCACCGAGGCAAGCAAGGACACATGGATTGCTGTGCATCTGTTCCGTGACAGCATCCCCGAATGCAAGCTGATGAACAGGTATCTGTCAGAGCTTGCGCAGGAGTACCGCTCAACAAAGTTTGTGAAGATCATCTCTGTCGAGTGCATCCACAACTACCCAGACGCAAACTTGCCCACGCTGCTTGTTTATGGAAAGGGCGACATGCGCGGCCAGCTCGTGCGCCTCGATAGGTTTGGCGGTCTACGCACAAAGAAGAAGGATGTTGAGGGCTACTTGAAAGGCCTGGGTGCAATCGACCCGAGCCAAAAGAGAGCGCTCCCTAACGCCGACGGGGGCTCTTCCGACGACAGCGACGGCGAGGACTCTCGGCAGGTGTATGTTGACCTAGGCAAGAGATTCGGCTAAAGGCCTTGCAGTAACCCAAATAAATTGCCATCGATGTGTGGGCACCTCAGCCCTGTCCCTCATAGTCATTGGCACGCCATGAGGGCCTCCAGGAAATGGCATTTTGGTTGGCTGTTCATTTATTAGAGGAAAACCAGAGCGCAGCTAGATAGACGTGCATCGGCTACATGTCAAAGTTCAGAATCATTGGGCCAGCGATTTCGCGTGCGCACTCAGTACCAGCTAGTGCAGAAACAACCCTTAGCGCAAACTCAAAGGCCGTTCCTGGGCCGCGACTTGTGATCAGGTTGTTATCGACAACGACACGGTGCTCCTTGTAGGCAAAGCCGCTCTCGAGCTGGTCCCTCACACTTGGGTGCGACGTGATCTGTAGCGGGCTGGCTACCTTGCTCTGAATGCCAGCAGACCTGATGGCGAGGCTACCTGCACAAATGGCGGCAACGACCTTGTTTTGTGCATAAAAGTCGGCAAGGATGGACTTTACCTGCGCATTCTGCGACAGCGTTGCAGCACTGCCAGCGCCGCCAGGGACAATCGCTGCGTCATACGTCTCGATTTTAGCAGAGTCATCACCCAAGTAAGCATCTGGCACCAGCCGGACATGGCGGCTGCACGTGATATAGCTGCCGTCAGCCTCAACTGCTAGGACAAGCACCTCGATTCCAGCACGGCGAAGGACGTCGACTATACGGACTTCAGACAGCATTGCAGCAAAGGTGCTTGAGAACTGTGGCAGCTGTGCGGACCCAGCTTGCATTGCTTGCACTGCTCGCTCGCTTCGTCTACTTACTTGCAATAACCGCCTCCATTTCCTCTGTGCCGTTTGCGACAAACACGATTGCCTTTTTGCTCTGCGCCATGATGGCCATGCAAATTGGTACGACTAGTTTAAACAGGGTAGCGAGAACAAGCAAGTATAAAGAGAGAAAGAGAAGGCAGTGGCAGCAGCACGCCCGCGCCACCACTTGAACAAGCGGCGCCAGCAACTGCAGGTGTGGGTGAGAACAGGGTGGGGGGTTAGGGCTTTGGCAGGCGGTCGCCGAACAATGAGCGCGCCTAGTCTGATTCATCCGAGTCGCTCGTGCCTGCTTGTATGCGGGCAGTGGAAAAGGCGGGCTTGCTTTTGCTGGCTCCAGGCGCCGGGCGGATCATTGGCACGGAGAACTTGACTGCCTGGGGATTCTGCGCAGCTGCCTGCTTGCCTGCTGTAATTCCAAGCAGGCTACGCATGCGGGAAAGATTGAGCTTTCGCTTTTTCTTCGCTGCAGCCAGTGGCTCTTCTGCAGGCGCAGCAGCCGGTACTTCAGCAGTCGATGGCGTGTTGCTCTCGCTGGCAGCGCTGTTCTTTGGCCGCCTTGCCGATGCTGCCAGGGCACGCTTGCGCTTAGGCGACGGCTTCTTTGTGGGTTCAGCGGGTTGCTGCTGCTGCTGCTGCTGCTCCGGCGGATCAGCAGCTTCTTCAGCGTCTACGCGCCCCTTACGGCGTCGCGACCTGTTGCTGCCAGTGCTGGGCTTTCGAGGCGCATCCGCTTCCACGAGCAGGACCTCATCACTAGCACCCGGTGCAGCCGTGCGCTTTCTGCGTGCAGGCATTGTTCGCAGCTCAGCGTCTAGCTCCTCAACAGATCTCCGGGTCCTTAATGATGCACGCCTTGATGCCCGCTGTGCTTGGGGCTCTGCAGGGTGCGGTGGTTTGAACGATATCTCAGAATCATCGCTCTCCCCGCCATCTGAGTGACTGGCGGCATCTGCCACTGGCGGCTCCTGGTGTAAGGATGAGCGCGTTGTCTGTGCTGGTGCCGACTTTTGCGCATGCAGTGCAGAGCAGCCATCGTCGCTTTGGTCCTCGTTGTCGGAGTCTACGTAGCTTGTGCGCATGCCTCGTCCTCTGGTTGCACGCCTTGCTGTAACGGATGAGCTGCTGCTCTTTGGCACAGGCTCGGCATCTCCTCCATCGCTAGCCGACTTGGATGCTTCATCCGTGTCGGCAAATGAGACCGACTTTGCCAAAGATGTCTTCTTGGGCTGTGCCTTACGGCGTGCAGGTTTCTGAGGCTTTCTTTTACTGGTGGTTGTCGATTTGGATGTAGAGCCGGATTCGTCCACAGCGGGTGCAGGCACCGCTTGCTGGGGTGGCTGCGCCAGTTCAGTTACAACACTGTCAGCTGCGAGTGGCTGGCTTGGCGGCGTACCTTGTTGCCGCTCGTCGTCAAGCATGACCTGGACATCGGCTGCATACTCGACAGCTTGTCTGAACTTGTCCTTAAGCTTCAGGTACTTTTGGTGGTTCCGCTCTTTTTCTTCTTCCCAGGCCGTCCACTGTGTTTCGCTTTCTTCGCGCAGCTCTGCCTCCCTGCGCTCGGCATGGGCAGCAGTCTGCTGTAGGCGCTTAATCTGCCTTTGAAGCTGCTCGTGCTCCTTCTTCCAAGCTGCCGTCTGCGCGCTGAGAGCAGACTGGTCCTCCTTGTCGATGAGCAGCTCGTCCACCCTGTCGACCAATTTTGCCTTCTCGGCCTCGAGTTTCCTGGTTGCTTTCTCTGCAAGGCGCACTTTGCTGGAAAGCTCTGCATTGTCGCTAGCAGCCTGGCGCTGCGCCTCCTCAAGCTGGGACGAGAGATCCTTGATGGTCGACTGAAGACTCGACACCTCAGCGGTCTGAGAAACAGATAGGGACTTTATCTCTGTCTCAAGCTGTGCCACCTTTGCACTGAGCTCCTTCGTCTTTTGCGTCGCAAAGCAAAGCTGTGTCTCAAGCTCCTCTGATTCCCCGGCGTGCCTGGACTCTAGGTCTTCCACAAACCGATCGTGCTCAAGGCTGTTTGACTTGATATTGGCTGTCAGCTCATCGATGCACTGGGATTTCTGGTGCAATAGCGTGTCGAGCTCGTCTGCTCTCTGTTTTAGGTCGGTGTTTTCGTCTGCCAGGTTTCCAAAGCGATCCTTAAGCACGCGGTAGGCACCGAGCAGCTCTTTATGCAGAACGTCAAGGCCACTATACGACTCTTGAAGACTCTCGTACAAGTCAAGCAGCCTGGTCTTTTCGTTCTCGGAAGCAGACATTTCGATTTCAGCACGCCTGATTTCGTCCTTTAGCGCAAGCCTCTCCGTTACAAGCTTTGCATTCTCCCACCTGGCATCGGCCTCCATCCCCTCGCTCTCCGATTTCATGGCCTCCAGCGTCTGCTCAAGCGTCTGGCTCCTGTTTTGCCAGTGGCTGATTTCTTTGACAAGCGACTCGCGCTCCTCGCTGAAGTCCCGCTGGATATCGTCGAGGTCCTTTTCCAAGGACTCCCTTTCCTCCTGCGCGTCAGTGAGCTCGTCTTGGAAGCGGTACTTTTCGCTCTGGTAGTATTTGGCCTTTTCGTAGAAAAACACCACGCGGCGGTCAACAGCCCGGATGGTCTCCCGGGTTTTGAGCTTGCGGAGCGATTTGATGAGATCCACGGTAGCTCCGATGTCGGCGCAAGCCTCCTCATCCGCATTGAGGTGTATCACGAAGGCCGTCTTGCCCTCGCCATAGAGAAAGTCGCCCACAAGGTCTATTAGCGTGTTGCTCGGTATCGTTGCGC
This sequence comes from Martensiomyces pterosporus, assembly GCA_025201845.1. Classification (NCBI taxonomy): domain Eukaryota; kingdom Fungi; phylum Kickxellomycota; class Kickxellomycetes; order Kickxellales; family Kickxellaceae; genus Martensiomyces; species Martensiomyces pterosporus. The sequence goes on from MU603947.1 coordinate 9,502, forward strand.
CAGTCAAAACAACATCGTTTGCCAAGAGATGAACCAGGCTAGAGAGAGATCTTGTGGATTGCTGCAGCTTTTGCAGAGACGCAGCCTTGCTGCAGCCCTGCTCGCCAGCGGGGCTGCCATTCGGCGACCAGTCCGCAATGTTAAGGTCGACTAGACAGAGATGGCCGTTGGTTGGAGCATCTTTCAAGCTCTCAAAGTGCAGCGACAGGATGAATGGGATGGTCGAGCCCTTTAGAATCTTCTCCTCGGTCACCTCCCAGTCATCCACCTCGTGCTGCAGATCAGCGAGGCCGTACGGTATTTTGTCGAGGCTCACGTTGCGGTCGCGGTGGAAGTCGATGACCTTGCTGTCCGTCAAGCCAACAAAGGCATAAGTCATGCTCAGATCCGGATCAACTTCAGCCATGCTCTTGCCAATGCTGCGGCAGAATTCAGCCATGAACTTTTTGCGGTCATAGTCACTCAGCCGTGTAATTCCAGCCCCCGAGAGGAATAGCGCCGAAGTTCCACCTAAATGTGTGCCAGCACAATAGTAGCACTACAGATTAGTGCGGCTGCTGCACATCCACATGTGCACCTCCAATAGCGTGGAGCCGTGTGTTCTTACCCTCGACAGCATGACGAACGTAGTCTTGAAGCCCGCACCCAGAGAACAGCTTGGTGCTATCAGCCGTGCAGCCGTCAACGTAGACACGCTCAGAGGAGCCGCCAGCCATGGATGTGAAGTACTTGGAGGTGTCTCCTGGGCGTGCCATGCTGTGCTTGCCAACAAGGTTGACAAACACCTCTGCATTTTGGAGTTTCAAGTGCGCAGAGGTCATGGTTGCTTGTATCGCAGTGTAGAGCCGCCGCTGTTCTATGTGCGAGAAATGGCAGTATTAAATAGACAGAGCGAGTGCGTCTGTGCGCTATTTCCCTGGAGCGACAACAAGCAATAGAGCAGGGAGAAGGGGGATTAGGTATCGACTCAAAATGCCGCAGCGAGTATGTAAACAAAACTGCCAGGAATAATGCGCAAGAAAGGGATTGAGATATAAAAGAGGGGGCACACGAAAGGAGAGGAGAGGAGAGGAGAGGAGAGGGAAGAAAAGAGCAAGCAATAAACACGAGTGCGTGCTGAGTCCCGACCTGCCAGGCAGAGTTGCATCAATTTTTTCTGGTTTGTTTATTTACGTTTTGGCAGCCAATAGAGGCCGCCTGTGATCACGGGCATCGATCATGAAGGCCAGAGATGTGGATGTGTGTCCAGGAACTTTGCTGCATGCTGGAGGCACCAGCATATGATGCACCAGCCAGGTGGCAAGCAACAGCGACGTGTTGAAAATGCCGCCATGGTTTTGTGCTCGCTATTAGCTGGATGTCCTTAGGTATTTAGTACATATGGATGATGATGACGATTACATGGCTGGATCTCCGCTGCCTTCGGCTACACACGAGCTGGCCAAAACTAGACAATGCGTTTGTTGTGCACATTGTCCTGAATAGTGTAGGTGAGAACAATTGCCAGCCTTCTCAATTGGTGGTGCAAACAGAATGGCCGTCTATCTAGCACCGCAACTATGCCTTATCCGCTTTACCCATCCATTTGCGCATTTCCTTCGTTCCGTTTGCTCTTTCGCTCTTTTGCCTCCCTTCTCGCACACTCCATATTACTGCCATCGTCATATATTTTCTACCTTGCCCTCATCCCTATCATCCTCTCTTTCCGTTCTACCTCTCTCTCTCTCTCTCTCTCTGTTTATTCATAGGCACCACCATCTCCTTACAGCAGCCGCCCCCTGCATCTGGCGCCCCCACCTCAGATATACGGCACATTCGCCTTTCTTTTGACGACGCGCACGACCGAGAGCCACTTGGCACAGCGCACCAAAAAAAGCAGCACCTACGGGGTAATACCATCGCTGGTGCCAGATGGATTTATGTCTGGACCAGGCGACGGCGCTTGCTCAGTCTCTGCAGACAACACTATCAGCCAGCATTGCAAAAGTCAGCCGTGACGCCTGGCTGCTGCTTGCAGTGAACGCTCTCATTGCTTCTTTGGCTTGTGGCTTTGTTGGTCTTTTCATCTGATACAAATCTCAGTGTGCCTGCTGCCTTGAGCAGTTCATGGATGCCGCCTTCTACAAGCTCGCGGCAAACGCCAGCTATTCGGGCCGCTGCTTGTGGCAGCAGCGCACCTGTCGCCTTGTCCCCTCCTTGCTCCCTCGGTCCATCATGAGCCACTTACCTTACAAGCTGCAAAGTGCCGCCGCCACATCGCTAGAAGAAGCCGGTGCTGTGTGCGTCAGTGCGAGTTCACAGACAGCAGCATCCAGCCACTTGGGCGCTAGTGGCCAGAACGCATGCCGGATTTCGACACAGGAAGCACCGTGTGCCAATGAAGCACGAATAGCTGCAAATCGCCATACCACCAACACTGGCAGGCACACGGCTAGGGGCGTGAAGAGGAGACGCAAGAGATCGAATCGAAGTCCAGCATGCACACATATGAAGGCTGATCTCGAGCCTACTCACTTGCCTCAGCCCAATAGCCCACTAGGCCCGGAATCCGCATGCCCTGCCGTGGTAGATGCTGCCAGCAACAAGGGCAGGGGCATGGCCCGAAATGAAGCACTGGCAGGGCTCACATGTGGTGCTGCCTGCAGCAGCGATGCTGGCACAGGCAAGGGGCATGGCGCCTCCACGGGTGCCTGCATGCTCAGCGAGTCTGTGCCAGATCCAATAGTCGACACCACGCAGCTCCGCCGTACCTATGTACCAGCACCCATTGGCCACAGGCCAGGCACGAATGCCAATCCATCATCCATTTTGCTCAAGCAGCAGCTAGCCGCCGCTGGCACATGGACACCAATTGCCTTGACTGCACGCGACGCACTTTCCGCCTGGCCGCCTCTGCGTAGCGACCGGAACGCTGCTACTGCTGCCTCTGCACCGCTCCTGCCTGAATGGCCGGCAGAGCTATACGACGACCTGACCTTCTCCCTGTTCTCCTCGCCATTTACGCCTCTTGCTCACTAGCTCTGACCCGAGGAGATTGATCACGTGCTGCACACACGTGACTGGGTTGACTCACTATGGACACAAGCTGCCTGTGCAAATGACGCCCCGTCTCGCATCCCCCAGCGTGCTCCTCGCCTTTCTCTTCTCTTGCCACCCGCTTTTTCGACAGTTTCAACACCCTGCTCTCTTTTCCCACCTTTTGGTTTTCATAGCCCAGCAAGCCTTTATACCCCCCACGCAGCCTGCTCTATCGTTTCGCTCAGTGCATTCGCTGCCACCAGCAACAGCAAAATAGCGCAAATGTCGTCGCCAAGAAGAAGAATTGAGACTGATGTAATGAAGCTGTAAGTCTCGTTTGAAAGCGGCGCAGTATGTGCTGGCTTCAGCGTCTTCGACACGTCGGAAGCGGCGTGCATGCTGGCATTCGACTTGCTTTTGGCCCGGGTGCTGACCACTGCAAGATTGCACACGCTCTTTGCCTGCATTTCCATATTCTATAGACTTATGAGCGACTATGACGTGAAGCTCGTCAACGACAACATGCAGGAGTTTTATGTTCGCTTCCACGGACCTGAAGATAGTAAGTTCTACAGAAGCCAGCCTATATGCCAAGGAGAAACACCGCAGCAGCATTCTCACCAGCGCGCTCTCGCCCCGCCCCCTACCTGCCATCAGAGTGTGTGCTAGCCTTTGCTTCAGGGAGAGCCCTTCCGCCAGTGAAACTGCACTCTGCCTAGACTCGGGCTTGGCCCAGGTATAAGGGCGTTGCAAACAAACAAACCTGCTGCCTCCCCCCTCTCACCTTCCCTTTCCCTCTTCCACCCCCAGCCCTCGGCTTGCTTGATCTTTCGCAGCATCTGCTATTTCCTTCCCATGCTATTGCGGAATTGTGCAGCACAGCTGCGTGCGCTTGTGCATGTCCATGGCTGTATGCCGAGCAGAGCTGGTGGGGGGAACTGCTCGTGCACACGCACACACATATACACACCACCTCGTACGGGCTACTGGTCCGGGGCAGGGAATTCTCTCCATGCGCTGTGTTTGCTACTACGCTTGCTTTCTATTTTTACTGTCCATCCGCCCGCCCCTATTGCCGCTGCTGCTCCTGCGGTTACTGCTTCCGTGGTGCCGACAGACTTCGTCGTCTCCTCGCCCCTTCGGTGAAAGGCGCTTTTTCTAATCTATGTTGCTCCGCTATAATCTGCGCTTGTAGCCCCATTTTGTGGCGGCGAGTGGAAGGTCCATGTCGAGCTCCCCGAGCAATACCCCTACAAGTCGCCGTCGATTGGGTTCATAAACAAGATATTCCACCCAAACATCGACGAGCTCAGCGGGTCAGTGTGCCTCGATGTGATCAACCAAACCTGGAGCCCCATGTTTGACATGCTCAACATATTCGAGTCGTTCTTGCCTCAGCTCCTGCGGTACCCAAACCCCACGGACCCCCTGAATGGCGAGGCTGCTGCTTTGATGATGCGCGACTCTGCTGCATACGAGGCCAAAGTCAAGGACTACGTGCAGCGATACGCGACAAAGAAGGCGCTTGGATCCCTTGACTCAAAGCCGGGCAAGAGCAGCCACGGCGACGACAGCAGTAGCCGCGATGGCGACGACGACGACAGCATCAGCTGCGACGACGACGACGACATCAGCTCGCTTAGCTCATATGACAGCGGCGACGATGGAGACGGGCCCATGTCTGACTAGATTTCACGCAGCTGCTTATGTATAAATGTTCCACTCAGGCCAAACCACTGCCACTATCACCATCACTACTATATTACTATATATTTTCACTTCTTCGCACCCATGCTGCTTGCACAAAGCCCCCCGCGGAGCTGTCTACTGGTCATGGAAGTCCTTGCCCTCAAATGTCTCCTTGACAATGCCCTTGCGGATGACAAAGTCGCCAAAGCGCTCGCCATCGTTGCGCTCGACGGCGTACTGCTTGATGATCGGGGTGAGAACCTCGAGGATCTGCTCCTCGGTCACTGTCTCGCGGAAGATCTTGTTCAGTCGCTCGCCGTTGTGGCTGCCTCCAAGGTAGAGGTTGTATGCACCAGGCGCTTTGCCGACAAAGGCGATCTCGGCGTTGTAGGGGCGGGCACACCCGTTGGGGCATCCAGTCATGCGAATGACGATGGCGTCCTGGCGCAGGCCAGCTTCGTCAATGGTCTTGTCAAGCAGGTCAATCAGACGAGGCAGATACCGCTCAGACTCTGCCATGGCCAGGCCGCAAGTAGGCAGCGCGACACATGCCATCGAGTGCAGGCGAAGCGCAGAGTAGTTCAGGTTGTCCAGGCCATTCTTTGCCAGGAGCGCGCTCATCGCTGGCACATCCTCGTCCTTGACGTCGGCAACAACGAGGTGGCCGTTGCAAGTGAGCCTAAACTTGCCCTTGTGGGCCTTTGCAACCTCGGCCAGCGCAGTCTTGAGCGGGTTGCCAGGGAAGTCGGCGACGCGGCCGTTCTGGATGAACATGGTGAAGTTCTGGTAGCCAGGAACCGAGGGAACCCAGCCGTAGCGGTCGCCGTTGCGACTAAAAGCGTAGGGGCGCGCAGGCTCGAACCTGAAGCCCATGCGCTCCTCGACCTGCTCGCGCCACCAGTCCATGCCGTGGTCGTCGACGGTGTACTTGAGACGAGCGTGCTTGCGGTTGGTGCGGTCCCCAAAGTCGCGCTGCACAAGCATGACCTTCTCGGAAACAATGACGGCCTTGTCCTTGGGGAGGTAGCCCAGGCACGATGCGAGACGCGGGTAGGTCTTTTTGTTGTTGTGAGTCATGCCCATGCCTCCACCGATGACAATGTTGTAGCCGAGAATGTTCTCCTGGGCGTCGTCAAGAATAGCGATGTAGCCCAGATCGTAGGCAAACACATCAACGTCGTTCTCAGGCGGGATGGCAATGGCGATCTTGTACTTGCGGGGCAGATATGCGGAGCCGTACATGGGCTCGTGGTCCTCAACCGCGCTCGTCTGCTCGGCGCCGCCAGCCACCATCTTGTCGTCAAGCCAAATCTCGTGGTAGGCCGAGGTTCTGGGCAGGAGGTGCGCCGAGATGTCGCTTGCTAGCTTGGCGACTTCGGGCTGCAAATGCGCCTGGTGCGGGTTTGCAGAGGCAACGACGTTGCGGTTGACATCGCCGCAAGCAGCAATGGTGTCCATGAGGGCACGGTTGATTCCGCGCATCGTCTCGCGCAGGTTGCGCTTGAGCACGCCGTGGAGCTGGAACGTCTGGCGTGTGGTGATCTTCATGGTGTGGTTTCCGTACTCATCAGCGAGCCTGTCCATGGCAAGCCACTGCTCGGGGGTGGCAACACCGCCAGGAAGACGCACACGGATCATGAAGGAAAACGCCTTCTCCTCGCTGCGCGCAAGGCGCTCGGCGCGCAGATCGCGGTCGTCCTGCATGTATGTTCCGTGGAACTTGAGAAGCTTGCCATCCCACTCGTCCACGTAGCCGCACGAGGTGTCAGCAATGGCCTGCGCAATGGTTCCGCGCAGGTAGTTGCTGATGACCTTGTTCTCCTCGTCGGTGCGCTTGTGCTCCTCCTCGGGCTCGGCACCGCCAGCGACAACATCGATCTTGAGGGCGCCCCACAGGCGCGCCTCAAAGTCGGCATACCCAGTCTCCCATCCATCGGCGTCCTGGTCGTCGCCAAGGCTGACGTCAATGATGCGCTTGCCGCCGAGCTCAGCGAGCTTGCGGTCGATGTCGCGGGCTGGCTTGTTGTAGAAGATTGCGTCCTCCTCGCGTGGCCAGTAGTGGCTGTCGCCCAGGCCAAACACCGCAAACTCGGTCTCGTTGAGGTTGATGCTGGCGCTCAGCACGTTCTTGAAGAACTCGCGGCCGTTGGTTGGAATCTCGCCTTGGCCGGCTGTCGAGACTGAAATAACCACGGTCTTCTCAAACGGCAGCTCGTCAACATCAAACTCATCCATGCTCAGGCACCGGACATCCATGCCGCGGCGCTTTCCTTGGCGGGCGACACGGCGGGCGACCTCCTCGGCGTTGCCGTTGTCCGAGGCAAAGAGCACGAGGAGCGGCGGGCCGCTTAGTCCGCCGAGCAAGTTGGCAAGATCGCCGCGTGCCTTGCTAGCTAGGCGGGTGCCTGCCTTCCTCTCGACGGACGAGTCGATTGCAGCGCTCAGCGCAGGCGTCTCGGCGCCGATTGCAGCAAGTGCATTGTCGCGCTTCAAAAAGTCCTCCAGCGAACGGCGGAGCTTCTCGGAGTCAAGCTGGAAGCGCCTCGCCGAATCCTCGAAAGCTGGGTTCCAGCGGTACAGCGGCCATGCGCCGCTGTCAACAGCAAGCTTCGACTGCTGAAGCACCTCAATGGGAGAATAGCTGCTGCTGAACACGCCGTTGCTGTGGGGGAGATATGCAACCACGACCGACGGCCCGGGGTAGGCATCAGCCTCAACCAGAGCCTGGAGCACCTGGGTGTAAGAGGAGTACACGGCGACCGATGCGACATATGTGGTGCCGTAGTTCATGGCGTACAAGCCAATGTCCTTCTTGCGCTGCTTGCCCTTGTCCTCCGCCTCAAACGGGTATGTGGCAGTGTCGAGGACCAGCATGTTGATGTTCAGGCCACTTGAGATCACGTGGTGCACACCGCTGCTGCCGATGTCGTAAGCCCACTCGTCGGCGCCAATGAGCCAGTTCGAGCGAAGAGCAAGGTGGTTGTGCAGGGCATGAACAGCCTCGATCTCGGGGTGGTTTGCCTTCTCTGCCAGCAGCAAGCGACCAATTTCTTGCGCAGCATCAAGCGAGGCAACGGCAGCGTCGTCCTTGCCGCTGAGCCAGCTGGTCAGAGCCGAGTGGAGACCCCTTGACAGAGGTGCATTGACGTTGCGCAAAAGAGCCGTAACAGCCTGGATCAAGCGCGAGCGCGAGCGCTCGTAGGTTGCAAGCTGGCCAAAGCCAAATTCGGGGTTAGAATCAGCCTTGCCAGCGTCGCCCCAGATGGAGCTGCTGCTGGCAGCATTGGCAATGTTGAGGCGCTGCTTGAAGAGGTCGCGCAAGAGCTGGCCGTAGGGGATCTTCTCAACCCGCTTCTGCTGCTCATCCAAAGACAGCTTTGACAAGTCGCCAGCAGCGGCGGCGGCGGCAGTCTGCTCCGCATGGACACCCACGAGCTCAGCGGGATTGAAGTGGCTGGGCGACTCGAACTGGCCAGCGTGGGCTGAGATCTTTGCAAGCTGCTCAGCAGTGAATGCGGATGGCGAGGCTTGCGATACGGCATCAATGAGGACAGGGCGTGCGCGCGCACTGTCAGCGTCCCACTGGGCCGAATGGAGCAATGCTGCCAAATCGAACAAGAGAGGACCCCAAGGCGTGGGCTGACGAGTGACCTGCTCCAGCGCAACCAGGCGAGTGGCCTCTTTAGGCAGGGCAGCGATGAGGGCGGCGTGGCTGATGGGGCGGTAGAGGCTGACCTGCAAAACGCCGACTTTGCTTTGAGCAGCAGCAGCAGCAGCAGTCGTGCTCCTGATGACAGCGCCAAATGTGACGTGCACAAGGCTGGCATCGGCAGCACCAGCATATGAGACCGGGGAGTAGCGCTCGTCAAACAGCAACATCGCCTGGGCTACGGTCTCGTAGGTGATCTCAGCCGGTGTCTTCTGAGGAGCCTCCTCTGCATCCTCCTTGGCCGCGCTAGATTTGGCCACGTCAGCGGACGGCACAAATTCCTTGATCTGCTCCTGGGCTGCAAGTGGCTCGTATGCAAGCACACTGATGGCAGCGGAAGGCGGCGTTCCGTCGAAGCAATGAATGAAGGGAGTGCTCAGCTTGCGAGCGGAGAGGGCCGCAACAAGGGCAAAGTCGACGGCCTGCTGGGGTGACGACGAGCGGATCAAGGCACAGCCAGCATCACGGACAGAAAGAACATCGCTGACATCGTCAGCAGAACTGACAGGAACATGCACGACAACGGAGCTCTTTTGCCGAGCAAGGTCGCGCAGGGTGGGGATGAGGCTGACCAGAGTGTGTGCAGGGACCAAAAGGTTGACAAGGGCGCCAGCGCGATTGGCGCCGACGAGCGAAGCGGCTTCAGAGGCTTGAGCAAGCGCAACCAGCCTGGGGCTGTCCTTTACGAGCTCGTCGGCAGCCAGCGTGCGAGCATCGGTGACAATGGCGATGGTGCTGTCAAGCGACGAAACAGCGCTGTAGACAACAGCGGCAGCAACCGATGGGGCGCTGAGAGACGTTGACCGGAGCGGGGAAGCCATGGTTGCTTTTTCTTTTCTGGAGACTCCCTTTTCGTTCCTGTTTCTGGACCGTTCGTAGTAGACTAAGGGAATGCAAGAATGCAAGGGGCAGCGTGCGCAGAGACCAACGGCTTAGAGGACGAGGGCTGGGTGGTGCTCAGAACAGGCCAAGCAGGGTAGAGAGCTATAATAGTGGGGACAGCGGCCCGCTACTTACTTGTATGTGCGACGAGCCAAGTGTGTGCAGTGGCTGGTACAGGCGGGAATAAAGCAGTGTGTTCACAGAGAAAAGTCTGTACGCGCTGAGGGTGTACTATATGGAAGGGAAATAACAAGCAGAGAGCCAAGGTAGATGAGATAGGAGGTTTGGTTGCGGAGGTGTGCTGATCCAGGCAGCGGGAGGCTGGTCTGTATTTATGACAAACCACCCACGCCTGGCCCTCAGCCCTCTCCCCTCTCTCCAGATCGGTGCACGCCTTTTCTGTGGCAGGGACGGAAGCACAGCATGCTCGCCCACTGATAACAGATGGGCGATCTTGAATGGTAACAGCCCAACACTAAACTACAGCCTAACTTCCATTGCTTCCGGTGCCAGCGCAATTCCAGCCATCTGATCTTTTTAGGGTGCATGCGGGGGCGGGGGACAGACTCCGCACTTGCATATCAGGCGTACCCGTGCTCTGCTGCCCTCCAGCGCGCTGTCCGGGCAGCCAGCGATGGGGGACAGGCGTTGGCATGGTACCAGCGCATCCAGGCTCTCGTGCTGCCACACACATCCACCTTGGTTGGCGCTGCTGATGCCTGAGACCCAATTGCTGCGCTGCCACGCTGGCCCCACTCGTCACACGAGGAGGCGGCAAACTGCACCTCACTTCCTTGTTCTAGAGCCAAGGCGTGTGGACCCGGGCAGCCAGCGCGAGGGGGCGCTTGGCGATGGCGACATTGTGCGTCCTCAGCCGTGGTGCCAGAAGCCTGCTTGCAAAACCATCGCGGTGTTCACACCCAAATTCGTGCGTCTGCCTTCTGGCTGCTGCACCCCCTCCCACCTCAAGGCATGTGTGGAAAATGTGTCTGAGGCCAGCTGCTGCAATCCCGCCTCCCATCTCTGCCCTCGCGCTGCAACGCCTGTCTGCCTCTCCCTGGGTGCATGCCCCTGTCCGGAGGACACGGCTCCTATCTCATCTCTCTCTGATTCATGGACAAATGCACGCGCCCAGCGCTCAGTGCCCCGCTGCACAGGTATGTGCCATGCCATTCCACTGTCTGACTAATAGACGTGCGCTGTCATGAGGGGCTTCGGCGTTTGCACCAATGGGGTGGACCCGGGCAATCGCCACCACAGGCATTGGGGCCACCACACACAAGCAGGCATAATACCAGAGGTCCTGGCTGTGACGATGCTGATCCCTGCATCCCAGAAGCCAATTGCGGAACATCTAGATGACGCGACCAATGTCGCAATCGCGCTTCGAGATGGCATTATTGCCGATTGCGGCCAGCACACTTTGGAAAAGCGAGTCACTCACACGGCCACCAAAGCGCCGCCCGCTGCTGGGATGAGAGCAGCCAAGCTTTCTGCAAATAAAAAAAAAGCCCAACCCACGCGCATGTATGGTGGATGATGTTCGGTGCGATCCAGCCCAAGTAACGGGTGCACATTTAAGCGGGCCCACATACACATTTCCTCTGGATTGAGTATGCGACAGGCAGCGCATACATGGATTAAGTGTAAAGGTATCTGGGACGAGCTGCTGCGCCGTTATTTGTCATCCACCTTGGTCAGCCTTCTTGTGCTCTCTGCGCAACACGCCCAGCTGCGACCAGCGGGAAATCACCCGTCCTTGCCACCGCACACCTCTGCCCCCCTGCGAGCTCGTCAGCATGCGCATTAATCAGCAAACGCAGGAGCTAGACCAGGCCGGGTGCTATCACTCCCCCTATTCGTTAGGCTGCCCCCTACGCTGCGTTTTAGCATAGAGGGAGGGGATTTTGCACTTTCCACCCGCCCCCACCGCCTCAGCCTTATCGCGCCGCCTGTTTCTCCCGCTATAAAAGGGGTTGGCGGAGCTGGGCTGCATTTCTCGCTATTGTTTCTTCTTTCTTTGCTACACATATACGCCATTCTCCACGTTTGCAAAGCGCGTACTGGACATCATCCTTTCCCCAGCTCGTCGTTCGCTCGCCCCACCTGACCTCCACAGCTTAGCACGCCAGCATGCCTTCCCTGTCCGCACCCATTCTCCAGTTCAATGAGAGCCAGCTCAGGCACATCAACAGCAGGCTCTCCAAGATGGAGCCCCAGCAGGTTCTCCAGTGGGCCAGCACTACATTCGAGGACCTTTACCAAGAGACTGCCTTTGGCCCCTCTGGGAACGTCATCTCTGACATCCTGTATGCCAATGGCCTGGCTGTGCCTGTGATCTTTGTCGACACCCTGCATCACTTTGGCGAGACCCTGGACCTGGCCAGACGCAGCCAAGAGCGCTTTGGGTTCAAGCTCCATGCCTTCAAGCCCGAGGGATGCGAGACCCGCGAGGAGTTTTCCGCCAAGTATGGTGAGGAGCTGTGGAAGAACGACGACGTTGTCTACGACTACACTGTCAAGGTCGAGCCTGCACGCCGCGCGTACGAGCAGCTCGGTGCCCAGGCCGTGATCACTGGACGCCGCCGCAGCCAGAACGGTGACCGCGCTAGCCTCCAGGTTGTTGAGGTTGAGAAGGGAACTGGTCTTGTCAAGATCAACCCTCTGGCCAACTGGACCTTCCAGCAGGTCTGGACATACCTGCGTGCGAACGAGGTCCCCTACAACGCCCTGCTCGACCAGGGCTACAAGTCTATTGGCGATTACCACAGCACACGCCCGGTCAAGGAGGGCGAGGACGAGCGCGCTGGTCGCTGGGCCGGCACTGACAAGACCGAGTGCGGCCTGCACAAGGACTACTTTGCCATGCGTGCATCCTTCTTGGCAAGAAAGAAGAGGGAGCAGGAGTCTGCCGCTAACGATGCTGCCCAGCGGAGCACTGCCGCTGCTGCCACAGCCTAGACAGCCTACCAGCCAGAGATTTCACGCTGGCCATCGTATCTTTAGCTATCTTTCTCAATGCTGACGTCGCCATGAATGTATATATATTATTAACCATATGACGTGCACTGCACAGCCAGCATTCCAGCCACGCTGCCATAATGGCATGCTGAATCAGGTAGGAGTCACAACTGCTTCCGCGTGAGAGCGGCTTTGCTCTGCACATTCGTGTATACTGCCTATGCTCGTTTGGTATCCAGCTAGCCTCGTTGTCTGTTGCCACTGTATTTTGCTTCTGTTCACGCATGGACCACAAAGTTAACACCCAAACACTGGTATGTTGCTGAATTTCAGCGCTTTGAGATGCTCGCACACGCACACGCACACGCACAAACACAAGCATGCTCAAATGCCTTTGGAGCCTGTTCCTGCACTTGTAGGTTCTTGAAAGGAGCCTTATACCGCCTGTAATTAAGGGCAAGTATCGATGGCGGATTCAGCTGTGCAAAGCATTTCTGCTTACCACCCTCACAAGTCGGCATAAGCGACGATGCATTTCCTGAACACTGCCACATGGCTGATGCAACACTCTGCTTCTGCATTCTGGCGCTGTAGCGGTTCTCCACACAATACTATTTCATCGCTATTTCGGAAATGTCAAGCCAAAGGACAGCTGCATACTCTCGTCCATCACATACGTACGTAGATTTTCTGCAAAAGTGTAGAACGCAGCCACAGCCAGCTGTTTGCCGTAGCCACTAAACTTCATGCTTTTTGCTATCTGTAGGCAGCAGTGGATGATGCAGATGTGCTGGCCACTGTGGACGAAAAGGTGAAGGAGTTGATGCAGACCATTTCGCATGCTGCCGACTCAAAAGCCCAAATTGCGCTGTATTTTACCGAGACCAAGCCACGCAAGGCATGGTTTAGCAAGTCAGAAGAGGAGATATGCTGGGAAGAGTGGGTTTTCAACATCCAGTCTCGAATCAGCAAAACCGAACGAGGTAGGCAGCAAGAAACGCCATCGCTACCACAGGCATACCCGTTTCCAAACAAAGGTACCCTTTCTCACACTGAAGCACCAATGCTGGTGTCTGCATATTGGCTATCTGTAGAGCTTAACCAGCTGCAAGCGAGCGCTGAAGACCAGGCAAAGAAAGCGATCTTTTTCATCATCAAGGAGATGGATGGCGCTAAAGACCATATTCCGCTCATCATGAACACGCAAAACAACCCATTCCCCTACCACGTGAGTATATGCATGTCCACACATTTATTGCGCCTCGCCTTCTGAAATGGCTAGTGCGACATCGTAGATAGCGGTTTGCAACATCGCTGATAGCCATGGTACTTTCATTTCGTGTAGATCAGCATCGCGCCACCATCTGGCTTGTGGAGCACCATGCTTAAGCGTGCGATTCGCCCAGGAGCCTCGTGAAGCGAGCAGGCACGAAGGGGGGATACCCTGAACTCCATGCCAAACACTTTTCTCTTTGTTAGCGTAATATGTCAATGCCAACAGCTATCACGACAGCACATGCCACATTTAAACCACAAAAATAGCTACAGCTGCCCCGCTTAGGGCTTGATTAAGCAGCCTGCGTGTACTCAAAACAGTGGATCAACGGGAGGAACAAAGCACTCGCGGGTTGTGCAGCTGGTTGGAGTCGCTTCATTCCAGCTGCTTGCTGGCACGCGCAATGGCGCTCTGTAGCTTACTGAGCTTAGAAGACGGTCCTGGTTTACGGCGCTTTATCGCTGTGATCGAAGAGCGGGCAGTGGTCGGTGAGGTTGCCAGGCATGAGGTTGCAGCTGTGGGCGTCGACGATGTGCTGTTGAACGCTAGGCTAGATGTACGCTTGTTCCCGGGTGTTGCAAAGGCTGGCGTCGTGTACCCCTCGCTTTGGGACACGCGCGAGCACTCGCTGATCAGCTGGTCGGAGTGCTGAATCGCCTTTTCCGCAGCAGCGCCAATTGCTGGCCTCTCTGCATACATATCGCCTGGTGTCGTCTGCTGGAGCACATCGAGCTGGTGCCTGGCCATGAACTCGAGGGCACGCAGGTAAGCATCAAGAGTAGGCTGCTGGTTGTCTGCTGGTCGTCCGCTAGCCAGAATCTCGTCTATAGATGCACAAAGGAGAGCGTCTGCTTCGAGAAGCAGTGGCCTGGTGCCGCCTTCCTTATCGACAGTCGTGCTGCTGATACACTGGATAAAAAAGTCTCTGTCCAGAGCAGTCCCCTGCATGTGGGGGTACCAGTGCACACTGATGCTGCTGGTTGAGCCAAAGAGATGTGTCCTCAAGACATCGACGAACGCATTGGCGATGTCCACCGTCTTGTTGAAAATAAGCACGCTGTTGGGCTCACTATACTGCTGCCCGAGCAGCCCAACAACGCACCCGTGCATCCGCCGAAGCGACTGGAGCATCGAAGCACTGACAGGGCCGAGTGCCTTGCTTGCTCTGACGAGCAGTGCCTGTCTAGCACAGGACATGCGGCTGTACACCCACTTAAACCCAGCTACAAGCTGTTTTTTGGGTGATTCTATGTCCAGTGCTACGATCTTGAGATGCGCAAGCGACGCTGAGATGCAGCCATCTCTGATGCTCTTCTCGACAAACTTGCGACCAGCCTTTCCGGATTTTGAGCTACTGCACCAGAATAGGAGAAGGGCGCATTCATCGCTAGTTGCCCCATCTGATCTAAGGGCCGAAGCGATGCTCCCAGCACTAGCTGCAATCTCGGTGCCCGTCGCCGAATCCTCCAACCCGGTTCTCACGTCGTCATCGCTCACTGGATGCGGTGACAGTAGTATGACCTTTCCACGGTGCTCACCAGCGACACCGGCGCTGCTTAGGTCGCCCGCCTCCTGAATGACTAGGTGCTGAGCACCTTTGCCGTATTCCACCGATCGACTGGGCCCCCCTGAAGAACTCGATCTGGCAATGCTGTCCGGGTCTATCTGCCACCAAAGCCACGACGACAGCACAGAGTCATTGCCTGTTCCTGCAATGTCAACGGCGAGGCGAAAGGGCGGGTCGCCAAATCGCCCGAGAGACCTGCAGATGGCCTCAAAGCCATCGTGGCCGATGTGACATGATTCCCAAAATGCATCGGGCGAAATAGGGCTGACATTGCTAAACCCGCTGTGCTTGGCTGTGCGGTTAGCATAGTTCTGTCTGTAGCTTGCTGGTGAGATGATTGCTTGCTGCTGGTGACGCGCCTTTCTGGGGGTGCTGAACGGATCACATGTGCCCAACGAAACTGGCTCCTGGAGTGTGTACTCGCGGTCAACAATCTCTTCAAGGTCGTCAATGTGCTGCTGGTGCAAGGCGCTCTCTTGCTGTCGAACAGTGAGCTCCATGGCCCAGCGTGCAAATGCAGAATTTAGGGCTGCACGCCTTTGGAAATGGTCTGCCTTGGCAAACAGGACGCTCCTGTAGGCCTCCTCGTAGGCAACGAATGCGCCGGTGTAGTCCACAATGGCATCGGCAATATCCGCTGTAAGGGTATCGGCAATTTCTTTGTTACGCTTCGCTTTAGCCGACACTGGCTGGGCGACTTCACGCGCAAGGGACGCCACCAGATCATCGAACAGAGTGTCGCAAAGAGACGTCCAGCTTATGCGTTGTCGAGGCTTGTTCCACACAATGTTTGCTGCCACAGGTTGTGAAGAATTGCTGCCCGGTAATGGCGTATGCGGATGGCCAGCAAGCGAGGTGGTGAGCGAGGGTACATGCGTTTCTTTGGTCAAGCCGTCTTTCAGCTCTGGTGCCTCGGCTGGCAGCGGCGGCATCGAGGCCAAGGAGCCGAAGATTGGCTTTTGTGCTGGCGCGGTGGAGGCAGCGGCCGCACTTTTGCTCGCCAACGGCACAAAGCTGCTAAATGGACCAGCCGATGGCACTGACGGAACCGGTGCCTTTGCTGAGGGCGCTGCACTGCTGGTAGCGGGTGCCAGTAGCCCGCTAAGAAAACCAGTGTGGTTGCTGGCAAACGCATTTGCAGGCCTCTGATCAAAGCCCGGTGGCTGAGACGACGCGGCGGACATTGCAGCCTTTGGTGATTCAATGGAAGTAGCTTGCGTCCCCAAGTTATTGCTGAAAGCCGACGTTGCCTCCGATGCCTCTGTTAATCCTGCTGACGCTGATTCTGCTGGCTGCGAGAATGTGCCATTAGCACTCCGATTGTAGCTGGTGTCCAGAGATGCGGGTGGCCGC
>MU603947.1:25966-64258 GCA_025201845.1 Martensiomyces pterosporus
ACATGCGTTTCTTTGGTCAAGCCGTCTTTCAGCTCTGGTGCCTCGGCTGGCAGCGGCGGCATCGAGGCCAAGGAGCCGAAGATTGGCTTTTGTGCTGGCGCGGTGGAGGCAGCGGCCGCACTTTTGCTCGCCAACGGCACAAAGCTGCTAAATGGACCAGCTGATGGCACTGGCGGAACCGGTGCCTTTGCTGAGGGCGCTGCACTGCTGGTAGCGGGTGCCAGTAGCCCGCTAAGAAAACCAGTGTGGTTGCTGGCAAACGCATTTGCAGGCCTCTGATCAAAGCCCGGTGGCTGAGACGACGCGGCGGACATTGCAGCCTTTGGTGATTCAATGGAAGTAGCTTGCGTCCCCAAGTTATTGCTGAAAGCCGACGTTGCCTCCGATGCCTCTGTTAATCCTGCTGACGCTGATTCTGCTGGCTGCGAGAATGTGCCATTAGCACTCCGATTGTAGCTGGTGTCCAGAGATGCGGGTGGCCGCTTCACGATTCCGGCGCTACTGGGATTCTGAGATGGTGGCCCCAGCGCTCTGGGAAGTAAGAAGCGGGGATCGAGGTCAGCATCTATCGCCTGCATCGGAGTTATCATCTGGAACTTGAATCCAACGGCCCGGATGTTTCGCTGAGTGCGCTTTGGGCGATTGTCCGGCTCGGTGTACACAAGTCGTTTGTCGAGCTTTGCGCCTAGCATGACTCCGCCTTTATTGACGGGGATGTTGAACAGGGCACAGAACTCCACCACTTCGTTCTCGGAATCAAACGCAAACATGGCAGCGAATTCTTCTGCTGGGTACTCTCGTCCCCGTTGGTGTGGGAACGCCATGTTCATTGCTTTGAGCCCAGCTCGACGGATACTGGGGAACTCGTACTCCACGAGGCAGGCAAGCAGCAGCGGCGTATCATCCGAAGAGACTGCACGAAAGAACTGCGTGGTGAGGTTCAGAGCCGCGAACAGGTTTGGTGGCTGCTGGCGGCTGACAATCTCGTTGCTTGTCTGTGAGAGCCTGTGCAGCTTTAGCGCTTGCTGCACAATGGGCGCTGTAAAGATACGGCCAGGCAAGCGCTCTGCAACGCGCTTGGCGTCCGAGTCGCGCAAGTGAGATGCAATGTAGTAGGCGTAAAACTCTGCCTCGTTAGGACAGACCACGCCTAGCCGTCTGTGGTCATCGTAAAGCTCTATGAGTGTCTTCAGAACCTTTCGCAGCTGCTCCATGTCCTGATGCTCAGCAAAGTCCTTGTTTCCGCAGAGAATGTGCATAGCAGCAATGTGGAAGCGCGCGATCCTTTCGTGGGCAACGATGGTGGATCGGTCGCGGATGTTTTGAAGCGTAAAGTCTTGTCGAATACTCCGAGTGCGGTCGCGAACGAATCCATGGCAGCTCTCTAAAGTCTGATTCCCGGCGATGACCACATTGACCAAATAGTCCAGCGTCCCCAGCAGCGTCTCCGGCGTGCGCACATCCGAAGGGAGTGGCTCTTCGTTGCCGGCTGCAGAGCGGTGGAATGTCTTCACAGCCCTTGCTGGGTCGGCGCGGCGGGTGCCTGGGATGAGCTCGTGCTTGTCCAGGTTGTTCTGGTACTCTCTTTGCTCGCGCTCAAAGTCAGGGCACATGCTAGCACATGTTCCAACCAGCGGCTTTGCGTCTGCAAGCGACGTTCGCTTGACAGGGTCGCTGATAACGCCCTGTGCAATCAGCTGCTGCCGAAGCCTCTCGCGTGCATCCTTGAGCTCGAGATACCGGTTTGTGCTCAGCGAGTTGTTGAATCTCTCTCTGCGGCTGGCCTTCAATGCAAACTCTTCCTTTTCAGGGAGGCTGCTGTCCATGCTGAGAAGTAGGCCCAGCTACGCGGCGGTGCTGTGTGTGCGAAAGGGCAGAATGAGACAGCAGGTGCAGGCCTTGCAATATTATGTGATGGGAATGAGCGAATGTGATATAGTATAGATACAAAAGCATAAATTGGACGCTGCGCCGACAAGAACAGCGGCACGCTGGGAAGCAAGACGCGGATTAGCGCATAAGCCAGAAGGCGCTGTGCTGCCCATGCATCACGTGTCTCCCTTGTTAGCTGAGCCACGACTAGAAATGCCTTTTGCCTGGCTCGACAGGTTTTTTTTTTTTCGCCACCCACTTCTCTGAGGTTCCATGTGCAAGGCTGATCGCTGGCTTGGCCCTGCTTCCCTGCCTGTCGCTACTTCTTAAGGACAAATATTGCGCTCATAGAATTCAAAACCCATAGACAGAACAATGGCCTCCGACAATGAGACTGGAGCAGCGGCTGCTGTCGGCCCACAGCCGGCCACCACAACCCGCAGCAAGGACGCAGCCAGCATCGAGAAGGAGCTGAACAAAATTCCGCTGTTCATGCACGAGCTGCCCGACGACGACGGAGAGGAGAACATCGCGCTTGAGGCGCTCAAAAGCTTGGCCTACGACGGCCCGCCAGAGGAAATTGCAGAGAACTTTAAGAACCAGGGCAACGACTGCTTCAAGGCTGGCAAGTACGCTGAAGCGGCGGACTTTTACACAAAGGCGCTTGAGCCGGATCACGACAACCGCGACATGAAGGTGTCGCTGCTTACAAATCGGGCTGCTGCCAACCTCGCCCTTCATAACTACGGCCGCGTCTTGCGCGACTGCTCAGAGGCCCTGCGTCTAAAGCCAAACACGCCCAAGGCGCTCTTCCGGTCGGCGAAGGCTTGCCTTGCGCTGGAGAAGTTTGAGGAAGCAATCGAGTGCTGTAAGTGGGGGCTTGGCCTTAATCCAAACAACACCGACCTCATCAAGCTGCAGCAGCAGGTTGAGGCAGCGAAAGAGAGCTATGAGCGCAAGATCAAGGAACGCGAGGAGCGCAAGCGCAGGTTGGCCGAAAGGCGCGAAAAGGTCAAGCAAGCCATTGAGATCCGCGGGCTCAAGTTTGACACTACCAAGAAGCTGAAGCCACAGGACGACTCTGACGACGACTCGGACGCGGAAGAGAGCAGCAAGAAGGACTGGAACCCCTGGGAGAACGATTCGGGCCGCCAAGTGTCGTTGGACGAGGAGTCTGGCCATCTCCAGTGGCCCGTGTTCTTTTTGTACCCCGAATTCAAGGAGTCGGACTTTATTGAGAAGTTCGACGAGGCAGTGACTCTGGGCGACATGCTGCGCGAGGTCTTGGCCGAGCCGCCGGCCTGGGACGACCAGCAGAACCCAAAGTACACGATCAGCAACGTTGACATGTACTTCCTCTCGCGCCCAGTTGGCGGGTTCGACGAGGACGAGCGCCTGATCAAGGTTGGCATGGGGACCAGACTCGGCACAGCACTCAGCCATGAAAAGTACGTTGTCCGCGACGGAATCCCGAGCTTTGTTGTGCTGCCACGCGGACAGCAGTTCGCCGAGGAGTTCATCGATCGCTACCGCAAGCTCAGACAAGCCCGCGAGGCAGGCCGATCCACCACAGCCAGAAAGTAGAAGCGCGGCTCTTCTTCATACTAAAGCATAGACCAGCATTGGCATACAAGCATCTGCTGCAAACGGAACCCACGGTTAGGTAGGCCGGGCATATGTGTGAATGACTTCTCCATATTGGCGGCAAAGAAGAGCAAAGAGAAAAGAAGAGAGACTGAGGATGAATGGTGACAGAGAGAAGGAGCAGGGATGAGCTGTGGGGGAGGGGACTTCAAGGTCTTGCGTGCTTGGTGCTGAAGCGCCCAAAGCCCAGAGCTCGAAGGGAGAAGAGGGAGGCCACTTGGGTTCTTTTTGGTTGATAAAGGCAGTGCCAGCGTGCTAGTTGTTAAAGTTGAAGCCGCCCTGGGGAACAGCCACATCGCCCTCAAAGTTGAACTGGCCGGTCTGCTCGTCAACGCCAGGCATCAGCTCGTTGTCCTCGTCCTCCTCGCCCTCCTCGCCAAAGTACTTGTCGATGATGTTGTACGCCTTCTTGTAGATCTCGATGTTGTCGTGGAGCTGGAGGCCGTGGATCTTCTCCATGCCGCCGGCTTCCTCGATGTAGAGCGCGTACTGGTTCACCGAGCTGCCGCTCTGCTCCTTGTCTGCCTCGCCGACCTTCAGGATGTTCTCCAGGCCATCAAGAGCGACCTGGATGATCTTGTTGTCCATGCATTTGAGCAAGTCGCACAGGGGCTTGATGCAGCCCTGCTGCACAATGTAGCGAATCTGGTCGGGCTGGTTGAGGCCACCAGAGGTGGCATTGGAGACAGCCCAGCAGGCCTCCTTCTTGCTCTTAAAGTCGCCGTTCTGCAGCACGTGCAGCAGGGGAGGGAAGATGTTGGAGTCGATGACAGCCTGAATCTGCGCAGTGTTTCCAGCTGTGATGTTCGAGATGGTCCAGCAGGCCTCCTTGCGGATGCCGTCCTTGGGGGAGTTGAGCAGAGAGAGCAGAGCGGGCAGGGCACCGCAGTTGAGGACAACCTGTGTCTGCATGTCGTCGCCAGTGACGATGTTGCCAATTGAGCGCAGGGCAGGTGTTTGCACGGTGGTCATCGGGTGCATCAGCAGCTCGACAAGACGGCGGCACACTCCGGACTCGATAACGGCCTGGATCTTGTCGTTGGCTCCGTCCGAGAGGTACGAGATGGCCCAGCACGCATCAGTGAGAATCTCGTCGTCGACAGAGTAAATGAGCTTGCTCAGAACAGGCAGCGCAGGAGCAATCGACTCCCAGGCGGGCTGGGGGTTCTTGCCACGGCAGAAGTTGGAAAGAGTCCAGGTGGCATTGCGCAGCATCGACAGCTTGTGGTTCTCGTTGAGAAGGCTGATAAGCGGAGCCAGGGCACCCTGGGCGAGAACAAAGTCGCGGCACTTGGGGCTGTCTCCAGCAATGTTGCCCAAGGCCCACACAGCCTGCTCGCGGACATCGAGGTTCTCGTTGCTGAGAAGCTCAATGAAGATGGGCACTGCCTGGGCATCGATAACGACCTGAGTCTGCTGTGAAGAGCCGGAGGCAATGTTGGTGAGGGCCCAGCTGGCTTCAAACTACAAAGCAAGGGAAGGAACAGCAGTGTCCTTGTGAGTCAGCATTCGACGGAGACAAAGACAGGCATGCGACCTGCACTCGGCTTGGATTTAAAATAAACAAGGCGTAAAGGCGCGAGGGCAAGTGCATTTTGGGAAATGCAAGCAGCGGGCTTACCTGAATGACCGAGTGGGAAGAGCGCAGGAGCTCAACAAAGCGAGGCACGACACCGCATTCAATCACCTCCTCGATAGGAGGGTTGCGCTCCTTCGAGAGCAGCTTACGGAACTTTGTAACAGAAGCGAGCTGGTCGTCCAGGTTCTCCGAGTACAGGCTGCTGATCATTGCTGGGAATTGCTCCTGCAATTGCTCCTGGTTGGCGCTGGTGCCCAGGTCCTCGTCTTCGCTGTCAGACAGGCTCCCAGCAGGGAGGTTGAAGTTGCGCTTCTTGGCCAGGGACTCGTCGCGCTTCTGGCGGCGAATCTCGACAGTCTGCTCCTCGCGACGGCGGCGAAGCTCATCCGCCTGGAAGGCGCCCTTCGTCTTGTATGCGTTACGGCGATGCTCTGGAATGCGGTCCATTTGTACGGCGAATGCAGTGGCTCAGAGAGGGAGTGGGGCTGTGTCGATAGAAAAACTCAAGAATGAATAATTGTAATCCCGACTTTACGCAGGTCCCAGAAGGTAAATTAAATGAAACTGCTATTGTAAATAGAGCGAAGGGAGAGGAAGCAAGTCGAAGCAACAAGGACTTTTGCGGGCAGCCCGCTCCTTGTGCTTTCTCCTTGGGCTCCATCCACTCCACGCAATCCATTCGCTCGCACATACTCGCCCAGCCAGCCAGCCAGCCAAAACAGCCCCGTCCCAGAGCCCAGCCAGCCAGTCGCCAGTCTCCTCCCGCTGATTTGCCCTGCGCTGCCTGCCTGCATAGCTTGGCCAGCTCACCAGGAGGCTCTGGCGCTAGCTTTCAAGTGCAGACAGCCAGGCAGCACAAACACACCGCGCCTTGATTTCCACTGGGCTGCGCCAGCCAGCTGCCGCCGCCCTACTAGCAGGCAGGGTGGCCGCATGAAAATTTTGTCGTGCCAGATCACCCGATCGAACACGAATTAGCACCCGTTCTCCGATCTGATCTACTGCTCGTTTTTTTTAGGCGCTGCCTATTTTTTTTTCTCCTGCTCGCGCCCCGCTGACCCAAGCCTGCAGCTCTCGGATGGTATTCCCCCCGCTCTTCTTGTCAGCTACGCAAATTTACGCCTTTTCCCACCTTTCCTGAATTCGTGACTTGACAACAGCAGCGCCATGGGCAAAATAAAGAAGAAGTTCTCTGAGGGAGCGTCCCAGACGTACACCACCCGCAACCGTGCGCTGAAGAAGCTGCAGCTGAGCCTTGCTGACTTCCGCCGCTTGTGCATTCTCAAGGGCATCTACCCAGTCGAGCCAAGGAGCAGGAAGAAGGCCAACCGCGGATCCACAAAGCCCACCACATTCTACTATACGAAGGACATCCAGCTGCTGCTCAGCGAGCCGCTGATCGCCAAGTTCCGCGAGCACAAGGTCTTTCTGCGCAAGCTCCAGCACGCCCTGGGAAAGCGCGATCTGACCCGCGCAAAGAGCATCGACTCTCGCCGCCCCGAATACACCCTCGATCACCTTGTCATCGAGCGCTACCCAGCATTCGTTGATGCCCTCCGTGACCTTGACGACGCCCTCTGCATGGTCTTCCTGTTTGCCACGATGCCCACCGTCCAGCGCGTCAACAGCAAGGCCGTTGAGGAATGCAAGCGGCTCTCAGCAGAGTTTATGCACTACGTGATCCACAGCCACAGCCTTCGCAAGGTCTTTTTGTCGATCAAGGGCATCTACTACCAGGCTGAGATCAACGGCCAGAGCGTTACGTGGGTCGTTCCCTATCAGTTCAGCCAGAACGTGCCCCTTGACGTCGACTTCCGGGTCATGTCCACGTTCCTGGAGTTCTACCGCACGCTGCTGGGCTTTGTCAACTACCGCTTGTACACGACCGCCAACCTTTCGTATCCCCCGAAGGTGGACACAGCCATGGACAACAGCGCTGCTGGCCTTGGCTCGCTCAGACTCGAGGCCAACCGTGTTGAGGACCTTATCAAGGCCGCCCACGCCGACGATGCCTCCAGGGCCGATGCCGGGGAGGGTGGCGAGGGTGACGGAGCAGCAGCAAAGCCCGCTGTTGCCGTGTCCAAGGAGATGAAGAAGCGCCTTGGGACGCTTGGCGACAAGATCAAGTCCCTGTCAGAGGCCGATGCGCATGCTGAGGCGCCGGCCTACGAATCCGTCGGCCCAAACGACAACGACTTGGACGATGACAGCAGCGCGATCGAGAACCTCCTCTTTGGCAAGCAGGTTTTCTTCCTGTCTCGCGAGGTGCCTCGCTACTCTCTCGAGTTTGTCATTCGCGCCTTTGGCGGTCGCCTGGGATGGCACTCGTCTTCCGGCGGCGGCTCTCCCTACTCAGAGAACGACGACGCCATCACCGTGCAAATCGCTGACCGTCCGATCCAGGGCCACCAGTTCCTCAACCGCGTCTACGTCCAGCCCCAGTGGGTTTACGACAGCATCAACGCACGCCGTCTTCTGGACGTCGAGGACTACCTCATCGGCCAGCCACCCCCTCCTCACCTCTCGCCGTTTGTTGAGTACGGCGAGGGCGACTACGTCCCCGAGGCTGCATCCAAGCTTGCCTCGGCGGAAGGGTTTGAGGGCGAGGTGACTAACCTCAAGCCCGAAGATCGCGACGAAAGCGAGAGCGAAGACGAGGTCGATGCGTCGGCCATTGACGGAGAGAGCGCTGATGAGGATGAGGAAGATTCAGAGGACGACGAGGATGACGAGGACGCACGGGCCGAGAAGCAGCACCAGAAGCAGCTCCTGGCAGAGAGCGCAGGGCTATCATTCTCTGAATACCAGCAGAAGAAGAGCAGCAAGCCCAAGGCCGGCGCCAAGAAGAACGCTCCCAAGAGAAGCAAGGCTGAGATTGAAGAAGAGGAGCGCCAAAGCATGGCCATCTCTATGCTCAGCAAGAAGAAGCGCAAGGTCGTCAACCGCACGCAGGCCGAGGCGAAGAAGCGCGCAAAGGATGCTGACGCGCTCAAGGCTCGCAAGGCCCAGGCCACAAAAGCCAAGAAGGCGGCCAGCAAGAAGCACTAAAAAGGCCCAACAAGAGAAGCCCATTGCCAGCTAGCCGTCTAGTCAGACTCGCTCTACTTTCTTTCTGCTGCTCGTTTTATCCCACCCAACAAAGTTATGCTCGCATATAGCAGCCTGGCCGAAAACCAGCCCTTTTTATTCATATCGATAAACTACAACGGCGTGGAAATTAGACATATGCATCGTTGTCGTCGTCATCGTCACCGTTGCTGTTGCTGTTGCTGCTGCTGTAGTCGTCCCCGCTGGAGCTGCCATGCATGCCATCGAATTGGGCATCGCTGTGGCCGACCTCGCCATCCACATCAATGGGGTCCATGTAATCCGACTCGTCCGACACATTATCAATCCGGCGGCGAGATGCGCGGCGTCCCGACCTGCTTGTGGACCGCGTTTTACGCTTGCGTGCTCGGGCAGATGGCCTGGGCTCTGCGTGCTCGGGCTGCCGGTTGGTGCTTGTCCGGCGCAGTCGGGTGGATTGCCTTGTTGGTGAGGGCAGGGGCGCTGGTGCTGGCAGCCCATCCTCAGCGTCTTCGCTGTCCGGCGTTTTCTTGCTGCCAAGTGCCTGATCGAGCAGCTGCCTGTATCTGGCTATGAGCCGCTGTGCTGCAATGGGGACAGGCGTGCCAGGATCATTGAACGTGTCGGCGTTCTCCTGAATAAGGGCCATGTCGAACATCACGGCGCTGATATGGCGGTAAAAGCTGCTGCCAAGACGCTCATAGATCGTGTCCAGACACATGGGGTAGGCAATATTGAGCAAGTAGTCTGGGTATTCAGCCTCGTAGTCTACGTTCTTGACGAACCACGCAAACTCGTCTGAAGCGCGCAGGCCACCGACGATCTCTAACAGCGCTTCCTTTGTATCCTCAGAAATCTCGGCATCCATACAGACATCGTCGTGCGCGAGCTCCCACGGCGATACCTGCTCCGTCTTGCTCTCCGCATCGGTGCCCGACTCCATCGCGCTGTCATTATCGCCGTCAGCGCCAACCCACTCCACAACAATGCTTTTCCAAGGATTTCTTGCAATGAGCCTCGTCACACTCGACTGGCGGGAGGAGGGCTTTATGCCGCGGAATCCACTAATGACTGCCTTGTGCATCTGGTCCTCGTCAAATAGCACGCTGACAGAGTCGCCGCAACTCAGCGGCCGCCGCAGCGACGCACGATAGCGAGAGTACAGGATCAAAAAGTCCGGAACGCCGTCGCAATCGTGGTACTGCACCTGGATATACCGACGGTTGAGCTCGGGGCTGATAGTGTCTTCAGAGTCCAGCTCGTCGATAGTCTGGTGCCTCAGCAGCTGCACTTTCACCGTGCAGTATGTCGGCGGGCCTACTGCATAGCTTATACTGACCACCTGGCCAAAGACGACGACAGGTAGATTCGGCGTCGTAATGTAGGGCAGTAGCTTTTCGCTGAGCTTCTTGCAGCGCCTTTCGCTGCTCCAGAAATCCTGGTGGCCTTCGCGGAAGTACGCTATCACATCGCCCACTTGTGGTCTATAGGGTACAGTGCCAGGTGTTGTAGCCAACACCCAGTCCGTCGGCTCATATACCTGGTCAATTCGCCTGGATGTAGAAGCCGTGGCTGCGTTTGCTGCTGTGCGGTCTAAGCCTGCTGCACCACTTCCGCGGCCATTGGGCTTGAGCGAACGCTGCTTTCTTTGTGTCTGCCGACGAGACCACCTCGGCCTCGAAACGCCATCCGATGCGAACGAGTCTTCACTGGTGTCAGCCATACCGACAGGTACAGGGGCCCTGGGCTGGATGTTTTGCGAATCGCCGCGCATCACAGCCGGCAAGTGGTCCTCCATTGCCCCGCCCATCTCGTCAGCATCCAATGTGTCGGCGGCATTGTACCCACTGGATCTGCGACTTGTGGTGCGGAGCGACCTTAGATGAAGCCGCAGCGTCTGGCCCGAGCCCGAGGATGGCCCGGTGTCATCTCCCCTAGATCGGCGCGCCCTTGTATTGCGGCGCATCCCGGCAGAGGCTACTGAGTCAGTGTTGGATTCGCCATCGATGTCAACATCCATGCCAGCATCTGCAGAAGTCGCGCTGCCCTCATCCTCGGAGTCACTGGTTATTCGGCGGTTTCGTGTGTGCGGGCGGCCCTCACCGCGAGCGATCGTCGGCTCTGCAGCCTGCAGCCCACCACGTCTGCGTGATTGCCTGCGAGGAAGCCGGCTTCGAAGGCTGGTTCTACTTCTGTTTGGCGCAAAGTCATCATCGGATGTAGCCAGCTCTTCAACAGGTGCCTGCGACCGCGTTTGCCCGCGCCGCCCACTGCTGCGATGGACTCTGGACCCCACAGTGCTTTCAAAGCCACCTTCCTGGCCATCTGTCTCGTGGTACTGGCTGCCACGCTCATCACCGCCATAGCCATTCGAGCGCGATATGCCGTCCGTGCTGCTGTCTTCGGCGCCGCCATCAGCATCTACGTCTATCTCGTCTTCGTCGTCTTCGTCTTCATCAATAGTCCTGCGACCACCTCGTCTTGGGCCAGGCCGTGAGGAACGAGAGCCAGAGCGATTATGCCGGCTACGAAGGAGCTCCAGAGCTGACCTCCGATCCCACGCACTGGTAGCATGGCCGCTCGCATTGTCGCCCTCGCCATTGGCCTCATCGCCCTCACCGCGCGCTAGCTCCATCATATCCTCGTCCTCCTCTTCCTCCTCTTCCTCTTCCTCCTCTTCACCAGCAGTGTACTCTTCGTCATCACTGTCGTCGTCAACCGGCAAAATAACCTGCAAGTCTGGCTCGGGTATCTCCTCGACAGTCTCGGAGCGCGTAGGCCGTCCTCTCCGACGACGACGCCTCACAGGACGGGTTTCAGCAATTGGGTCTTGCGCCGCACGGTCATCCAGATCGGCGTGAGCAAGCTCGATTTGAAGCGCTGCACACCTGCCGGCATCCTCCTGCTCAAACCTTAGGTTATCCACTCCCATCTCGATGCCTAGACCAAACCGAGAACCCTTTTGGCGGCGGTAGACACGGCCGTCAAAGTCCATCAGCGCGCTGTGTGGCACAAGGTACGAGGCGATCTGCGTTTGCTGGTCGGCAACAAAGTGGTTTTCATCCATGATGGTGGCTGTATAGTCGTTTGCAAACATTTGCTCGGGCATCTTGTTCGCGTCGTCATAAGCCCAAGCAGGACCAAGCCCAAAAAGCGTCGCTGCGCCACTCTCGCTAGCAACAGCAAAGCTCAGTCCATCTTCCGAGAACGAGCCATCAAACAGCTGCTCGCCGACTCTGAACTCGCGAATGACGCTGCCTGCTTCCACGTTCCAAATAAGCGCCCGGCCGTCGTAGCCACCAGATACAGCAATGCGCGGGTCAGATGGATGCGGGATAAGCACGTAGATTTCGGCTACGCTGTGTGCTCGATGGCGCCAGCAAATGCTACCGGTACGCGGGTCGGCCACAAATACGGTGCCCAAGTTGTTGCTAATAAGTATGCGCGAGCTATCGCAAACCCATGCTACCTGGTTTGTCTCAACGCGCTTTACGGCCAGTGTCGCTGGCGTGCCTGCGTCGCCTCCGGGTGTAGCTGCTGCAGGAGCTGCCAAGGTGGCTGCAGGCATTGGTGCGGTACTGTCTGACACGAGCTCGACCGGGCCAGCTGCCGCCATCGAGATGTCTGCATCAGCTGGGGCTGCCGTAGCAGGCAGTTCTGGCAGCGCTGCTGGCGGCTGGGCCACAGCTGCGGCCTGTTGTGTGGCCTGTATCTCTTGCTGGCTAGGCGCAGCTGCCACAGGGGCAACCGCGGCGGGGTGCTGTGATGGAAGCTGTGCCTCAATGCCGGAACCCTCGCTGACTCTTGGTAGTGTGCCTCCTTGCTGCTGCTGCGCCTGAGTTGCTGGGGGGGCGGCGGCTCCCTGGGCTGGGGCATCACCCTGCCCAGAAGACAGCGACTGCTGCTGCTGCTGTGGAGCAGGCGCAGGAGCAGCTCGAGGTACATCAGCAGCTGCATTGCTTAGGGCTAGCTCCGGCGCTTCGCCTGGAGCCGGGGCAGGCTCCTTGATATCGATGGTGACCGAGTCCCACCTCAGGTCCGCGCTGTTGCACTTCCAAACCTTGGCTGTGCCGTCTGTAGCACCAGTTAGGAGCATCTCTCCATCCCCGCTGAACGTGAGTGTTGTGATGCTTTCCTCGTGAGCGGCTAAACGCTTGATCAGCTTGGGCTCTCCCCAGTTGGCATCAGCCGGAGCGCTGACGGCACCGGCGATAGTTGAATAGATGCTGACGTACCCGCTTTTGGTGGCTATCGCGAGCCGTGAGCCAGTGTGGTTGAAGGCAAAGGACGTGACTGTGTCGCGAGCATCTGGGCGGCCATCGATTGTAATTGGCTCGGTGCTGAAGGTCAGCGACTCATGGCTCCAGCGATAAAGCCTGCATAAGCCATCGTCGCACGTTGTTGCCAGAAACCGTATTTCGCGCACCGGCGACGGCGAGAACTTTACGGCTGTGATGCTCTTGCTTCTGCCATGCGGATTGGCAACCAGCACGGCCCGTGGCTCGCCTGTTTTGATGTTCCAGATACGCACAGACCCGTCAGACGATGCCGATGCGAGCAGCGTGTTTTCCACATTTAATGCAATGTCTGTTATCACGTCCTGGTGCCCTTTGAATGTGTTGATCAGATACCCGGTCCGCGTGCACCACACCTTGATGAGGTAGTCGTCGCTGCCTGTGATCATTCGGCGGCTCGTTCGATCAAATATGACGCAGAACGTCGGGTACTTGTGGCCATGGCACCGCACCAGCCTTCGAAAGCCTGCAAACACAGATATTGGCAGGCGCGTTGAGCGATTTAGTGGCCGCCCCAGGTGCTCTCTGTGGTAGCGCAGCTCTACATGTTGGATGAAGAATAGCGGAGCAGCCCCCTCCTTCCCAGAGCTGAAAAGTTTAGTGGAATAGTGCGCTATCAAGGTGCCACCCAGTCCAACAGCAGAAAAGCACCGCCGTCGATGCCAATTGAAAAAATGGAGAGAGAAAAAAAAAAAAGCAAACTTACTTGTTGATAGCGCCTTGTGCGTGCTATCTTTGGGCTTTCCATGCGTTCTGCCCAGGATTGTTCCGCCAGCAGTAAGCAGGATGGATGCGTCTCGGCTAATGATCCCTTGTGTCACACGCAGAAGCTGGCTTGTTGATATGTGCGCATATTCCCTGGCGAGTTCCTCGTATGCTCTGGTATGCAGGTTTCCTTGCCAGTCATACCGCTGCGGGAGCATGGAAGGAATGCTCTCCAGCGCTCTTCTTAGGGGCTGCGATGCATCGCGCAGGGATCCCTGGGACAGGTAGTGTGCAATTAGAAAGTTGAGCTATATGCGTGTAGAACGTTTTGGGGTCAATGTAATCATTGGAAGAGTAGTTAGGGTGACTGCAATTCAACCAGAGGCAACGCGTGTTTTATCCCTCCTATTCACACAGAGCCGTGGCCATGTGTGCGCACAATAGCAGAGGGCGTGGTTTGCTCCAGGTAGCAAGCGCTGCATTCCGAGCAGCCATTTTGGACACTGCCGCACGTACCTCTACAGCGTATGTAAATAAGATGATAACGATGGTGAGAATAGGGCAAATACGCAGAAGGGCTTTGTCTAGGCGCGCTGTTGGAATGGTTGGCATATAGGAGGTGTGTGCGTATGGACTGCGTGCTCGGTTTACCGAGCAGCAAATACGGACCAAAAACGCACAAATATGTGGAATCCAGTAAGGGACCCAGTCGGCTTTAAGGTTTTATTCCGAGACCACGCGAGTTCCTACAGGGACTGACGTCGCTCGCTCCTTGCCCCCACTGGTGCACACTCGCTTTTTGCCGTATTGCCTTTTGAGCAGAAATGGCAGGAATGGCAAGGCGAGGCGCTGGCGAGGCCCACTTACCTTGCTCTGCCCGAGTAGGCATGGCTGGCTGTGCCAGCCGGCTGCTGTGTGTGCCGCCTTCGTTCGGCATTCCCTTTTGATATTTATATGCTATTTGCTTGGAATAAGAGGCTGCTGAGAAACAGAAAAAATAATAATAATAAAGTCGCGATAGCCCTCGCCTTTGGCCACACGTCTTGCGCAAAATGATTTATAGCGCTGGGTGTGCCCACCCAGCGATGGGCGGCCAGTGGCCGTGGAGGTGCTTTCTATTGGAGCCCGCTCTCGCGGCACCTGTCTGCCGCTGCTTGCCCCCTGAGGGACGCAGATGCCAGCCACAATCGGGGCTGCTGCCTGTGGGCGCCTGCTCCCTTTTCATTGGCCCGCTGGCATACATGGCTCGGCTCGAGCCGGGCCGGCGTCTAGAACCTTGCTGTACCACTTTCTGTTTTGCCTCAAGGCCAGCAGCCCAGCGCTGTGCTAGCAGCTTGCCACTGCCGCTGCTTTGCGCCTGCACTCCACAGCCAAACCCCGTTGCCGGCCAGCCAGAACACACTCGCCCTAGCCTCTTCTATTTTATTTTTCGCCTTTCCACCACCAAGCTATTAATATTATCGCATCTCAATTTCCAAGTTGCACTTCTAGGCTTTTGCACTCGTGCTTGCCCCCCCTTTCTTGCGCCCTTCTCTGCCGGAGCCGCTCTCTTTTTGCGCCTAGCAGCAGCATTGATTACTCGCCACTCTCATCTCATCTCTATTGTTTTCTCTCTTGCAAGGTCCGCCAAATCGAAAACCTCGCACACACAACCCCCTCATCTTTATATTTTGGAACCTGTTTACTTTCATAATACTCGCCCTTCTTACTTTGAAGCGCTATTGCGTCGGCGTCTCCGCAACAAAACAAAAAAAGTGCGCATAGCCGATACGCAACGAGCACCCTTCTCAGAGCGGTTGGAAGAGAGACGCTTTTTTCGCCAGCTAGCAGCTTGTGAACCCACATTGCTGGAGACACCCAATCTCGCTCTCCAGTCGTTGCTGCTCTCCTTGAAATCCCAGCTTGAGTATTTATTTTAAAAACTCGGAAACGCACTTTTCTCGCCGCTCCATACTTGCAGCGCCAGCGGAAACAGGCCTCTACTCCTTTTTGGAAAGTAGCAGAACGAGATGAACGAAGGAAATGGGTATGGAAGCTCGCCGCCAACCACGCAGGCGGATGTGCAGGGCTACCATGTAATTTCCTCGGCCAGCACTTACGGCGAGCAGGACGAAGACCCAGCATTTGCAGACCCCTCTCGGTTGGAGGCGCCTGATTCCTTTATTCCACGGCGCAGCGCTCCTGCACCTCCTCGCGTCAAGCATGCTGCCTCGAGCTCCCTTGCTTCGACTGCCTCGACGTCGGCAAACACTACCACACTATACTCGAACGGCACCGCTGCCTCGTCCAGGGACCACCATAGCCTGACTCCATCCCGCCAGGCTCCTCCGCCACCCAAAAAGTCTGGCCACGGGCCCTCGGCTGGCAGCGCGACGCTCCAGCGCAGCAAGACCACGACGGGCTCGCTCCAGAGTCTGCCCACACGCAAGTACTCGGATGGAAAGCCGCTCAACAGCACCTATCTTGGCCAGCTAGAGCCCATTCAGGTCGATGCCAACCAGGGCAACAAGTCGTTCAAGGGCGCAGTGAACAAGCTTTTCTCGTCCATGTTTGGTAAGGATTCTGGTATGGCACACAAAAAGTTTCCTACTTCTCTCTCGCTCACTGTTTACCACTGTTTTTTTGCGCCGGCTGCTGCCCCATGTCCTTCATTCCCGCCTCTGCCTTGCTATTCTTGTCTGTTTGCTGGTGATTGGAGACGGGCGGCGAGGTTTAAGCCAGCCCTGCTCATATGACAGAACCAGGCCTTCTGCTCTTTTTCGCTCTCCTTGACTGATCGATTTCAATGTGTGCTGTTTGTGGCTAAGGGTGCAACTCCTTTGTGTCTGCTGCCAACTGGCGAGCTAACCTGAATTTGGCTCCCATTTTCCCTGCCTGCTCAATTATAGACTCCCTTTCGGGCGATAGCCGTTCAGAGATATCCGCGCCTTACAACCCTATGCACCTCACACATGTCGGCTTCAACAATGAGACTGGCGAGTTCACGGTACGTACACAGCTCCGTTACTGCCTTGTTTGTATTTATGACGTCTGCTTTGTAAACATTGGCGTGTTGTCTTTTCCCAACCTTTCCTTGGCTGCATTCATTTGCCCTCTGCTGGCTCTCGCGCACTCCACGCCCCTTTTTCATATCGGGAGCGCATGTGTGCGGAGGCGCATTGGACAAGGCTGTGGGCCGCCTATACCACGAACATCCTCTTCGCGCAGAGCAGCCGAGTCTGTGCTGCCCACTGTGATGGCTGCAGCCTTGTTGTCGCTTTGCAAAAAAAAAAAAAAATGATGTGCAGCTGCTCTTTTTGTCCTCTTTGCTGCTGCTTTCCCCCACACACGCTCGTGCAGGCGCCTGTGTAAAGGCAGAGGGGGCTAGAGGGGATTTGCGATTAGTGGGCTCAGCGGTGGCCAGACGCTGCTGCTGCATGCGATGATGAGTTCGTGTGTGCCTTGCGAGTGGCTCGTATTCTACTGCACCCGTTTTTTGCTGATCCTGGGCCTCCTATATATTTCTTCATCTGCAACCTGGCATCGCTTTTGCGAAGCAAAGTAGGGGCTTCCGCGTGAGTGGTCTGTGATGCTTCGAGAAGCTGGTATCTCCAAACAAGACCAGGAGGCCAACCCTCAGGCTGTTGTCGAGGTGATGCGCTTCTACCAAGAGAATACGAGACACCAGGACGACATTGTGTGGAAGAAGATGGCCGCTGCTGAGAACGGCTCGCCTGCCTCTGACGCTGGACGCCAGCAGCAGCAACAGCAGCAGCAGCAATCTTCATCGTCTTCATCGGCAGCAGCAGCACACAATGTGATGTATGCTCAAAAGGAGCGCAAGGCTTCGACTCCGGACGGTGCGCCGGTCAAGTCCTCTGCACCTCAGCTTCCGCAGCTCGGCGAGCATGTCGTCAAAAAGATGCCCTCTGGAATTACGACCTCGTATGCCAAACCCGACCCCAGCACTCAGGCTGACCAGTACTCGCCCCAGTACCATGCCTCGCGCCAGGCTGGCCCTCCTGCTCCTGCTCCTCCTGCGCACGCGCCATACCGCCATCAGCACACGAACAGCGATGGATCTAGGCAGGCCAACCCGATGAACCAACTGCAGCGTGCATTTGACGAGGATGGCGAGCAGACCAGATATCGCCAGCCCACGCGGTCCACAACAACCAAGGCCCCCTATGGGAAATCAGCTACACCGCAAAAGA
This sequence comes from Martensiomyces pterosporus, assembly GCA_025201845.1. Classification (NCBI taxonomy): domain Eukaryota; kingdom Fungi; phylum Kickxellomycota; class Kickxellomycetes; order Kickxellales; family Kickxellaceae; genus Martensiomyces; species Martensiomyces pterosporus. Next base: position 43,321 of record MU603947.1, read on the forward strand.
TGCCCTCCGGCAGCAATGCCCAATATCAGCAGCAGCAACAGCAGTTGTCGTCGTCGTCGCAGATGCCGCAGCTGAAGAAGCAGCCGTCTTATAATGTAATCCAACAGGGACAGCAGCAGCAGCAGCAGCAGATTCAAGAGCAGCAGCATGCACTCAAGCGCGGAGCAACGCTGCCAAACTACCCTAAGGGCCAGCACGGATCGCAGCAGCAGCAGCAGCAGCAGCAACAGCACCACCATCAACAGCAACCGCAAGCACAACAGGCGCAAGTCCCTCCAGTACACCATGGAACTTTCCCGTCGGCTGGGCTAAAGAAGCAGTCGAGTAGTCACCAGCTGAAGCGCGGTCCTGTGCCCAACAACTACGGCTCATCGTCGTCTCAGCAGCCCATGCCGCAGGTTCAGCAGGCAGTTTACCAAACAAAGGCATCAGTTCAGCAGCAGCAGCAGCAGGCTCAGCCTGCTGTCCAGCGCCACAAGACGATGCCCAAGCCCTCTACTCACAAGCACACCGGACAGTCGCCGTCGTCTCAGCAGCCGCAAGCACCGGCACCTGCGCCATCTGCGGCGGTTGCCGCTGCCAGCCAGCCCGTGCCTCGCCCGCGCCCGCGCCAGCAGAACCAGCCGTCGACGGATGAGGTGGTTGACCGGCTAAAGTCGATCTGCAATCCCAACGACCCTATGCTTCTGTACCGCAACTTTGTCAAGATCGGGCAGGGAGCGTCTGGAGGCGTGTATACTGCGCAGCCTGTTGGCAGCCCCAACATTGTGGCCATCAAGCAGATGAACCTTGAGAAGCAGCCAAAGAAGGACCTCATTATCAACGAGATTCTGGTCATGAGGGAGAGCAAGCACAAGAACATTGTGAACTTTATCGACAGCTTCCTCAACCGGGGCGATCTGTGGGTTGTCATGGAGTATATGGAGGGCGGAAGCTTGACTGATGTGGTGACGAACAACCTGATGACCGAAGGCCAGATTGCCACTGTCTGCCGCGAGACGCTAGAGGGGCTCGAGCACCTCCACTCCAAGGGCGTTATCCACCGCGACATCAAGTCTGACAATGTGCTTCTCTCGATGAACGGCGACATCAAGCTGACGGACTTTGGCTTCTGTGCGCAGCTGACTGAGAGCATGGCCAAGCGCACAACAATGGTTGGAACGCCGTACTGGATGTCGCCCGAGGTCGTTATGCGCAAGGAGTACGGGCCAAAGGTCGATGTATGGTCGCTTGGAATCATGGCGATTGAGATGGTGGAGGGAGAGCCGCCATACCTGAACGAGAACCCTCTGCGTGCCTTGTATCTGATTGCCACAACGGGAACACCCAAGATCCAGAACCCCGAGAGCCTGTCTATGCTGTTCAGAGACTTCCTCAGCCAGGCACTCGAGGTCAACGCAGACAAACGGCCCAATGCTACGGAGCTGCTTCGCCATCCATTCCTGCAAAAGGCGGACCCCCTGCGCTCGCTTGCACCGCTTATTAGGGCTGCGCGCGAAGCCATCCGCACAGCCCCGCACTAGCCCCATTCGCCTCTTTCTTTCGTGCCTAAATGGGCACCCAGCACCTCCAAGCCACCTACTACTACTACATTTTTCTTGCCCCTTGCCAGCCCCTCTTTCTCGTTCTCCCACCCCTTACTCCTGCACACTTTGCGCTTTTTTCTTCTGTTTCCTCTATCTCATTCACACACCTTTCTATCTATATCTATATCTGCCTACCTTGGTGATTCATTCTAATTACTAAATTCTGTTCATGTTGCTCTGCTGGTTCATGAGCGCGTTTGCGACGCAACGTGCCGCCCACATTTTGCAAAGCCGTGATGGTAGCGGCCACGGTCCCATCTTTTGCTGTTTTGCTTGTGTGCAAGCATGTGCCTGCTTGCCTGTGCCGGGGTAGCTGCATGCAATGCATCTTTATTTACAGCCGACACCGTGGGTGCCGGGCAAAAGCACCTGCCCTTTGTGAACAATGAGAAACCCAGCAGCCAGGCATCAGCCGATCTAGCATGTCCGCCGCCGTGATCACTCGATTAGCGCTCATGCGCAAAGCAAATGCGCATTCCGCTCATTAACACGGGCTGGTCTGATCTGGCTTGGACTGCCCAAGCGAAGCAGAGGGCGCCTCTGTGGGCGGAGCAGCCAGAGGCTGGTGCTGGTGCTGGTGAGTCACAAGGGGATGGACAAATACCTATAAAGGCAGGCGCACTCCCAGCGTCCAGCGCAGCCAGCTCCGCATGTAGGCAGGATTCCCGCGCCTGCTGCCCTCGCTCCCTCCGCGCCAGCTGCTTCTTGTTGCTCCTTTCCTGGCTGTGCTTGGCAGTTCGCTGGCGATTGGCTGGCCATTTTTGGATGAAGGAACAACATCAGCAAAATCATGCCAGAGAAAGGACAATAAAGAGCAATGCACGCAAAGCGAGAGCATTGATCACAGCGCCCTCCGATCCTCAGCGGTGTTTGCTGGTGAAGCGATGCAGATGCAGGCGATGATCACTGGCAATGAACGACGAATCGCCTCGATGAGTAAGAAGAGCACTTTATGCTTGCGCTTTGTGTGTCAGCGAAAGGAGAAATGGCAGTAGAGCCGGAAAATGGTACGCGGCATGCGTGGCAGCACGGCGGCGAGAATCCGGCCAGGTTCCTCCTGTTGCTCAGGCAGACCTTGTGCTTGCGTGGGTTTCCCACGAAGCGCTATAGGGAGCTGGCGAGGCTGGGCAGCTGACGTGGTTGCCCAGGCGTGACGGCTGGCAAATGGGCAAGCAGATATTCCGCAGGAGCAGGGGCAAGAGCAAGGGCAAGGGAGAGGGCAACAGGCACTCATGTGGCATCTGTAAAAGCATTCAACTGAGTGTTTGCGCACATGTGCGGAGCTGCAACGATTTTATTGAGCTTGTTGGAAAGGCGTCATGCCTACATTGCATTGCACTAGATTACATTCCAGCGCCTGCCCACCCACCTCCCATATGAAATTGGGGGAATTGGGGGAGTTCCACTACCGCATGCCGCTGCTGCCACCGCCCGCCGCCGCCGCGCAATGCGGCTCTTTGCCAATGTTAGCACGAGAAAGCAGGGATTTACGGGGGAAATTCTATTTGCGAGCTCGCTTCTGCAGTGGGTAATCACGCAGCCAGAGCGTCTGATGGATTGCTTGAATGAAAAGAGCGCCAGCGACTGGCTCAATGGCCACATCTGCATCTGCTTCTTTTCCCACCTTAGCTGCATGGGACAAAATAGCATTCCATTAGACTGAGAAAACCGGATAGTAGGAGCTACACCATACGTCAGAAAGGCGAGGGCTGTGCCTGTGGCGGCGATCCCCTGCTTTGCTCAGTCTGAAGACGGCAACTGCATGCTTTGCCATGAGCATATGCGACAGCGGAGCGCTCAGCAGCAGCGAAGCGAAGCAAGCTACCAGCAGCCGAGAGCCAGGCAACTGCTTGCTTGCTTTGTGTTTGTCCTTTTGCTGGCCTCTTTGTCCGGTCGGGGATTGCCAAAGCATCCGCAAGGCAGCACATTCTTTGTCGAAATGGTCAAATTTTTCAGAGACACAAGATGGATAGGTGGATGGGATGAGAGTCCTTTGGCTGCCAGCCAAGATGGGGTGATGGAAAGGGCCCCCAGCGCCAGAAGCAGCGCATGGGCGAGCGAATGAATGAATGAATGAATGAATGAGTGTGCGAACGAACGAATGCGCCTGCATCTCCTTGCTGCTGCTGCTGCTGCTGCTGCCAAAGTAATAAATACACACCTCGCCGCCTCCTTTACCATGGTGGCAGCACCCTCTTTCAACTGTACTCTTTACTCCCACTGCCTCTTCTGTTTCCACTTTCTTTGAAGCGGCAAAGCCCCCTCTAGTCCGTAGCAGACCCCATCACCTCGTCTACTAGCTGTACATTAGACCTCCTGTATCCGAGCATAGCAGTGCTAGTGTGCAGTTGGCAGTCTATTAGCATCTACTAGCTCCTCGGCTCGCTACGTCTTCCTTACACCCACCTGATAATTTCCTCTGTTTCGCTCAACACCGAGAACAGGCACTGGTCTCTGCTGCTATATACTAATCTGAACAAAACATAATGTCGTCCGCATCTGTCAACAAGGTCTCGAGCGAGGACAGCCCAGACTCTATCTACAAGGGCGATGACCTGCATCCTGACCACCCCGATGACTACCTGCGCGAGGGCGAGCGCTGGGCTACGGAGGAGGATATGGCCACCCTTCGTCGTGTCAGCGACCGCCTCCCCCTCGCTGCTTTCTTCATTGTCCTGACCGAGTTCTGCGAGCGCTTCACCTACTACGGCATCACCGGCCCCTTCCAGAACTACATCCAGAACGGATACAAGGTTCCCAACTCCAACCCCGGCGCCATTGGCGGCGGCCAGCAGATGGCTACTGGCCTGGGCAACTTCTTCCAGTTCTGGTGCTATCTCACTCCCATTCTGGGCGCCATTGTTGCTGACCAGTGGCTGGGCAAGTTCAAGACTATTCTTATCTTTGCCATCATCTACATTGTCGGCGATGCGATCCTCACTCTTACCTCCATTCCCGCATCGATTCTCCACAACGGCGCTCTCCCTGGCATGATCATCGCCATGATCACCATTGGCCTGGGAACCGGCGGCATCAAGTCGAACGTGTCGCCCATGGTCGCCGAGCAGTACGGCCGCTACCGCCCCTTCGTGCGCAAGCGCAAGAACGGCACCGAGGTCGTTGTTGACCGCGAGGTCACCGTGCAGTCCATCTTCAACTGGTTCTACTGGTCCATTAACGTCGGCGGCCTCTCGGCCATCGCCACCACTGAGATTGAGCACAAAGTCGACTTCTGGCCAGCCTTCCTTCTCCCCACCCTCATGTTTATTGTCTGCATCATCGTGTTCTACCTCGGCCGCAACAAGTACGTCATCAGCAAGCCCACTGGCTCCATCGCCATCAAGGCATACCGTGCCATCAAGGCTGGTGTCAAGAACCACAGGGCTGCCAAGCGTGAGAACCGCCTTGTCACCCGCGACGACGGCAAGAAGGTCAACTGGCTCGAGTACGCCAAGCCCTCGTTCAACGTCGCTGGTCTCAACATCGACTGGGATGACAAGTTCATCGATGAGCTCCGCTCCGGCATCCGCGCCTGCAAGATCTTCCTCTGCTACCCCGTCTTCTGGCTCTGCTATGGACAGATGTCCAACAACATGGTTTCGCAGTCCGGCCAGATGAACACTGGCAGCGTCCCCAACGATATCATGCAGAACATCGACCCGCTGTGCATCATCATCCTGATCCCCGTCTTCGACCGCCTGATCTACCCTGGCTTCCGCCGCTGCGGCATGGAGCTCGGCCCTGTCACCCGCATCACCGCTGGCTTCCTTATCGCTGCCATCTCGATGGCCTACTCTGCCATCATCCAGCACCTGATCTATAACACCGGCCCCTACTACAAGCACCCCGGAGATGGCGACAACGGCTTCAACGACATCTCTGCCGGCATCCAGGTTCCTGGCTACATCCTTGTTGCCATCTCTGAGATCTTTGCCTCGGTCACTGGTCTTGAGTATGCTTACAAGAAGGCACCCGAGTCCATGAAGTCCATCGTCATGTCGATCTTCCTGTTCACCAACGCTGGTGGCTCGATCCTTGCCTTCTGCTTCAACTCGATCTCGACCAACCCCTACCTGGTCGAGAACTTTGCCGTTGTTTCTGGCCTCATGGGTGCATTCACCATCCTGTTCTTCTTCTGCTTCCGCCACTACGACAAAAGGGATGCCGACGAGTACAGGGAGAATATTGAGTACGAGAAGTAGATGTACATTTGTGTGTATACTTTTTGCGCCTCCTCTTCTGTGTAGCGGTACACATCGCCCCTGTTCGCTTTGATACACCTCGCTTAATATGATGTCCGCTCGCTGTTATCCGTGAAAGTGCAAGAGAAAAGAAAAGAAAAGAAAGGCTGCGGCAAGTGCTCACCGAGTGTTTTGTTTGTGGTTGGGCGTAAGCTTACCTGTGCATCTTGAACAATTGCTGCTTACGGCTTTGGGCAGCGACCTGCCAAATTAATCAAGAACAATGCACACCAGGTGTCTGCGGGGTAGTGAAGCAGCAGTGAGACTCGCTGATGTTGGTGGGCTGGCTGATTGTTGTCTAGATGAGGGCAGGCATACGGTCTACGGCTTCAGGCTTCCAAATTGCATTGAGTAGAGAAAGCAGTTGCCACAGCATGAGGTTTGTTTGCATCTTCGTTTCTTCGCTTCAGCACGCAGCAGCAGCACAAGCTATTCGCTGGACAGATGCGGTCCGAGGTTGAAATTCAAACGCCGAATCTGCTGGTCTGTTTTGATGCGTGTCACCTCTGGGCAGCACTATTCAGAGCGATCTAGCAGAGAGTGCGCAGTGCCCTTTTATGTTTGTGCTGGCATTTACACCAGGGGAGCACTATTACTGACTGCTGCTGCCAATGCTCATGGCGATGGTGCCGGTGCCTTTGCTGCCGTTGGTGCGCCTAGTCCTTGTATGTAGCATGCGCACAAACGCACACAGCATACTCAGTCTGACCGAAATAATAAATGCAAAAGGCGATTGTCTTACAGGCTTTAGGAACACAATACCTGCCCGGTAACACCAAATAGGTTCTGCCTCCCTGTCAGTCGTGTCCTCTTGTTCTGGACCACTCACTGCGCACGAGTACTGGTGTGCTTAATTTTTGTGGACTATGACGGTGCGCAGCAGCACGAACAGCACGAACAGCATGAGCAGCACTGCTGTGCGCTGCCAGGGGCAGTGCAATGCAGAGAAGTGTGCGCATACTCGGGCGGTGTCGATAACAGCAACAAAGACAGACAGCAAGAGATGGGCTTCTGCCCTGCTGTGCAATGGCTCAAAGCCAAGCCGACATTTGGCGTGATTCCGGATGGCGAGGAACACTCAAACAGCGCTGGGAGGCCTTGTTCCTGATGTATGCGCTGCATGCATGCCTAAGCTGACGTGGTTGAGGTCAATCCTCGCAGAAATAGCAACAATACAAAGGCGGCCACCAAGCCTTGCTGTCTGTTGCCCGTGTGCAGCGGAAAGAGAGGAGAACAAAGGATATGCCCGGTGCAAGCAAGTGCTCGCGCATACACATGCGCAGCACAGCACGGCACAGCACGGCACAGCATCTGTTGTCAAACTGTGCTCGTTCTGCCTCACACGGAATGCTGTTGGCCCGTTTCTCAGCTCTGTGGGGGCGGACTCTAAGAAGGACACTGGCGCTATCGCGGCCACCTGTTTTCTTTTTTTTCTTTCAAAAAAAAAGCAGCGCATCGTCGGGCTACAGTGGTACCCAAATCACCAGAGCAGCCAGCACTTTCCCCACTCATGCCAAGCTCCTTTTCGCCAGGCAAACAAAGGACCATTTGCCTTTTTGCACCAAGCTTAACATGCAAACCCCAGGACAATGAACAAGCAGCCAGAAGGAAACGGGTGGAGCTGGTCCTTTCCACATGGGCAGCAGGCATGAATCACTTGCGGACCAGGTTAGGGAGCAGTGATGAAAAACACCAGGCTACAAAGGCGTCGGGGAGCAGGCTTGCGAGTGAACTGGGGCTGCTTCTGGGCTCTGGGCTGGGAAAAGAAGCACCTAAAGGAAAGGGAAATCAATGCACAGCCCCAATACGCGGGAGGAGGGCACGTCAGCCTGGGCGTGAATAAACAAGCAGAGCACACATTGTGCAGCATTGCACAGCAGATTGCAGCAGGATTGGACTAGGTGGACTGGTTTCGAAAGCTGGCTGCCACGCATGGACACCGCGCCCTTCTGCTGGTGCTGGTGCTGATGCTGGTGCTGGTGCTGATGCTGATGCTGGTGCTGAATGCGAAATATGCGCATTGTGCGCCTGCCCTGAAGCATCCCCACCAGCAGACTCGCCTTTGGCTTGGTTTGATGCTACACATGTAGGATACAGGCAGCAGCGCATCGTAGGGGCCTCCGCGTATATAACATGCACTCTCCTCCCCGCCACCCTCGCTTTAGGCCTGCATGCACTCCTCTTTTTCCAAAGTCCTTACTCTTGCAACGCCGTATTTTTCTCTCCTTTTCTTCCCCCTTTCCCTCCCCTACACCATCCTTTTTATCAGCATTGGGCTCCCCCGAGGTTTGAGGCTGCTGCTGCTATTGCCTGTTCCATGCCCCTAGCCTAGCAAGCACTCTCTAGACCTCTCGTGTCCATTCTCCTATATTGCTTATCACTATTGCCTTTACCATTCCTGTTAGCATCTATTACCACGACCATTCCTCTTACTACTTGCTATCTTGCTAGCCCTGCTTCCGCCTCGCCTGGGTTCGAATTCGAAGCCAATTTCAAATTCAGACACCCTGCCAAACCCTGTCGTCTCTCGATACTCCTGGCTCTCTTTCGCAGCCGTAGATATCCCCTCTGCTAGCACACCCATTACACCCATTTTCTATATATCTACTCTCCTGGGTTGCTGTATTGCCAGTCTATATCGACACCGCTGCAGCCTTCACACCCTCACCATTGATACATCTGTTTGTATCTTTTCTTAACGGTTTCTTATATTCCAATACGTGCGTTGCAATTGCAAAAAGTAGGACAAGGCCTGCATCGCTATACAGCTTTGTTTACTATTTACTTATTTCCTCCTAGTCCCTTCATTCTCTTTACTTTTTTCTCTTGAGATTGAGATCCAGTTCTAACAAGGGAACTCCCTGCCTCCCCTCTTGTGGTGCTCTTCCGAACCGGACCGCTGTCACCTCCCCCGCTCATTTCCAAGCCCGGTCCTTTTTTTCAGCCTCAGACCCACATCCGAAGCTTCTCTAGCGAAGAGTAATTTTTTTGCTCTGATCAGAAGCAGAAAATTATAACGTAAACACGGACGAAGCGTGTACACCAGCCCTCTCGCCTTCACACATCCACGCCTTATCTTTCTCTTTCCTTCTCTCTCTCTCGCAGGTAGCCTTCTACACCCGCTTTCTCTATCTTAGCTTGAGCGTGTATATTTGGTAACTGCTTGTTTACCCTTACATTCTTACTCACGCCTCTGCCTCATTTTCTTCGCTTGTTGACGCATTTTTCCAGTATAATCCTTCTTTTTCGCACTCGCCCCTTTCCCTCCTGCCTCGAGTCCCGTCCTAACGAATAAGGCTACATCTGCCCTTTTGTAGCTAGCCCTTTCTTTTCCTCGCTGTTTTTCTTTTTTCTTTTTTCCTTCGCTCTCCGCTCTCCGCTCTTCTGCTCTGCAAAGCACCAGCCTTCCTTACACACACTTTCACATACCGCTGACGATGAGCACCCTTGCTTCTGGCCTCTCTTCGCCATACATCAAGGGCATTTCGTCGCCAAACCCCTTCTGCACCAGCTCCACGACCCCTTGCAAGTCGACGTCGTCACGCCAGAGGGGCATGTTTGTCGACGACAACAGCTCGTTTGACTCCTCTGCGATCCAGGCTGCGTCTCCCATGTCAGGCCTTGCAAAGGATCTCAACGGGAGCCTGCACTTGGATTCGAGTCCTTGCAAGCCGCCGCCGGCCTTTGAGCCATTCAGGGGCCAGTCGCCCTTTGGCGGCAAGCAGCAGACGACACCTTTGCTTCTGAAATCCCGCAAGCGCCCAATCGACGAAATGTCGTCTCCGGCAATGGCCCTCCATTCAAATTCGCCTACTGCCGCCCTGTGGGGCCGTCACCAGGGAAAGCTGCCCCGAAGCTCCATGCTCGCTGGCTCCCCATGCAACCAGGCGCAGCCGCTTTTCAGACGGGACAGCCTCAACACAGACGATGTAAGTGGTCTACTGGCTATTCATACAGCCTTTTCTGTCATACAGTGCTGTGGCATCGCCATGCCTGCGTGCCTGTCTGCGGCGCACCTGCTCTCCGCTTGTAATGCGGACAAGTGTGCGCGCCACCCCTGATTTGGCTCAGGCAGGCAAACCATGCGGTGCCCATCTCCGTTCTTTTGTGAGCAAATTGGCGAGCTCTGCCATTGCCCGCTTGTGGCTTATCTAAGGGCCGCTGCCAGCCCCTCTCTTGCCAGCCCTGCCTTGCTGGCCCTTGTTTTTCTATTTGCGGTGCAAACTAGCAGCGCAATCAGGCTCCTGCTTTGCGCCATTGTCCCCAAGGCAGGGCGGCTGAATGCAAATTTGCCACCCTCGTCCATCGCCTTCGCTGCTCAGTCTCTACTGCCTGTGCCGCTACCGCTGCTGCTGCTGCTGCTGCTCTCTTGTCCATGACGAGCAGTACAGATTGCACATTGTGCAGCGCTCGTAGCTGTCTATCCCTTTGTGCTGTTTTCGTGTGCATGGCGCAAGATGCACACTCGGTTTGATTTTCCGTGCGTCTTGGATGCCTGTACGATCCCTCAATATCCCGTTCCTGCCATCTCCCCAAAACCCGCACGCTGTTTGCCCTCGGCGGCCAAAGCCGCATGCCAATTCGACTCCCAGCTGGCGGCTCCTTGGTGATCTGCTGCCGGACCGGTTCTGATCATCCCTGCAATGTCGCTCAAACGGTTCCCGCCCCCTCCTACTGCTAAGCCTGCCAATGCCTCGCTGTGCTGATTGCTCAATTGTTCTCCTTTCATTGTTGGATGGTCTTGTCTGCGGACGCTGTCGGGTCTGCTTGCTCTTTGTGCTGCATAGGAAAGCTCCTTTGACGACGATGGCTCTCTCACAAACCTGCCCCGCATGCGCTCCTCGGCGCTGAAGGACATCATCGAAGACCACGCCCTTGAGTTCACCCCCCTCAAGGCGTCGGCAAGCAAGATTAAGCGCGCCCGCAGCCAGAGCTCGTCCATCCCTTGCTTCCTGCCGCTTCAGGAAGACCAAGAGATGGCCAGCCCGTGCGCTGCCGCTGCCGCTGCCGCTGCCAGCATTAGCCCGTTTGCCAGAACGCAGCCCGAGTGCCACCTGCTCCCTTGCACACCTGCACCCACAGACCCCATCATGCGCGTCGAGGCCTCGACGGTCAGCGACCTCCTTGCTGGCCACTACAAGGGCTTCTACGACGAGCAGATTGTCATCGACTGCCGGTTCCCCTATGAATACGAGGGCGGGCACATTGCTGGTGCTGCCAACGCCCCAACACTCGAGGCCCTGGAGCACATGCTGCTTGACCGGCCCATCTCGGATAAGCGCATCGTCGTGATCCTCCACTGCGAGTACTCGATTCAGAGGGCTCCCTCGATGGCCAGCCACTTGCGCCGGCGCGATCGCGAGGTCAACATGCACCGCTACCCTTACCTCCACTACCCGGAGATCTATGTGCTCAAGGGTGGGTACCGCAACTTCTTCAGCCAGCACAAGCCGCTCTGCGAGCCACAGAACTACATCGAAATGAACGACGAGGCATATACTGTGGACTGCCGGCAGCGCATGCTACAGTTTAACCGCCAGTTCAAGCGTACAAAGTCTATGAACGATGCTGCGCTGACCCGGTCGTCGGCTGGCTATGTCTCTGCAACAGTTGGTGCGCCTGGCGCCCTGTTTGCCGCAAACTCACAGTCGCCGACAAACATGGTTGGGCGCGCCTCCTCCTCCCTGCCCGCGCGTGGTCGCCGCCTGGGCCGCACACAGAGCGCTCGTCCTGGCATCAGCCTGGTGAGCTTCACGCACAGCAGCAACAGCAGCAGCAGCAACTAGCCTCTGCCCACTTGCCCACATCCCCCACGCACACGCATTTCCACGCATGCCATTTTCTTTTCTGTTCTCTACTTGTACTTTGACGGGGTTAGCCGGGATCCCTCTTGCACATTGACTCCTCCGCTCCATGCCCCACGCCGCTTTCTGTCGACCCTTGCTCCCTTCAGCCCCCTCACTCTTATGCAAAGCAGATTAATACCCTCTACATACCTGCCTCTTTTTATTGTCTTCACACGCCTCCACTTTGGCTCTGTTGCCTCTTGATGATGTCAATACTACAAACAAACAAACAACGGGCTGCTTGCTGCAGATCGCCGACTGGCTGCATGTCTCGGCTCGGCTCGGCCTGGCTCCCATTTATCGTAAACAAACCGCTGCTGCATTGTGTTTGCTGGGTGCTTTCCCCCTTTTGCACTTTGCGTATTTCTGGCTCTGGCCAAAGTGCTCTGGAGGCTAGCTGTATTTACCAGCCTGCCATTCCTTCTCCTTGTCCATCCACCCCTTTTCGACATATACACTATTTCCACCGTTCCGTCTGCGTATTTCTCAAGCAGACAGCCAGTCCAATTCAGCTTAGCACATGATGTGGGACGACAGTCCAGGATTCGACAGCCGCCGCAATCACGGCAGAAACGGCGACCTAGGCATAGGGTATGGCGACTACGAGTCGTTTGACGAGGCGGGCGATGCACACATGAGCGGCGAGCAAGCGCTGGAGCACACTTATGGCGGCATCCGGCAGATGGAGCAGACATCGGCAAACAGCGCGCGCGAGAGGTTTGCTGGCAGCTCAGTTAACCCCTATGCAACGCTGCACTATATCAACCGCGAGCTCATGGAATTGGGGCTTCCCAGCCCGCTCTTGTTGCCTGAGCTGCCCGAGTTTCTAGAGGACAACCAGCGTGTGGTTGAGTGTCTGCTTGCGCTGCTCGAGCAGCGCAAACGTGACGCGGGGTTCCGCGAGAACATGGACGATGAGCTGCGCAAGGCGATGGGCGAAGAGGATGTGCTGCGCTCGACTATCGGTCGACTGGAGCGCGAGCTCGATGCTGCTCAGCGCGAGGCTGCCACGACCCGTATCAAGTGGCAGGAGGCTGAGCGACAAAATGCAGAAATTGAGGCGCAGAAAAAGAAGCTGGCTGCTGATCTGCGCACGGTCCGTTCTAACGCCTCTATGGTCAAGACCCAGTTCCTGCATGACTCAAAGAAGCGCGAGCAAGAGTCGATTAAGCTGAAGGAGCGGCTTCAAAAGCTTATCACTGACAAGCACCGCAGCGCAAAGCTCTCGGTCGACCTGGTCAACCCCATTGCCCGTGACCGCAGCGGACGACCTGTGGATGGCTCCAGCAGAGACCAGAGGCTGCTGGAAGAGCTTATCGGAAAGTACGAGGCCAACGAAATGCAGCTCGTCTCTAAGGTTGATGGGCTGGAAGATACACTGCGTCGCTTGGCTGCCTCCCTATCGAAGCTCCATGGCGATGTTGTCAACGACGGTGATGGTGAAAATGGACTGCCTGCTGCAGCTGCTGCAAATGGCGGCGAGACATCACCCTCAACAGCGGATGCACCAAGAGGTGGTGCATGTGGCAGCCTGCTTGATATTGCATCCGCGCTCGCTATGGTTGACTCGATCAGAAACCGCGTAAACGAGGTGCGCAACCAAAAGGTGGTCACGGTTGACCAGTCCGAGGTCGACAAGCGAGACCAGCAGATCGCCGAGCTGAGGCAGGAAATTGCTCGGCTGCAGAAAGAGGTTGAGGACTTGAAGAAAATCCTGGCTGAGCAAAAGAAGGTGATGGAGATGGTCTCGACAAGCGGCTTTGCCAAGAGCTCCACTGCCACCATTAATGCTCTTGAGGCCTCGTTCTCTGAAATGTCAATGGAGCAGCTCGAGCTTGAGCGCGAAGCACTCCGCCGTGAGAAGGAGCAGCTCGAAGAGGAGCGCCGTCGGTTCACTGAGGCGGCTATTGAGCTTGGCAACGAGCGGAGCGAGCTGAAGAAAGAGAGGGAGGAGTTTGACAAGCAAAAGACCTCAAAGGGCACTGCTGACCTGATGTCTGGGCTGCCGCCCACGCCACAGTGGATGAAGGGAATCGACACCAGTCTTGCTACACCGATGATCCTCCACCAGCTCCAAAGCATCTACCAGGGGACTCCAACCAACGCGCTGCTAGCAAGTATGGCCAGCATGGCTGGTGGCGCTGGAGACAGCAGCACAATGGAGACGGCTGATGAGCACTCCTCGAGGCAGCAGCAGCGGCCACTGGAGGAGGAGTTCCCCGAGATCGATGACGGCTACAGATCTCAGACGTACCAGCAGGACGAGACTGAGCACGGCGCTGACCATGCACATGCAAGCGAGCAGGGGGAGCAAAGCCCTAGGATGCGCGGAGCTTCGTCCAGTTCTGGCAGAGCTTTGGCTGGTGGGAGCTACCACAGCTACCAGCGCCCTACAGGCTCGCAGTCGCACACGCACCGCTCAACAACACCCTCTCGCCCGACACCAACCAGGACACCTGTTGAGATTCGATCTGGTCGGCAGGCACGGGTGTGCACGCGCCCAGGCTGTGCTGCTCACGCACCGCACACACACGCGCACGAAGACGGGTCCACTGGCGCCCGGATGGAGTTGAAGCCGCCCGTGCCTCGCTTCCGCAAAAGGACCGAGATGGAAAGCACGCCTACTTCGACGTCTAGACCTGGTGTCAGGTCCAGACAGGACACCTCCGCCGCCGCAAACAAGACACCAGGCACATCCCCGCAGCCAGCAAGAGGACGGCCGCCAACAAGCTCTAGTAGAAACTCGAGCACAATGCCGCCTCGCACAGCCTCGGCGCTGAGAAATTCTACGGCTACTTCCACGTCAATGCGCTCCCCTTCACGTAGGGCGGCTGTGCCGCCATCGCCCTCGTCAGCGGCTGCTGCTGGCGGTACTGGGCTAGCCAGAGCATCAGGCAGCTCGTCTGCAGCAAGCCGGACGCATGCAGCAAGTATATTCAAATAGTCACGTGTTCAACACGTCATTGGCGAGCTGTTCCTTTTATAGTTCTTGGCACTTTGGCTGAGAGCGCCTGAAATGGCCACAGAGACGGGCGGCAGGTAGTTCCTGTCACCACCTTGCCTTCCGCCTTCTCCCACCCGCCATCATCCATATTCTCTGCTTTCCCTCTTTCTCTTCCTCATTGTTTCTCCACACCAGCAATTCAGCTCTAATCAGTCATACACCATCACCACCAAACAGACAGCCAATGTTCCGAGCCAATAGCCCCTACGAGGAGCTGGTTAGTACGTAATCAACCGCCCTGTTCAACCCCTGGCGAAGCGATGAGCCCCCTTTGGCACAAATTCTTTTGTGTGTGTATGGCCCTACTGCGACCGGAGGCTGCAATAGTGACAACTGCAGCGAGTGGATACTCATGCCTCGCTGCTGTATATTTTGTGTTCGCTTAATCTGCTGTAGACAAAACCACCAGCGAATTGCTCACGTCTGAGAACTGGGAGCTCATTTTGGAAGTGTGCGACCGTGTGGGCACCAGCGAGTCAAAGTAAGTGCTAGTTTACTTGGCATCCAGACACTATTTCAAAACACAGAATGGTATCCACCACAGAGACTAATGGCATGTCGCTTTTGCCGGCTAAACCCCTCCGGTCTGTAGTGCTGCCGAGTGTTTCAACGCTATCAACAAACGCCTGCTTCATCGAAACGCAAATGTGGTTCTGTACACTCTCTCTGTAAGTGCCCTGGTTCTTGCTTTGCTTTGCCTTGAGTGGCGCTACTACATAGCTGCTTTGCCTTGAGTGGCGCTACTACATAGCCAGTAGTTTATGTTATATGTCGGATGATCCTCCAGCAAGCACGCTGACAACACGGAATGACTATTTCTGCTGGTGGTTTTGCTGCGCTTAGTTGGTCGAGGCCATGCTGAAGAACTGCGGACAGAATGTCAAGCAAGAGGTTGCGTCAAGGGCATTCACAACCACGCTGACTAGGGTTCTCAACGACAAGTCTGTTCACGATACAGTGAAGAACCGGGTGCTTGGCGACATCCAGCAGTGGGCGTTTGAGTTTAGACAGGATCCCACGCTCAGCCTGATGGAGGAGACATACACCAAGCTGCGTGCGCAGCGGTTCCATTTCCCATCGCCACAAAAGCCCGAGAAGCTCCCCAAGCAAGGAGAGCTCGAGCGGCAGAAGGAAGAGGATGACCTGCAGCTGGCGCTGGCGCTCTCGCTGTCCTCGATCAACAGCTCGGGTGCACGTGCCAACTACCAGTCACCTGCAGCCATTCGCAGCGAGATCACTCGGCAGCAGACGATTGTTTCTTCGGGAAGCGGCAGCAGAGCCGGCGTGACGCGCAGGAGTACACGCATAGCTAGTGGAGGCGATGGCGCATCTCCAAAGAAGATCCAGGTCAAGGCGCTGTTTGATTTCACCCCGACAGAGCAAGGGGAGCTTGGGTTCTACAAGGGCGATGTGATCGACGTCCTGGATCAGAAGTACCGCGACTGGTGGAAGGGCGAGCTGCGCGGCAAGAACGGCATTTTCCCGGCAAATTTTGTGCAGCCATTGGGCGATATTCGCGCAGAGGTTGCAAAGGACATCGATGCCGAGGCTGAGGTCTTCAATGAAGCGCACAACATCGAGGCATTGCTCAGAATGCTTGGCAGTATTGATCCAATGAAGGACAATGTCTCTGACAACGAGGACGTGCAGAAACTCTACAGCTCGACTCTGTCGCTCCGGCCAAAGATCATCAAGCTGATTGAGAAGTACACCAAGAAGAAGGAGGAGCTGCAGCAGCTGAACAACCAGTTCTCTGGCGCTATGCGTCTGTACGACGACCTGATGCAGCACAGTGCTAATCAGCCAGCACCCTATGGCGGCAATATCCCTCAGCAGCAGCAGCAGCAGCAATACCAGCAGCCACAGCAGATCCAGCAGCAACAGCCACAGCAGATCCAGCAGCAGCAGCCACAACAGATCCCAATCCAGCCCCAGGTGCAAGCGCAGTACAGTGGCGGCAGCGGCAGCTACTCGGCATATGACCTGAGGCAGCAGAGCCAAGTGGCTGTGTCATCTGCTGCTGGGCTATCATACTCTCAGCCAATGATCGTGCCTCAGCACTCTGCTGCCCAGTCCGCTCACGTGATCGCTCAGCACCAGCAGCCTCAGGGCGTGTATGGCAGCCAGCAAGGTGGTGGTGGGTATGCTGTGGCCTCTCAGGCACCGCCGGCAACAATCCAGCAACCTGTATACTACCAGCACCAGCAGCCCCAGGTGCAGAGCCAGACCAACACCTCTGCTGCTCCACAAGCCCAGGTCCAGCCCCAGGTCCAACCCCAGCAGCAGCAGCAGCAGCAGCAGTACCAACCCCAGCAGCAGCGACCCCAGCAATTCCAACCTCAAGTGTATCAGCAGCAGTACCAACAGCCTAATCAAGGAGCCGGTGGGTACCAGGGCTAAATCACACGGCCCCCTTCCCCTGCAACGCTACGCCCATATGCCTATTCTTGGTGTTTTTTATTCATAAAGCTCCATTGTTCGCTTTTTTCCCCTCCGATACCTGAAACACGGCATCAGTATATTTTTTTTCTCCCACGCAGCAACAAAGGACCGAGGAGAGAGGGGTGAGCCTCGGAATAGCCAGATGCAGAACGCAAATTGGCTGCTAAATGGCATAAGCCACTGCAGCCAGCAGGCACAGCATTCCGTGATACCGGTTCTCCCGATTTCGTCCACCTCATAATTTATTTTGGGTGCTCTTTGGCCTTGCACCGAGTCGAAAGGCGTTAAAAATAGAAGCCATGTGCACCTGAAACATTTGCTTTGAAGTTCAACCACGGGACGTGGATATTTGAGGCAGCTTCCATCGCTAAGCGGCCACATGCACGTTTGCATGTGTGTGTGTTTGTGTGCTTTGGGCTGGCAAAAGAGATGCCCGCCCAGAGCTGCTGGTCTCCTGCGACAGCGCAAAGCGACCTGAGACACCACGGCTCTTCGGGGTCTGCTGTGGCTGCTGTGCGAGCAAGAGGGCGGGCAGGGCCATGGACAGCATATTCAGCGAGTGCATGTATCCCCTGCTCCGTCGCCCCTCCTCTATCGATAATGTAGTGTCTCGGGCCACCCAACTCCCATTTCGCGCAGATGATTTTCTCCTTGAAGAAGCACTCTGATCGATAAGGCGGTTCAGGAGATGCGCTGCTCTGACAAAGTAGGAGGCCCAGAAGCCAGGAGAGCAGCGGAAACCAAGGCGCTTGGGCCTCTCCCAGGGGCAGATAGGCTATAGATAGCATATGGCGCATCTGTCTTCTGGGTTTTAGCAGTCACAGAATACAGGGCTTCCATTCTGGAGGCAGTCCAGCCGCTGAAAGCGAGAGTTGGTGTTTCTTTAACGCTGCGCGACATGGCCCTGCTGCAGTGTGCGGCGGCACCAATGCCTACTCCTGCCGCAACAACACGTCTCTGTAGGGAGCTGCTCTATTGCACCACCGCCTGCCTGCCGCCGCATGCTCCCCCTCCCTCCTCTGGAGAGCAGCTGGTAGGTCTTTACCTATCGCCACGCACAGGGACTTGTCGGGAATATGCGGGACGCAGCGGGTGGCCGGGTTTATGCGGCAGAGCGGCTCCTATATTATCCAGCGTGTGTTGCCCACCACCATCACAGGCCAGGAATCTGGCAGGCATGAGGCGTGTGATGTCTGCCAGCGAATGGCAAGCTCGGCAGCTGCGCTATCCTATCTACTCTCCTCTTTGCAGACACCAGGCAGGCAGAGGCGGGGCGGAGAGGGGGCCTTTAGCCTGCTGCTGGCTGTGCGGCGCCTCCTGTTTCATGTGCAAACGCGCTGTTTTATTCTCCATCGCCTTTGCTGTGAGTGCGTAGCACGCAATCGAAAAAGGGATAATCTCCATGGCGTCTCCTGGCCTGTGTTCTCCTTCCTTTTCCAGGCAGACTGGCTCCATCGCCTTCACCGTCGTGTCCGCTGTGGAGGGTGCGTGGTGCCTGTGATGTACGCCTAGCGAGCATCAGCGGGCCAGCCGGTGTGACGGCGATAGCTCGCCTGGCACACTCGCCTTGCTCCCTATTCAGGATATGAGGGAGGTGGATCGAGCGTGGAAGCCAGATGAATGGGGCAGCAGTAGCCCCTTTGTCTCCATCCAGCAGTGCCGCTTGCTCCCAGCGCGGGAGACCAGCCGGCGCTTTGCAGAGAAAACGTAGGACTGCGTCTTGTTTCCGTCGCCTGTCTCCCGCCGTTGCTGTGCCCGCTCCTGCTTCCGTCTTCGCGGCAGGCGCGTCTACAAGCACAAATGCGGCTGCTGTTTTCAATCTGACCCGGGTGCTACGCCGTGCCTGTATTCGTGTGTGCGTATGTTTGGCTGTGTTTACTCGGGTTCAGCACTATTTTCCACGCATCCGCCTGCTTTTCCCAGTCGCTCGACACATGAGAGGCACGATAAGAAAATGTCGATCCTCGTTCTGCCGTTGCGCTCAGGCCAACCTTTTGCTAACGCCCACAAAATGCCACTTTTAGGCATGTGTTTGATGCGCGCAGGGCCAAGCCAGCTGGGCCCAGTTCCGACATTTCCCAATGGCTGACACGGGAGCCAGGGGTAGCTGCTACGCGCAAACAGCGAACAAAAGCGTGACGGAAAAGAAAAGAAAACGCCCGCACCCCTCCTTTCGACCCTGTGTTTCAACCCCCCCCCCGCATTTCTCCACTCTTCTAGCACTGTACCCGTGTTTAGCAGATAGTGTGACTGGGTTTTCCAAGGTGTGCACGAGGGCTTTGCAAACACTGACTGGGCACGTACGGGCGCTGTCGGGAGGGTAAGAAAGCGGTATGGGCGAGGGGCTTGGTTTGCGTATATAAGGCGCGGCCTCTGGACACATCCATCCCAGCTCCTTGAACTCAACATCACCACCTCTCAACAGCAGCACTCGCTTCTACAGCAGCAGCACACCACCGCAGCTCCAAACCACTCTTGTAAATTCACTACTTTCCCTTCTCTCTCCCCCCACACAGCACACACACACAGCAGCCATGTCCGCCACCACTGTTCAGACCGACGGCATCAACTACGCCGGCAAGATTCGCCGCAACCTCTCCCCGTCCCAGCTCTACGAGGACGCCCTGCGCTATGAGCCCGGAACCTCTATCTCGTCAGCCGGAGCCCTGATCGCCCGCTCTGGCCAGAAGACCGGCCGCTCGCCCCGCGACAAGCGTGTCGTTGAGGAGGCTTCGACCGTCGACGACGTCTGGTGGGGCCCAGTCAACAAGAAGCTCTCCGAGCCCGCCTTTGGCATCAACTACGAGCGCGCTGTCGACTACCTCAACACGCGCGACCGCCTGTACGTCTTTGACGGATTCGCGGGATGGGACCCCAAGTACCGCATCAAGGTCCGCGTCGTGTGCGCTCGCGCCTACCACGCCCTGTTCATGAACAACATGCTTATCCGCCCCACCCAGGAGGAGCTCGACAACTTTGGCGAGCCCGACTTTACCATCATCAACGCGGGCCAGTTCCCTGCCAACCGCCTCACCAGCGGCATGACCAGCAGCACCAGCGTCGCCATCTCCTTTGAGCGCAAGCAGATGGTCATCCTGGGCACCGAGTACGCCGGAGAGATGAAGAAGGGCGTTTTCACTGTCATGCACTACCTGATGCCCAAGGCCGGCGTCCTCTCGCTCCACTCGTCGTGCAACGAGGGCCCCACCGGCGATGTCTCGCTCTTCTTTGGTCTCTCGGGAACCGGCAAGACCACCCTCTCTGCCGACCCCCACCGCCCCCTGATCGGCGACGACGAGCACGTCTGGACCGAGAACGGCGTTTTCAACATTGAGGGCGGCTGCTACGCAAAGGCCATTAATCTCTCGGCCGAGAAGGAACCCGAGATCTTCAACGCCATCCGCTTCGGCTCTGTTCTGGAGAACGTCGTCTACGACGAGGCCACCCGCGTTGTCGACTACACCGACAAGTCCATAACCGAGAACACCCGCTGCGCGTACCCCATCGAATACATCCCCAACGCAAAGATCCCCTGCGTCGGCGGCAGCCCCAAGAACATTGTTCTGCTCACCTGCGACGCCTTTGGCGTTCTGCCCCCTGTTGCCAAGCTCACCCCTGCCCAGGCAATGTACCACTTCATCTCGGGATACACCGCCAAGATCGCCGGCACCGAGGAGGGCGTCACCGAGCCCAAGGCCACCTTCTCTGCCTGCTTCGGCCAGCCCTTCCTTGTCTGGCACCCCGTCAAGTACGCGCAGATGCTCGCCCAGAAGATGCAGGAGCACAACGTCAACGTCTGGCTCGTCAACACCGGATGGA
>MU603947.1:64388-99392 GCA_025201845.1 Martensiomyces pterosporus
CCCCAAGAACATTGTTCTGCTCACCTGCGACGCCTTTGGCGTTCTGCCCCCTGTTGCCAAGCTCACCCCTGCCCAGGCAATGTACCACTTCATCTCGGGATACACCGCCAAGATCGCCGGCACCGAGGAGGGCGTCACCGAGCCCAAGGCCACCTTCTCTGCCTGCTTCGGCCAGCCCTTCCTTGTCTGGCACCCCGTCAAGTACGCGCAGATGCTCGCCCAGAAGATGCAGGAGCACAACGTCAACGTCTGGCTCGTCAACACCGGATGGAGCGGCGGCGCCTACGGCATCGGCAAGCGCATCTCGCTCAAGTACTCGCGCGCCATCATCGATGCCATCCACTCGGGCGAGCTGCAGAGCGCCGAGTACACCAACTACGGCGTTTTCAACCTCCAGATCCCCACCGCCGTCTCCAACGTCCCCGCCAAGGTCCTCGATCCCTCGCAGGCCTGGGAAGGCACTCCCCAGGAGTTCCAGGAGACCATTGCCAAGCTCGCCAACCTCTTCCAGTCCAACTTCAAGGAGTACGCCAACAAGGCCACGCCTGAGATCGCCGCTGCCGGCCCTCAGTGGCAAGGCTAGCCACATAGGCAAAAGCGCACCGGCTGGACCACGCCTTTAATACTATTGTACACAAAATGCCTTGCTGGACATGGCGCAAAAAATAATAATTAGAAAATGCCCGCTGTGATTTGCGTTATTGATCACGACAGAGACAAGTCCCCTGGTCCTGCCCTCGTTCTATGTTACTCATCATCGCTCCAGCTGGGGGTTTCTGCTTCTCTCTATCTTTTGCTCCCAGCTCCATTTCCCGTACTTTTAGAACACAGCGTACGCTCATTTCACAGCAATGCTTAACGTCGCTATTGTTGGCCCCGGTCTCGTCGGCGGCGCTCTTGCCGAACAGCTCATTGCCCATGCGCAATCGCCTCGGTTCGCCAGCCTGCCTATCGCCATCGTCGGCCTGATCAACTCCAAGAAGATGGCTGTCTCCCCGACCCCCTTTGCCAGCGCCGACCTTGCCGACTGGAAGGCCAGGATTCTGGGCACCAGTGCTGCTGCTGCCGACCTTGCCCAGTTCGCCGATTCCCTGGCTTCAATCAAGGGTCCCACCGCCGTAGTCGACTGCACCTCAAGCGACGCTATTGCTGATCTGTACCCCTCGTGGCTGTCCAAGGGTCTGCACGTTGTGACGCCCAACAAGAAGGCGTTTTCGAACGACATTGCGCTGTTCCGCAAGATCCAGGAGCTGTCGTCGTCGCCACAGGGTCCGTCGGTGTACCACGAGGCCACTGTGGGCGCGGGTCTACCCGTCCTCTCCACACTCAACGACCTCGTGCGTACGGGCGATAGGATCGTGAAGATCGAGGGAATATTCTCGGGCACGCTGTCGTACCTGTTCAACAACTTTTCGGTTCCCGGAGCTACCCAGCTCTTCTCTGAGTGCGTCTCTGTGGCCAAGGCTAGCGGATACACGGAGCCCGACCCTCGCGATGATCTGAATGGCATGGACGTGGCGCGCAAGGTCACCATCCTTGGCCGTGTTGCTGGGCTTGATATTGGCACTGATACCTTGCCTGTTGAGAACATTGTCCCCGAGGCCCTACGCGGCGTGGCCACTGCTGAGGAGTTCATGAGCAGACTGCCAGAGTTTGACGACCACTTCAAGAAGCTCAATGCGGAGGCCTTGGCGGCGGGATCGGTCCTGCGGTATGTTGGCATGGTCGATGCGGCCGGTGGACAGAGCAGCGTGAAGCTTGCGCGCTACCCACTGGACCACCCGTTTGCATCGCTGAAGGGAAGCGACAACATCATTGCGTTCACCACGGAGAGGTTCCCTAACCCGCTCATCATCCAGGGCGCGGGTGCAGGCGCTGCTGTCACGGCCTTTGGCATCTTTGCTGACCTTATCAAGGTTGCGGAGCGCTTTGGCGCCGCCTCTGCCAAGATCTAAAAGATAAACGGAGGTCAAGGAGCTGGCAGACAGTTACGAGATGCCGCGCTGTGACCGAGACAACCACCGCAGCTGCTAAGCTCTACTTGGCTGCTGCTTAGTGCATTTGTTGACTAGCAATAATGGCGGGGTGTGCAGTACAGAGGAGTGGCTGTTTTGGTAAAGACGTACAAATGAAAACTAGAGAGGAGGCATGCTGTTTGATGTGCCCTAGCGCTTGCGCTTAAGACGGGGGATTCGTGTTGGGTGCAATGAATGCGCAACAAGCAGCACCGGCTTGCATTTAGGCTGTGTCGAGCCACCCAGTGCCTTTGGCCGCGGGATGCGCGACCTGCCAGTGCTGATCGTATCGCTAACCGGGATATCACACATCTCTTCACACTCCAGATCCAGTGGCGGAAGCTCGGCCAGCCGTGCACCGGCACCCGAGTACACAGTCGTTGACACAAGACTGGTATCCAAATCAGCGCCAAAGGCCTCTACGGCGTCTATCTCGGGTGTTGGCGGTCTGGGCGGAGCATACTCAGGCTCTAGCAGCAAGAAGCTTTCCGCAGGTTGCAGCTTGATCGCATTTGTCGACTGCACACGAGGACTGAAGAGCCCCTGCGACCGCTTGATCGTTTTTGGAGCCGCTAGCTCGCCGTGGCGGTTGCTCGCCGGTGCCGTTCCGCGTTGGATCGTGCTGGGAGCTGTGGGTGTCTGTGTGATGTCTCGGAGCCGCGCACGCACTGCTTGTTGATGCTTGCCGCTAGGCGTGAGGATGTTGGCCGCGGAGGGTTGCCCGAGCGGCAGCTTGCCTGCAAGTTTTGCGGGGTGCCCTGGCGCGACGCCGCCCTTGCCGCTCAGCAAACCCGTCTTTGCGCCTCGCACGGCGCTGCCAACTGCGGCGTTCTCCTTGTCTTGCGAAATGGCGCTGTGGATATGTGCAGGCGCAAACATTTTTAATTGAAACACAGGGTGTGCAGGCGGAGAAGAAAGCAGGCAGCAAGGGTGTGGCCGAGCCAGCAGCTAGGGACGAGCGGAAATGTAAATAAACAGACGGCTTTGTTTACAGCAGCACAGCCCGCTGCTGCGTTGCCCTGCCTGAGCCTTTAGGCAAATCGCATCCCTGGAGCGCGGCATAATTCCGCGCCACATGATTAGATTTGCGCGTAAATTTTATTCCTCTTTGGCTGCTGCTGCCCAGGGAGTCATAGAAGACGGCAGGGCGGCTGTGGACAAGCCCTCTGGGCTGCCTGCCATGCATCCCTTTGTTTCTTCGCTCAGGTAGCATTCATCGTTTTTGTGCACACAACACCCAGCTCCCCTCTTTTTCAAAACGAAGCCATACACGCAGAGAATGCCCGACACGGATATTAAGAAGGAGACGCAAGAGTACCTCCACGCGGCCAGCCTGAACATCGTCGTCTTGCTGGACCACGTCCGCTCGTTCGAGGGCAGAGACCAGCCCACGCGCGGGTTTTCAGGGCCAGCATTCAAGAAGACCATTGACGGGCTGGCGACAGCAATCGACAAGGAGGTGACACGCTTCATGATAGCATGCAAGCCGCCAGCTCTGGACGCCGAGATCCGTGCCCTGTGCCCCAAGATTAGCGCTGGGTTCTTCCAGCTCGTCCAACACTTCAACAGCGTGCCCAAGTCAGCCGGACGGACATACGTGGAGGCTGTGCGGCGTGCGATCAGCAGATCGCTGCTCTCGATTGTCACCCTCACCAACTCGTTCATTGAAAACAAGGTGGTTGTCGACAAGGCAGTGCTGGCTGAGCTGGCGTACACCTCGTCGTCGGGCATATTCTGGGAGCACTGCAAGGCACTGGCTCAAATACCGGCTGACAACAAAGCTGCTGTGGCGGCGCAGTGGAAGAGCGTGGTGGGGGACTTGGTCAAGGATGCCGTGGAAGAGCTCAAGGCGTCGCTGGAAGACACCGAGGAGAGCAAAAAGAGTGGGGGCAGTGCAGAGGAGAACGGATACTCGAGCGACGAGAGCATGGGCGAGTTTGACCCGGACATTCCTGTGGAGAGACTGGAGGAAGGGCGGAAGATTCTGCAGCTTGTCACCACGGCCAAGCACACGTGCGACAAGGTTGGCTTGAGGTGCATTAGAGACTGCGAGGCGCTTGACTCGGAAAGGACGATTTGGCTTGACCGCCTGCTGGATTTGGGCAAGGTCGTTCAGGAGGCTGTCGATGAGCTGGTGGCTGTCCTGTTTATTGAGGATGACACGTGGAGGAGCCGTGCGCGGGTGGAGACCGGGAAGCTGACGAAGGCACTGCTCGACCTTATAACGCTGGCCATTACGTTTGTCGACGACGCGCACCTGGCGTGGTTTGAGCTATGCCGCAAGAAGCTAGACGCTGCCAAGCACGAGTCCAAGATAGCGCGGTAGCTTTTCCCCCCCACCTCTGCTCTTCAATATGCTCTCTTTGCCACTATATGGCTGTAAACGACAAGCAGCCCTTGAGATAGAGAGCGCGGGTGCTCCGCCTCGAGTTATCGCCCATATGCATGCATGCCGTAGGACAGGGGAGTGATGCATGCGTTTTTGAGCCCCATGACGAGCTGCAAGCCATGTTTACAATAAAGGCGAGCCGCAGAGAGGGAAGCTGGAAGACACAGCCCCTCCACACGCAAGTGTAAACAACAGACACCGCCCAGGGGCTGCTGCTCCTGCTCCTTTATTCTCCTCTCCACACTGTATTGTAGCCATTTTTAGCCTTTTCTGCATTCGCCGCTACTCGTCGAGCCACATAGGCAATGCCAGCATCAACAGCAGCAGGAATAAACGTCGAGGAGCTCCACGGCTTGAAACGCAAGCAGCTGCAGGCTCTGTGCAAGAAGCATGGAATAAAAGCCAACGGAAAGAACGAGGAGCTTATCGAGCACCTTACCGAATACGCCCAGAGTGGAAATGGCAGCAATGATGCAGGAGACGCTGACAGCAGCAGCGACACAGACAGCAACGGCGAGCAAGAGTACGAAAGCGCGGCTGAGACAGAAGACAAGAGCAACGAAGATCCTGCTATTTCGGAGCCTGCTGACGAAGAGCTGGGCAGCAATGCTGCCTCTGGCGACTCCAATAACACCAGCGAGAGCACAGAGAGCAGCCGGGAGGATGCAGCAGAGCTGGACAGCGAGCCTGTGGAGACTGAAGCAGAGAGGGCAGACGAGCATGGCGCTCGTGAAAAGAAGGACAAGGGCGACATTGTCTTCAAGACAGTGCCAGCTAGTAGCAGCGAGCTCTTGTCAATGCAGGTGCCTGAGAGTATCAGGCCTGTGGACAACACGCACTTCTCCAGCCTCGCAGACAAGATCACCGCCGAGATGGAGGCCCGAGCATCGGCCTTAGCTGCAGATCAGCGCAAGGAGGCGGTGGAAAAGTACAACTCGACTCACAGCATTCTCCCTGCCGAGACCCCCAGCAAGAGCAAGCAGCCAAAGAAAGCAATATCCTTCGACAAGGCCCACGAGAGGCTCTTTGAACACGACGATTCGATCACCAGCCACTGGGCAGCAAAGAAGGTCCCTGGGGCAGCAACGCCAAGAAGCAAGCGTGCGAATGGGGACCTGGACAGTGACCTGCAAGCATCTAGTAAGCGCCAGCGCATTGAGCCCCTTCTTACGCCCCAGTCGGCCCGCCAACGGAGAAAGTCCACCAAGAACAAGTCGATGACTGCAAAGGCTCAGCGCACATCGGCAATGAAGATCAAGGCTCCTGATGGCTCGAGAACTGCGTTTGCTGGCGGGCGCACTCGGTTTGTGGATGCCTTGGGGCTCTCGTCTACCAAGCTGTTTGCTGACAAGCCTCTTTCGTCCACAAGCGGATCGAAGAAAGCTGAGTTTGCACCGCTCGCCAAGCCTGCTACCAAAGCACCTGCTACTGGCGATTTGTCGGAGACCAGGAGCACGCCGACACCTGCTACCAGCAAGCCCACTGCTCTGCCCGCAAAGAAACAAGAGGCGAAGCCCACGACCAAGCCCGATGCAAAACAGGCTGTAAAGAAGCCTGCGCAAGAAAAAGCAGGCAAGCCAGCCGAAGCGCCTTCGCTGATCCCCCGCCCCAGACCGATTGCTAAACCAAGACCACACAAAGCGGCAGCGGCACCGTCGGATAAGCCGAACCCAAAGAATGCGAGCAAACTGGCCGACGCGAGGTCAAAAACAGACAAGAAGCACCCCTCGACAAAGCTCCCAGCACACAAGGCCGCAAGCTACCAGAATGTGGAGTCCAAGCTCAAGTCGTACATCCATGCAAAGCCCCCTCCTCCAAAGGTCAAGGCTGTCGAGTCTAGTGTGCCAGCAGCCAAAGATCCCAAAAAGCAGAGTGCTCCGCTACCTCAAGCAGAAAACAACAGGGGCAAGAAAGGAGCAAAGAGGCTGCAACCAGAAGCAGCAACTTCTTCGGAGAAGAAGGACGCGGCTGACAGGGTTCCTCGCTATATGAAATCTACCAAGGCAACAAAGATCCGGTCCCACCAGACGACGGCCAAGCCTGCTCCGATCAAGGGCCAGCAGCCCACCAAGTCCTCGACATCTAGCTCGGATGCCCGCAAGGCCAGGTACAATCCATACAACCGGCCAGCAAAGCCCAAGGCGGCGGCAAAAGCGACCGCCAAGTAAGTTTTCTAATCGGCTCCATATTTCGTCTTTCTACCTCCCAGCCATGTTTATTAACACTCAGCAGTGATCAGTCTGAAAGCCCCCAATTTGCCCAGCTACAGGCTAGCAATGGCAGCAGCAAGCATTGCCAGCACAGATGCCAAGGCAACGCTGAACGAGACGGACTGGGATGCTGTGCTGGCGTTGTAGTCAGTGATGTCGTTTCCGGTCTTTGTCTTGTTCACCCAAGATCCATTTGAGGCGATAGAGCCCTTAGTTGCCCATCCGATCCAGTCGGTATACAAGCCAGTGCGCGGGAAGTTGATAAAGCCGTTCGACGAGCAAGGAGCCTTGGATGCAGAGCGCACTTCGTACAGATGCGGGAGGCCAACACTCACAAGCTTGGGAGCAGAGGACGAGCCGCTCGAGATGAGGAAGATGGTCGAGTTGAGGTTGGCCGAGTTGATGTTTTGCGCAGTGTTGCTGATGGCGATGGTCGAGTCGGCCTTGCACACAGTAGCGTTGGAGTAGATGCTCGAGCAGTAGATCGGCGAGCTGTTGCCTGGCAGGTTGTGGCCATGGAAGCTCTTCATGTCCTTCAGCCCGTACGCCTTCAGATAGTTGCTATCGCACTCGCTGCGCTTCAGAGTCGTCACGTCGCTCTTTGTGGCCTTTGTCAGGTCGATGCCGTTGTAGAGATTCTGCAGAGTAGCAGGGTCCTTGGTCGGGTTCTGCGGACCAAAGTTCAGCGCAAAGAGATTGGCGGTGCTAGCGTCCAGGTCGTCGAGCTGCAGAGACACGGGCTGCGCGTTCTTGACGGGCACAGTGAGCGTGACAATGCCGACGTCAAAGTTCTGCTCCGACGAGCTCTCATACTGGGTCTGCGGGTAGTATGCGTGGACAGCCGAGCTGTTGACTGCCAGGAACGTCTGGTTGTTGATGAAGTTGGGAATCAGGCTCAAAAAGGTCGTTGCGCGGTACTCGGCCTGACTAGCGTTTGGATAGACCTGCGTGGAGAGAAGGATCTGGTGAAGAGTAGACGACGTGTTGACGCTGGGGACCACCGCCATCAGGTAGTCTGGCTTGAGCGTGCTGCTGACAGACGAAGGCACAGCGCTCGAGTTGGAGAACGGGTACAGACACCGGGCATCTGTGATGACTGTCTGCTCGGTCAGCAGAGCGCCGAAGCAAACGGTGAACGGCGTGGCAATGTAAAGGATGGACGGGTAGTCTGACAAGTCCACAACCGAGGAGTCCCCGGCAGCGACAGCGAAGAGACAAGCGGCGCTAGCCAGCACAATCGCCAACCAGCTGCGACTCTTTCCCATGGTCATGCTGCTATTATTCCGGTAGTCAGGAGGAGGGCGATTGTTTGTTACGGCCTTGTTTCGAGAGAAGGTGCAGAGAACGATATGGAGCAAGCAAGAGGCAGCAGCAGGCAGTACGTGTATGCGAAAAATAAAAGGCAGAGAGCTGAGAGGCACTCTAAAGCCAGTTCGCGTAGAGGCTGCCCTTTTGCTTGTGTTGGGCAAATCCCCTCTCTCGTCCTATTCTTAGCGCGCGCGCGCGAAGCGTTGCACAAGGAAGGGCAGCAGCAGGATTAACACGCACCATCTGCAGTTGCTGCTATTTTGCACTACACAGTCAATATCGCCATCACGAGGAAACGGCGGCAGCTCTTTTGCTCCTTTCTAGGGCTCCAGCATATACACATACGTTTTTGGCTATTATTCGGGATGGCAGAGCTTATGAACGCTGTGGTATTCAAAGGGCCGCTTAAGGTTTCCTGCGAGCAGGTTGCGCGACCCACTAGTCCGTGCGCAGGCGAGGCGATAGTCCGAGTCAAAGCGTGCGGGCTGTGTGGCTCAGACCTGCATCCGTACAGGGGCGCCGAAAAGGGACTCAGGCCAGGCACGATATGCGGCCACGAGTTTGCTGGCGTCGTTGAGGAGGTTGGGGATGGCGTGAGGCTTGCGCCAGGACAGCGGGTGGCCGCAAGCTTCACGACTGCCTGCGGCAGCTGCTGGTTCTGCACGCACTCGCTGTCCAGTCGCTGTGACGAGGTGCAGCTATTTGGGTGGGTTGACACACAGACTGGGATGGGGATCCACGGCGGCCAGGCGCAGTTTGTGAGAGTGCCTAATGCGGATGGCACGCTGCTGACACTGCCTGACGACGTGTCGTTTGAGGAGGGCGTGCTCCTCGGCGATATTCTTTCGACTGGCTACTTTTGTGCCAAAAGCGCGCTGTCGGCCTTATCTGAACTCGCCATGCCGACCTCGCAGCTGACTGCTGCCGTCGTAGGGTGCGGGCCAGTTGGGCTGTGCGCAATACTCAGCGCAAGAATGCTTGGGTTTGGAACCGTGTATGCCATTGATCGTGTAAAATCCAGATTGGATGTGGCTAAAGGGTTGGGTGCATGTGTGGTTGAGCCAGGACAATCGCCGGTTGATGCCATCTGCAGTGCCACGGATGGCAGGCGCGGTGCAGATGCCGTGCTTGAGGTTGTTGGCTCTTTCGATGCGCTGGACTTGAGCTTCCAGCTTGTGCGTGCCGGTGGCGTTGTGTCGTCAGTTGGCGTTCATGCGCACGACAGAGGGTTTCCTGTCAGCCCCAACCAGTGCTACGACAAGAACATCACGTACAAATGCGGGCGTTGCCCAGCACGGTCCCTCATGGATGCAGTGTGCCAGCTCATACGCACAAGCGACATTGCGCAAAGAGTCATCAGCCACCGAGGAGTGCCGCTTTCTCGGGCTGCAGAGATGTACGCCAAATTCGAGTCCCAGCAGGAGGGCGTGCTGAAGGTCGTTTTTGACCCATGGGCCGCCTGAATGGCGCGACTCGTCTTGGTGCTACGACGCTTTTCCTACTTCCAGCCAGTTTTTTTGTTTGTGTGCGCGTGCCATTCAAATATTCACTCGCGCACTGAAAGTGCCCGCACAAGCGCACAAGCACAATGAGTCCTCACAATCATATATCCTCTGCCTCCTGGAACGCCCGAAAATGCGGTGGTGCTTTCCAGAGGCCGCTGCCTAGCCTCGAAAGCACCAGTGTTTATGCACCACTCCCAACGGCCCACACACAAAAAAATAATAATAATCGTGTCAACAACTGCGCCAAGGGGAATTGAAAAAGCAGCACCTAACAAAAAGAAGGCTGGGGAAGGCGGGAATAAAATGAATGGAGCTGTTGCGTAGAAACCACTTGGCTTGTTCAGCCTGAATGATAAGCTACGTCCCTCCATTGATTCCATACAACAAATAAAGCAATAGCACCCTTGATCCGCACGCCAAAACAACGAGCGAATACTGCCACTTTGTGCCTGGCTGAATGATGGCCAGCAGGAACATCTGTGCACGGGTGTGCACAAAGCGGACATCGCATATTGTGTGCTGTGTATACTCCATATGTTGCATTTTCATATATAGAGGGAGACGGGGTTGGAGGGTGTGCAGGAAGGAAAAAGCACACTGCTCTTGCTAGCGGAGTCAAGCCAAACAAAAATGTACTGCGGTGCCACGGTAGCGGCCCGGCTGCGTGCGTGCGTCTTTGCCACAATATCCACGCAACCTGCACACTGGCAAGATGCCCATGTTTGGCACTCCTTCACCAACCACACCTGTTCATGGCGTGCATGCAGCACTGGCACAGCTCAGAAAGGCGAGTGCGTTTTTGTACGTCGATGCCATCGTCCAAATGCAGCGTCCAAATGCAGCATGCATTATGAAAATGCGTAGGCTTCAGGCATAAATAAGCGACATGCCACACGCATACACGCACGCGCTAAGCATACGTGTCCTCGAAAGCAGCTTGCTGAGCGGACTTGCATTGTGTGCTGGCAGGCGCAAAACTCGCTTCTCTTCTCGTATAATGTCTCATGCCCCAGTCTGCTCTTCTGTATTGTGCACAGCAACCGCAGGCTGCACGCACATTTTTGACAGCAGCCATATGCTCCAGGTCGCTCGCTTTCGCCTCGCTGCTGCTTGCATTTGCTGCATGCTGTAGGTTGACATGGGCAGTGAAGCGCAAGTTCATTGTGCTCCCCGCATATGTACACAGCAATTGGGGGCATTGCCGACAGGCTCGTCGCCATTGTTGACACTTGCGACAAGAAAAAAAAAAGCGCGAAGGTTCATGCTCTCCATTGCCGCTTTGTGCAAATATCATTCCCAATTGTTTCGTTCCTTAATCGTCTTTGCGTATTCTCCGCATTTCGCATTTACATTTCCCATGGAGCAACAATTACCGCCGCCCACTAGAAAGCACCCCAATTCCACCTCCCTTAGCCCCGCTTGCTGCTTGTTCTTCTTTTTCCCATTCAAAACAATATTGTGCGTGTGCCATGCTGGGCTGTCGCTATTATGCGGATGCTGTGGATATAGATGGATTTGGGGAGGAAGCACCCGAGTGCATAGTGTGATTTTTGTGTCCATTCGTGCTGAGATGGCAGCCCTTGTTGCTCGCAGCCACCAAATATGCTCTGCTCATACCAAGCCAAACGTGCTGCTGATATATTGCACAATTGGGCGCTGCTTCTGTGATTGCGCAAGTGGGCTGAGGAATGTGTCAGCACGGGTTCATCTAGATCCGCAGATGCTGCCAGCACCACAGTGCAGCAATATTCCAGCAGAGCCATGCGCGCTGCGAGTGCACGGCGGTCTGGCTTACCACATCCGCAGACTGCTTATATGCGCCAGGGACAATGCGGTGCTTCTTTAGGCGCCATTTTCAGCCATATCCCGGGCTATAAAGAAAATAATAAGGCGCCTTGCTGTGGGCTGCGCGCACTGCCAGGACATGGCGACGCTTCTTGCTGCTGTAAACAACTGGCTCTGCGCTGCAAGCACCTACTCATTCCATTCTGCCCCATTACATGCCTTGCACCATGCTTGTGATCCAAATATAGGGCGGTCCAGCACCACCCCCTCCTCCGGTTTCCTTACCTGTGCTGCTGCAGCCATTCATTCTCAGTAGCAGCACTTGTCCTTGTTGTTGCAGCCCTACAGGACTGGGCGCAAGGCCAGACAAATGCGCAAAAGGCACGCCGCAGCACTCAACCACACATAGACCAGCCACCGCCGCTGCTCTCCAGCTAGCCTTTGCGGCTGGTTTGGAAGTGGGCCTTGCTAGTACTGGTCTTTGCAACGCCGCAGCACTCAACCACACATAGACCAGCCACCGCCGCTGCTCTCCAGCTAGCCTTTGCGGCTGGTTTGGAAGTGGGCCTTGCTAGTACTGGTCTTTGCATTCTCGTTTGCCTCAAGCACTGCGCTGCTCCCAGTAGGCGTGGTGCTGCACTTTATATAGCTGGGATGGTGCTGCTTCTTGCGCTCTCTATCCATCTTTTCGCATTTTCACGTTTCCACACCTCCCCTCTCTTCACCATCGCCATCTACGCTCATTTTACCATCAAAAACACAAAGCACAAAGCACAAAAGAAACACCTGGGTAGCAGTGCTTTATATATCTCGCTGCCACCATTTCCTTCTCGTGCTACCTGCTCCTTGATCTCCAACCAACACATCCACATCCACATCCACATCTGAATATACCTGCCTAGCCAATGCATATCTTTGGATCGCTCAAGCGCACGGATAGCCATGAGACTGTGTCCCGCACGACTCCCAGGTTCAGCACCGTCCTCGCGCCCACAGATCCATTTGGGCACAAATCGCTCCGGTCCTCGTTATCCCACTCAGTAAAGACATTGTTTTCCAAGCGAGCACCCACTCCCGCAGCAGCAAAGAGGCAGTCTACTCCCTCCCAGCTGAGTGCTGTTAGGCATATGACATCAGCACCGCCCTGCACTGCAGAGGCTGTGCACCAGCAGCCTGCTGTCGGTGGAGGGTCTGCTGGCATCTCCAACAATAGATACTCGATGGCGAGGGCTCGGGTTTTGGCAGAGACGGCGAGGAGACTGCAGCAGGGATCAAATACGTCGTCTCCCGTCACGCCGTCCAGTATTAGCACTGGGAAGACACTGCCGTGCTTCCCTGAGGAACCCGAGCATGAGGGCTACGGCTGCAGGCAGTCAATGACCACCGAAGTAACCACCGAGGTTTCGTCGATTTCCAATGCTGCCTCGTGTGCCAGCGAACACACGTCGCGCCCATCTACTACCCGCAGCCGTGCCACATCTGTCTGTGGCGACATGGGCGCGCCGAGCAGCAATAGCAGCGGCACGATCAGCTTTGGTGCCTCGCACAGCACTGCTTCTTCGTCCAACTCCACGCTCCGTCCACACAGCATGATCAACGCCAGCCGGGAATCCCTTGGCCAGTATTCGTCAACCACCTCGTATGCCGAATCCACCTTCTCCACCACGCCAAGAGGCCCTGCGCAATCAGCAAGCCACGACATGTCATCATCGTCTTCGATATTCGACCACTCGTACCGTGACGGAAAGTCAGGGCAGCGCCACTCCGTGGCCATGTCGCAGAATCTCAGCCGGCGCTTCCAAGCACGCCTGACCCACGAGTACGAGCAGCGCATCTACTGCCTCCACTCCCACTACTCGGACGTGATTGAGCGCATGGAGGCCCGTGCGCAGCAGGACTCTGAGCGAGTGCGCAAGCTGGAGGCAGAGCTAAGTGAGCAGCGGAGAGCGAACGCCGAGCTGCATATGAAAGAGGTTGAGCTGGCCCACAGACTGCAGCAGCAGCAGCAGCAGGAGATGGGGTGGCCGCTTGGTGGTGCGGCTGGCGGACTATCCAAGAAGCTGGTCGAGTTTGTCGACCATTACCAGGAGGAGGTCGCGCGGCTGACCCGCGAGACTAGCACTGCGCAGGAGTGGGTCATTACTTTGGCAGAGCTCATTATTGGGCCAAAGAAGGAGCGCCAGAGCTGGGATGACTGGCTCAACCTGTGCCTGGATACGCTGCAGAAGCGCCGTGAGCAGCAAAAGGAGGAAGAGTGGCTGAGGAAGATCGGCTGGCGCGGCTAAGCGTGCTAGGAGCGCAAACGAACATCTCACGAATCCCTACGGAGGATAGCCTCTATGTTGTTAACGACATTGCCGCCTCACCTGCCTTCAAGCACACGCCTAACTTGTACATACACCCCGCCAACGAACCGCACACCACCTCGGCCTTTTTACGTGAGCTCCTGCCAACCGTTCTTCGCTTCCCGTTCATTTGTTTTCATCTTTGTTAGCAGTCTGTCTACTACGAAACGTGTCTTTTTCAAATACTACAGCAGTCTACCCTCGCCACCTGCGCTCTCCATACTACAGCGCAGCACGCTTGGCGGTATATAGCCCCCATATGTGTCAAATGCTAGTGCGCTGCTATTGCGTGCCAGGTTTATTGCAGCTTTGCCTCGCTTGGCACCATTTGCTAAAAAGGACTGCGTTTGCGCCATGGGAAAACTCAACATCCTGCCGCAGAAGAGCTGGCATGTGTACAGCAAGGCGAACCGCGAGCGAGTGCGCCGCGACGAGGAGCAGGCACGCAACGAGCAAGAAGAAAATGCGGGGCGAGCAAGGAAGGCAGTAGGTATATGCGTCCAGGCGATGTTTTGCAGCCTGCACCGAGGCAACAACTGATCGAGCTGCGTTCCCGTTGCATTATTGTTTAGGAGGCAGAGTACCGCATAAGCAGGCTGCGTGGAAAGGACGACGCCCAAGGGCGTGAGATAGCTGCAGGCGGCGCCGCCGCCATATTGCCAGAAGCACCAAACGAACCGACATCGCACAGTCGTGGCAGTTCAAGCATCCCAGGCGGTGGCGGGCAGCTGCTGGTCAAGGCAGCTACGCCGTGGTACGCAACGCAGCCTGGCAGCTCCAGCTCTCGGCACCAAGCCCCCAGTGCGCTGCTTTCCGGCGACCCTCTAATAATGATGAAAGCGCACGACGAGCGCGTGAAGAAGAGACGCAGCAAGATCAAGGAAATTGGCGACGCTGCAGAGCGAGAATTGCGCAATGGCCGTGAAATACGCAAGCATTCGGGCGACCGGCACAGGCACAGGCACAGGCACAAACACGAGCACAGGCACAGGAACAAGCACAAGCACAAGGATAGGGAGCAACGGGGGCACCCAGAGTAGCCAAATGCCGCTGACGAGCGATAGTAGCCAGTATGCTCATGTTCGAAGA
The DNA here is from genome assembly GCA_025201845.1 of Martensiomyces pterosporus. Classification (NCBI taxonomy): domain Eukaryota; kingdom Fungi; phylum Kickxellomycota; class Kickxellomycetes; order Kickxellales; family Kickxellaceae; genus Martensiomyces; species Martensiomyces pterosporus. The sequence goes on from MU603947.1 coordinate 79,035, forward strand.
ATACAGACGCTTAGTTGAACTGGTAAATCTCCAGGTTCTTGATCCAGTTGAGGCTAGTAATGTCCACAATATGCACGCTGCATCCAATCTCGCTCACACGAGGCAGTCGCCTTGACGCAAACCCCGCAGCCTTCCGGCTGCACACAATGTAGAACTCAGCGGGCCTATTGTCGTTGTCAAAGTTGCGCTTGATCATGCGCGAGATCTCGGTGTCAATATGCCGCAGCTCGATCTTCAGCTTGAGGGGCTTGCACATCACGCACTTGATGAACTTGACAGATCTCAGCTCGCGCTCATTGTAAAGCACAAAGTCAATGTCGTCAATAACCGGGTCGACGCAGTAGTAGGCGATGATCGGGGTAGTATCGATGGTAGACACCGAGGCAGCCATCTTGTTGATAAAGTCGCCGGTGTCCGTGGCACGCAGCCGCTCGGTGCTCGTGTCCAGGTGCCTTAGCGGCACGCGTGCACGCGACCTGGGCACGTTCTCCTCGATGAACTCGCCCTTTTTGTCCAGGATCCAGCGCAACGCCGCTACCGCCAGTTGGTGGCGGGCTTCGTCGGTGTCGCCAATTATCAGGCCGATTTGCTGGAATGCCGACTTTTCGTCTCCCAGCTGCTCGGTAAACACGAGGTTGGCAATTCGCGGGCATGAGAAACGCAAAACGCCGTCGCTCCCGGACGACGTGTCGATGTAGTTCCAGTCGATCACGGGGTCCTCGCAAGGAAACGAAAAGTACGACCGGAATATAGTCAGCTTGATGTCGCTGCCGGCCGGTGTTCTATGTGCCGAGTAGGGCCTTGGGTTGAGCGCAAAATCAACTTGGCCGCGGAAGTGCTGGTTCAGCCGATCGAACTCCTGCTCTGTGCGCGCTTTAGCCAGAGCACGGCACAGCCGGCGCAGCTCGTTTGGGTGGAACCAGGTGCTCTTGACAAACTCGTTGATCATCCGCTCATCGAGCTTGAGTAAGGGGCAGCGCTGGGCTATGTACACCAGCCCTTCTTCGCGCGTATACGAGGAGCTGATGTGGTGGTAGGTCGATGTGAACCGGCGCTTGATGTCCTCGGTGATGTTTTCGTCGAACGAGGAGAAGACAGCGAAGAAGGGCTGCTTGCGCTTGAGATTCATTATTGTGCGGTAGGCGGCGTGCTCGAAGAAGTTCTTGTTCGCAGTCATCTTGTCAATGTTATCGTAGAGGAACACGATCTTCAGCCCGCGTATCCGGCAGTAGTCGCTGATCTTGGTGATCAGCCTGCTGGCGTGGTCGCCCAGGTGCGTGGTCTTTGACCTAAACTCCTCGCGCCATGCATCGATGAGTGCAAGTATCTCCTCGTGGTCGATCAACGCACATGCGATGCCCTCGAATACAAGCTCCAGGTATTCAAACGTGCCATCGCATTTGTCCCACTGCGCGCAGTCGCCGATAAACACGGTGCGGATGTTGGGGTAGGTGAGCCGAATGTACAGCGCGAATATCAGCAGGGCATGGCTCTTGCCCGAGCCAAGGCATCCCTGGAGGAAGAACCCCTTGCGCATCCCTCTTGTGAACGCCTTTGGGCGCACTGTGGCGGTAGTGGGACCGGTGGGACCGGTGGGGCCAGCAGGGGCAGTGGTGCCAGCGCGGCTGGAGTCAGCGGTGGTCGGCGAGCCGTCTGCCTGCTGGTCGTACTGCGCCGGCGACTGACCCCTGCTCACATCCACGATTTCGGGCAGCCGTGAATACGAGCCTGTCTGCACACGGGCCAGCGAGTGGAACGTCGGCGCTGGAGCCATCACTACTGGCGGTGTAACGGGCGCCGATACGGGCGCTGTCTGCGGCGCATCGACGAAGTGCTGAATCCTGGCCAGCATGTCCTTCACGATATCTGGTCTGATTAGTGCGCGCACTTGGGACAGCTTCAAATCCCTGCCGTTTATCGTGGTCTCAAGGACCTCGGGTCTCAGCCAGAGATTGTCGAGAAACATGACGTTGGGGATGTGCAGGTAGTTCGGCGTATACCAGTCGATGGGTGGGATTGGGCGTGAGCGGAGGTCGTTGAGGAGAAACAGGAGGTCCTGCGCCTCCCTCCGTTTCTCCAAGTAATCATGCTCGTTCATCATCATCCTGTGCAGCAGCTGAGCGAAAAATTAAGATGGAAGAAAGTGTAGAAAGATGCTGCTAGCAAAAACAAAAAAACAAGTAATGAGAGCGGGAGTGGAGCAAAGAAAGGCTGCTTGGGCATGCCGTGGTGGGTAGTGCGCTCAGAGGGGGTGGTCAATCTTGCAGCTACACACATCCACGCTCCATTTTCCTCTTGCATCAAAGAAATCAAGAGACCCCAGACACAAAAAAGAATAGTGCGCTCGCCAACAAAATAACAGAAGCAACCAGCAAGTCTATCAAGCCGGCTAGTTCTCGTGCTGTGCGGCAGCATCCGCGTCCCCAGCACCGTTGCCCGTCGACACCCTAGCATAGTCGTTCTCCTTCTGCATGGCAAAGCGCCAGTCGAGCACATACAAGGCCGCCGTCGCAGCCGCCGTAATCCACGCACGACCGAACCCACACACCAGGGAGATCGGTCCATACGTGTACACTGTCATCAACGTAGGAATGCCCAAGTAAATGGCAATGAACGCCAGTACAAGCAGGCGCACAGCAATGCTGCGGTACCACGGACGGCTTCCCGCAGTCTTGGGCGAGTAGAAGCAGCTCGCCGGCGTAACAGCAACCGGCAAGTAGACAAGGAGCACAGCCAGTGAGATGATGCTGGTCAGCGCATACGTCCACGAGTCCAAAAGGGGAGCCCACTCGCCGGCGATGTAAATACCGTACATGTACACCGACCCAGCACCGCTGGAGCCCGCCGAGGGGATCAGCTGACCGGTGAACAAGGGCGCAACAGCAAGCCCCATTGCAAATGCGTAGGAGGGCCAGAAAAGCCACGCTATGCCCGCAAAGTGCACCTGCGCCGTAAACTGCGTCGACACGAGAAACTTTGTCCGAGCACCAACAGTTGCCAGCAGCAACTTGGCCAGCGTGAGCGGACTGGCAATATCGCCCCTCGTGAGCGCCGCCCAAATGTGCGCTATGCGAGCCTCGTCTTTATGGTGCTCCAGCGATCTCTGCGACATCCACGTCGACGGATCCTTCAGCGCCGTGTAGTAGAGGCGCGGCAGGATGACAAGGAGCACACACATCAGAAGGTAGGTGACGATGCCTGAGACACGGAAGATGTCTGGGAAGTTTTGGCGCATGATCCACCCGCCCCTTGCATCGTTCTCCAGCGACACAAGGTCGGTGGTAAAGTGGAACGGAATGCGGACCGTCGACCACTTTCCATCCTCATCAACTGCAGTGACCTCGATCTCGTGCAGCTTGCCATCGTCATATACCTTGGCGTCCCAGGGCGACACCCACAGCGGGATCTTGACTCTGTCGTCCTTCCCACTGTACCCACCGACGCTTGATTCCCTGCCCTTGTACGTGGCAGGCCGCTCATGCAGGTTGCCATCGATCTTGATGGTGACATTGACCACTGGCTTGTCAGCCCAGATCAGTGCCCTGATGAACTTGCTTGTCCGCATCCGCTCCAGTGGCTCGTGCCTCGGGAGCAAGTAGCGGGCATCCTTGGGGTTCGTAACAAGGATAATGGGTGGATGCGCAATGGGCCTCTGCACTGTGGCACCGAGCAGCGAGGGGTTGGACAGAGGTATTTCTGGCAGCGGCAGGGTGACATCGACGAAGGAAACAAGATCGTGGTCGATGGCATAAACACGATAGAGCGCGTGGTCTTTCATGTCGCCAATCTCCAGCTCCCAATACCCATCGTGCGCCTTGTATGCCTGCAGCTGCGCGCCAATTCCGCCCACGAGCTGGTGCAGGTGTCCACACAGGAAGACGCTCACATTGCTGACGAGCTGGCCAAATGGCTTGTTGTACTTGCCGTACAGCATGGTGCTGACCGGATAGTGATTAAGCAAAAACGTGTGGTTGGACCCAATGGCCAGCTCCATGCGCCTCTCCAGCTGCTCCATATCGTAGGCATCCAAGTACCCGAAGAAATTCAGCGGCCTTGCAAACCCGTGCTTCGGGCACCCGTCGCTGGCAACAAACGAGTAGGTGCCAAACGGCTCCTTGATCTGCAACAGGTATCCATCGGTGCCCATGGCCGAGTAGTTCCTGAAGTAGTTCTCCTGGGAATCGAAGCGAAACACATTGAAGCAGTCGTGGTTCCCTCTCTGGTCCCTGTAAAATGTCCCGTTGAACCTGTGCTTAAGCCCAAACTCGTCGAGCGCTCTCTGGTACGCCTCCCACTCCTCAATCTGCTGCAGGGAGGTGAGTCGCTGCTGGTCTTTGCCGTCCGTCAGATCACCCGTAATAGTAACCAGGCGCGGAGACACCAGCGGCACGGCGGTGCGCAGAAAGTGCAGGAAGTGGACGTAGCCCCCCTTGCTTGTGTACTTGCTGATGTGCAGATCTGACGCATGGACAAATGTGAATATCTCGTCGCTACTGTCGTCGAGTGTCTGGTCGGCACCTGGGGCGCCCTTGTTTAGAGCCCCACGGGGCGCCGCTACCTCTGTCTGAGACCCAGCCGTGCTTGCACCAGTGCTGCCCGCGTTGTGGCTGTCCCGCAAGGACTTGTCTGCCAGGGGGCGGTTGGCTGACCGGTAGAGGTGGAGTCCGTAGAGCCAGCATGCCAGCGTTACGAGGAGCAGGCCGGCCGAGTTTAATAGCTTGCTCCTTAGCATTTGATGTTACAGAAATGAACGAATGAAGAGCTGGGAATTGCGCCAAGGAGGGTGGAGAACAACCAAAAGAGAAGGGAGGAGGAAGCGCGGGGGTGCGGGGGGGGGGGGGCGGAAAATAGGCCTAGCTGTGGATTAAGCAGCCTTGAGTGCGGCTGCCAAGAAGCGTGAAAAGGCCGTGGCAATTCCTGTTTCACGGACCCTTGCGGCGTGACTTATTCTTTGGACTGCTGAGCAGCGTCAGCAGGCACCAAAAACAAGAGCCGCTGGATCCGGATCCGAAATGCCATGGCTCGGTGGCCACGAAGCAGGCAGGAGAGCAGGGAGAGAATATATAGTGTACGAGCACCATGTGAACGAGAGCAACAAAATAAGGAAATATATAGTAGCGGAGAAAGGAAATAGGAGTCAGGGGTGGGTGGGTGGAGTGAGTGCGGGTGGTAGAGAAGACGAAAAAGTGCGGATGGCAACAAGGCTGGGAAAGAAAGAAAGAAAGAAGCAACATTCGGGGTATTAAAAAAAAATAAAAACTCTGGTTTCGTTAGTGGGCTCACAGAACAAGCGCAGGCTCCGACTGCTGCTGCTGCTGCTGAGCCCTGGTGTTATCCGAGCTCGGGCGGCTGGTGATTGACGACGACCTCTGGAGCTGCTGTATGGCGGCGAGCATGCTGGACACCGAGATCTCGTCATCGCTCATTGCCAGCGCTGGGTTGGTCGGTACGCCCGCGACCGACTTTTCGACAGCGCCCTTGACCATGCCATCGTCTGGCGACGGGCTGTGCCTCGCCTCGCCGCGTGCCAGGTGCTGCTTGTCTGCGTACTCCTGCAGGAGCTCTGTAAACGCCGACAGCCTCGCCTGCATATCGTCCAGCTCACGCTCGCGCGACGCCAGCTTGTTCTCCATGTCCCTCCGGCGCTCATCCGTGTCACGCAAGACATTCCTCAGGGACATGAGCTCGTCGCGCGCCTCGGACCACTGCCGATGTGCGGCCAGATAGGCGGCCTGGAACTCCTTAATGCGGTGCTCAGCAGTGGCCGACGATGCATCGGAGGCAAAGCTGCTGCGCGGCTGGACGCCCTGGGGTCCACTGACGCTGTCCTTGCGGTCCAGGTCGCGGACGCGGGACTGGGCGTCGGAGAGCTTGCGCTCGAGCTCGGCAATCTGCTGCTCCTTCGACTCGATGTTTTCCAGTGCACCGCGCAGGCTGCCAAACGCGCTGATTTCCTCTTTGGCGTCCGTCCAGAGCTGCTCGAACTTGCTTGCGCGCTCCTCATATCTCTGGGTGTCGGCTTTCTGCTTCTCCAGGTCGGCGGTCAGCTCGCTTACCTGTGCGGTCAGCCCGTCGATACGCAGCAGCGATTCCTCAAACATCCCCTGGATGCGCTCTGCCCGCTCGGTGGCGACCTTGGACGTGCGCAGGGCGCTCTCCACTCTTTCGGAGCGTGTGCGCTCCGACGCACTGAGCGCATCGATTTCGCTTTCCTTCTCCACCAGCTTGACCTCTGCGTCGGCCAGCCGCTGCTCGAGCTCGGCAATCGCCGCCGCGTCGGCTGTTGCCTGCTGCCGCGAGGGCACATCGGATAATTCTCTCTCGGCCTCGTCATTCTGTGCCTGGCTGTAAAGCTGCTCGAGCTCCTTGAGCTGCTTGCGCGTGATTTCGGCGTCGGCCTTGAATTCCGCCAGCGCGTCGTGCGATTGCTTCAGCGAGAGATTGGCCCCAGCCAGCTGGTTCCTCAGCGCATCGTTATCGTTCAACGTGTTGGCGTACAGCCGCTCGAGCTCGTGGATCCGGTGCGAATTCAGCTTGTTCATCAGCGCTGGGTTGGCAGTCGTCAGCGCGCTGGCCTTGGCCTTCAAGTAAATGGCCTCCTGCAGGGCAGCCTTTCTCCCGCGCTCTGCCTCCGTCACCCGCTCGATGGCCACCTGCGACACAGTCGCCAGCTGCTGCTTGGCATCAGCCAGCTCGCGCCGCATGGTGAGGAGCACGTTGAGCACGCGCGTGGCATCTTGCGAGAGGAGGTTCTCCAGTCCGTGGAGGCTCTGCATCGACACGGAGGCATCCACCGACCTGCCACCGCTTTCGTCCATGTCCAGCTGCCGCTGGTGGGAGTACTTCGACTCGAGAGCACTCCATGCGCGACCGAGGGCGTCTTTGGCTTCTGAGGAAATTGACAGCTGGCCGCTATTGCGCAGCGCGTTGCCTTCCTGCACCAGGGCTGCCAAATCGGGCTCTGGCAGCTCCGACAGGCGTGTGAACTGCTTGTGGTCGCTGCTGATGGAGTCTGGCGGCGCGCTGTGCGGCACCGAGGAGAGGGGCGAGGGGCCGTGGCCGTCGGACCCTACAAACACATTGTTGAGGGGGCTGTGGAAGAAGGGCGGCACGGTGGCGGATTCGGGGACCACCTGGGCATCCGCCTGCGCTGGGCTGTCGGCGCCCGGGACGATGGGCGAGTCGGTGGCGCCCGATGAGGGGTCGCGCGACGAGAGGCCGCCCACCGTGACCTGGCCGTGGATGGCCACAGAGTTGCGGTTGCGCAGCTGAATTGTCAGCCGCTTGTCGTCGCGCAGGGTGGCCAGCGAGGAGTTCTCAATGGGCGGAGACACGGTGCCGCTCACACTCGGCGCACCTGGAACATGCGGCAGCTGCCCAGTGCCCGTGACGGGGCCAGAAGGCGGGCTGCCCATGGTGCTGCCCATGGTGCTGCCCAGGCCGTTGCTCACCAGGCCCTGGCTGAGCATGATTGACCTGCGCTGGTGCGCACGGCCCTTGACACTGCCTCCGTTGTGCGTGCTCCACGCGTTGCTGCTGCTGCCCGCGGCCCGCGGCCCATCGGAGTCCTCGGCGGAGGGAGCTGAGCCACCGTCGAGGCTTTCCGCTGAGGCCGTGTGCTTGCCCGGAACGCCATTCGCAGCAATGCTCCGCATGTTGCTCAGCTGCTCAGTGCTTTCTTGAGTGCCGTTGGCTTGTGGCTTGGCGTCCTGAGCATTGGGGGTGGCTAACGCGTCGCTGGGCCCTGTTCCACCGGGCAACGCCTCGCGCTGGTCCTTGATGGCCAGCTCGGTGGTTGCGCTGCCTACCATGGAGGTCGCGCGAACAGCAGGCGAAGAGGCTGTGGGGATCTGTGTGGCACTGGGCGACTGCTGGCGAGCAGCCGGGGGCATCAGTGAGCGATGGCGCCTGCTCTTGTCTGCTGCCGCTGCTGCCGCTGCTGCCATTTGCTGCTCATCTGTCAGGCCGCTGCTGCTTCCATTGGCTGCTGCCTGTTGCTCCTTCTGCTCCTGCGGCTGTGTGGAGTTGGCGGCTGCTGAGCCACTTGACGAGTTGTTAATGCCAGGGCGCGCATTGTCCGGCTGAATCTTGATCTTCGAGGTGTCCAGCGAGTAGACAGATGGCTCGACGGCGTCTCTGGGCATGTTGCCGCTATATAGGAGCAAGCGCGACTTGACGACGGAAAACACCGGGTCGATCTGGTGCGGCCAGGCAGAGGAGTTGACCTGGAACGTGTACCACCGCTGCAGAGAGATCTTGTACGCAAAAAAGTCGTTCAGCGGCTCGCCCCTCAGCGTGCGTCCGCCCATGATGAAGATGCAGTCATCAACCACGGCCGACGCGTGCCCGTAGCGGGCCGGAGGCGTGGCCCCGTGCGGCGTGACCTTGGACCACTTCTGGTCCTCCAGGTTGTATGCCCACAGGTCATTGAAGCACTCGTCGCGGTTCATGCCGCCAAACAAATAGATGCTGTTCAGATACACGCTGCACGAGTGGCCTGCGCGGCCGGGCGGCACGTTTGTGCCGTAGTCGATATACGACCACCGCGCGCCCTGCGTGGCTGCCACGCGGACGTCGAATGATACGAGGTCCTGCAGGTAGTACCCGTCGACGGTGCCGCCAAAGACGTACAGCTTGGATCCCACAGACACGGTTGTGTGGCCCTTGCGGCCGACGAGGGGGTTGCCCTGGATGGGCACCTTGTACCACGTGTAGTTGGCCATGTTGTATGCGTACAGGTTGTCGTCGCACCGGCCGTCCATGAGCTCGCCGCCAAAGACGAACATTGTGCGGCCGATAAACGACGCCGAGTGGCCCTCGCGAGGAGCCGGGACACTGCCCAGCACGCTGGTGGGGGCGACGGTCCAAGTGGTCGAGTCCATGATGGAGAGGTCGTTGTGCAGGCGGTCGTCGGACTTGCCGCCGAACCAGTACAGGTCGTGGCCATTCAGTGCAGCGGAGAACCCGCGCCGTGGGAACAGCGAGGGCCCGTGCAGCGGCCGCATAGTCCAGAACGAGCTCGGCTGGCGACCCGCGGCATCTGCCGACGAGCCCCCCAAGGGCTTTGGCGGGGCACCATTGGCGGCGCGTGGGTGCTTGTCGACTCCGTTGGAGTCTGTGCCGTTTGCCTGTGTGTCGGGTCTACGGTGCTGCTGCCTGGCATCGGGGGCCGACCATGACTGCAGAGGGTTGGTGCTATTCTGTCGCTGCAGGTGCGAGCCATCCGCATTGCCAGCGCTCTGGCTGTTTGGAGGCCGCTGCTGGCGCGCGGGGCCATTGGGGTTATACCGGTCAATCCCCGTAGCCGACATGGTATTACGCGGGACGTCAGGCAGGGAGCTCTGGGGCATTGGCGGCGTATCGGGGTCCTGCTGCACGGGTGGCGGGGTTTGTCGCGGCGGAGGAGGACTGGCCGAGTCGCTGTCGGCGCGCCTGAGGTGGTTGAGCCCGCCCCGTGTGTGGCCAAAGTTCTCGGGCACGCCAGAGGGAGGTCGGGCCTGGGCGCGCGACGAGCTCTTGCTTTTCCTGCTGAATATGCTGGGCATGAGCCGGCTCTTGCGCTTTGCGTGCTCCGAGGAGGTGCTGTTGTCCGTATTAGCCGTTGTAGGGGGCAGATGCTATTCCACCCAGCGGAGCAAATAAAGAGACTGGAGCGTGTCCAGGCTGCAGAGGCGGTGTGAGGTGTTAATATCGAGGAGGGCCTTGAAGCTCACGGAGCATGCCCTCGGTTGTTGTTCCTGGCAGCTCGATGCAGAAGTGCTATTTTTAGAGGGTCAATTTACCGTCCGTGAGGTATACAGTCGCCTGAGTGTGCCGTTCGCTATCAGCAGCCTGGCGCCGATGGGTACCCACGCTGTGTGTGTATGCTAACAGAAGGAGGGAGGAGGCTGATTTTAACGGAGGGCAATGCGAAATGCACTGCTTGGAAAGAGGTGCGCCCGTGTCCCTTTTGTGCCTGCTGGTGGGAGCCTGGGTAGTACAAATTCAAAGAAGGAGCGTGGAAGAAAAGGAACTGCTGGAGGCACGCCCCTATTTTTGCTGCTGCCTCTTCTTTTGCTGCTGCTGCTTCTGCTTCTGCTCTTTTGGGAAGGCAGGGAGTAAAAAGAATAGCTGAATGGGAGAATACAAGATGAGGAGAGGAAATTAGGAGTAGAAAGCAAGATGCCGAGAAAAATAATACGTGAGGGGAAGGGAAGCAGAAAGGGAAGAGAACGAGTACACGTAGAATTAATAGAAAGATGTAAGCGCGACGACCGAAAAGCAAGGTTGCTCGTCCTTCGTCCTTCCTCTTTTGGGGAAGCACCAGCGTCTGGGAGTGAGTCCTCCGTTGCTACTCAATGAACAAAGTTACTTTGCTCGCAAACCTGCCGCTTGTGAGCCGATATATAGCAGCGCCCCACTTGGGATTTCTGGCGCAGGTGGGAACAGTGTTATATTTTGAAGAGATACGGATGTATGGAGGGGCAAAGGGATGCTGGAATGTTATTTTTCGCTGCATTTTGCTGCCGCAAAATAAAAGCGACGCGTGCTGCAGCGTCCATTCTTCGGTGCTATTCTTGTCCCTCTCCTTTGAACGTTCGCTTGTGCTGATACTGCTGTTGCTCGTTTTCGCTTTCCTGTTTGTTTTCTGATTGGCTTCTGCTCGCTCCCATTGCCCGGATACCACTGTATCCCAGCACGACCTGCATCCCGGACGGAAGCCAGCACACAGCCCTCCCCGGTTCCTTGCTCTGGAGGCGGCTCCTGGTCGGCTGAGCGCTGCCCCGGGACTGAATGGGATCCAGTGCTCCTCTGGCCACTCGAGCTGCTGGCTGAACACACACACGAAATAAGCGAGCACTATATGCAATTGTGCGGCAGAAAGTGGAAATGCCTCTTAATGCACCACATGCCTCATAGCTGTCGATCTGGCCCTCGCTTTTAGAAGTAGAAATCAGCTGCGATCGACCAGCCTGCCTTGCCGATTCGAGCCTTGCGAGCCAGTGCGAGCTGCGACTCAGAGCACACCATGATGTCACGTGCAATGATTCGCTGATCACAGATCAGTGACTGCTGCTTTGTCTGCCTGGCGACTGCACCAGCCAGCCTGGGTGATAAGCAATTTTCAGATAGTGGTGCAGAGCGAGCGGCAGCGTCCAAGGCTGCAGATTTGCGTGTCTCATCGCCTCAATTTCTCCTTTCCTGCCAGCTTCGCTTTCTCTCGCTTCTCTTCGTCTATACAACCGTTTATTTCAAGCCTCGATTCGCTTTGAACACCGGAAAGAAATGGCTCTCCGTCTTGCTTCCAAGAACCTCCCAGGTACGGCCCCTGCACTCCACGGATTCGCCGGATTGGGAAAATCAAAGAGGGCTTTCTGCTCCTCGCATTGAATTTGTGTACGGAGTTCGCTCGAGAATCCGCCGCTAATCAACCCTGCTGCTGCTGTCTCTGAACATTTCCGCTTTGTAGCCCTTGCCCAGCGCGGCTTCGCTATGCGCCTGACTCCCGCTGGCGCCAACGCTCTCAGGTAAGAAGGACCAGCTCATAGCGTACTCTGCGCCGCACAGCAGCCAGCATGCAGCAGCTAACACTCTAATGCAATACCTCACTCTCCTGTATATTTCTCGGCGGACGGCAATCGGCGCTGGGGCAACCTCGGCTTTTGGACGTGTGTGTGTGCTCGTTTTTGCGGGATCTGTGGACATTGTGGCAACGCAACGTGCCTTGCGCTTCTCGGTTTGGTCGTCGTATAGGGCCTACTCGACCCAGAAGGGTACGTACTACTGGAGCTCTACGCGTACATGGCGCAGATGGATAGTGTGCACGCCAGAGCGCCTCTTACTAATTACTATGCCCCGCTGCCCCTTCAACATGCTTTAGACCGCGCTCCTGCTGAGGAGAAGGCCAACAGCATCATCGATGCCTTCCCCGGCAACTCCGTTGTTGCCAAGACCGGCTACTTCGCTGGTCTGACCGGTCTGACCGCGCTCCTTATCTCCAAGGAGATCTACGTTGTCAACGAGGAGACCATCCTCGTTGTCGCCTTTGGCTCGATTCTTGCTGTCCTTTACAAGGTGATCAAGGAGCCCTACACCAGCTGGGCCGACTCCCAGCTCCAGGCCATCCAGGATCTCCTTGTCAACGCCCGTGGCGAGCACAAGTCGGCTGTCCTCGAGCAGATCGAGGCCAAGTCCATGCTCAAGGACATTGTTACCTACACGAAGAGCCTCTTTGGCATGTCCAAGGAGATCGCCACGATGAACGCGCAGGCCTTTGAGCTCCAGCAGAAGGTCGCTCTTAACAGCGAGATTAAGGCCGTCCTCGACTCGTGGGTCCGCTACGAGAGCTCCGTCCGCGAGAACGAGCAGAAGGCGCTCGCGGAGAAGGTCATCGGCAATGTGCGTGCCCAGCTGACGAACCCTAAGACCCAGGACGAGATCATCGCTCAGTGCCTCCGTGACATCCAGGCAATTGCCAAGTCTGCTTAAGCAGAACCAGGCATGCACCATCCCGGGTGCTTCCCCTTCCATCTTTTGCTTTCTCTTCCCTGTTTAAGCTGAAGGGCCCAATTTCAATTACAGTTCTATTCGTTGCACACTTGCCGTGCTGGCATCCACTGGCAAAAAGCGTATTTTCTTTGTTGCTGCTGTTTTGTAAAAGTACAAGGTGCTGGGTGCTGGGTGCAGAGGTGGAGCGTCGAAAAACACCCGCTAGACGGCACACACGCAAGTCTAGTTGCTGAGGTCAGTGAGAATCTGCTTGTACTCCTCAACATCGTTGGACTTTTCCTTCGCCACTCGGCCGAGCTCATCCCTCACCCATGGCTTCCAGCTGCCAGGCAGCTCGCAGGTGCTCTTGTACTGTGTTTTGAGCGACAATAGGGCGTGCGCGTACACTTGGCGCCGCTCGTACATCTCGTCCGTCTCACCGTCGCTGTCGATTGCCCACAGGTCGTCCACCAATTTGTTCGCCAGGATCTTGCACCACACGGGGGCGTTTTGCGTAATAATGTTCTTTGAGTCCTGCGACTGGCCCGGATTGAAATCGGGATTAAAGAGATCCTCGACAAACCGCACCACGCGCAGCTCCAGCTTGCTGGCGTCCCCACTGCGGTCGCCGGTGCTGTCGGAATCGCTGGTGGGGCTGAGCTTGCTGAGCACGCGCAGTCCGCCGCGCTGTGCGAATTGTTCCAGTGCGCCTGGGTGGCCGCGAACGAGGGATGAGAGGGCAAATACGTGCTTGCCTGCCGCCTTCAAGTCATCTTCATCCTCCAGTATGTGGAGCAGTGATGGAATGGCGCCTGCGCGGTAGGCAATCCCTTGCAGACGCTGGTTGTTCTGCACGGTGGAGCCCAGTACAACTGATGACATCTGTCTGACGGAGGCTGGCCACGCCGGGATGCCGTGCGAGGTGGATGGGTCGCTGAGTCGCAGGAGGGCTGGAACCGCCAATGGGTCCTTCATCAGCTGGTCTGCATATCTGGTGTCGTGCACCAGCTCCTCCATTTCGCCTAGTGTCCCGACCACCGATCCATCCGTGGGACGGTCTGCCGGGGTGGTGGAGAGGTCCACGATGCGGTCGATATACGACTGGAACCCGTCGCTTCCATGGCCCGTCGCCACTGCCGCCTGGTGGTGGCTCCCTGCATCCTTGTTGGTGTCTGGCACGATGGCTAGCGCATTTTTCTCGCCGTCTGTGTCCATCAGCCTGGCTCGGCGCTCGCCGGTCTCCATGTCGACTTGTATGTGAAGCCCTGGGGGAACGTCTTGGCCCGGGCGGACCACTTGGAACTCGGGCTTGGCTTCGAATGCGCGTGGGTAGCAGTCCTGCGTGCCGTTCTTGGCCACGCTGCAGACGGTGTCCTTGCCCACGTAGTGGTATGGTGGCTGGTCGTGGGTGCGAGCCAGGGAGCCGGCGAGACAGAGGCCGATGGCGGCGAGAAGCGAGAGTGTGTGAATTCGCACCATTCCACTTGTGCTGTCGTTCGGGTTGGTGATAAATGTAGAGGGGTCTCAAACGAGGGGCAGACTAAACAGTGCTGCAGAGAATCGAGGGGGGAGGGCCCCTTTTATCTTGACGGCCAGGGAAGGCCAGAGAAGGGGTGCCTTGGGCATGGCTGTAATGCGTTGGCCTCTCTCCGTGTACGTGTGCGCTAAACAGCCTGGCCACCTGGCCACTTTTGCAACGTTCCCCCCCCCCTGATATCCAATGGCGCTTGGCCACAAAATATTTTGTCGAGATCAGCTGTATTCGAGGTGCCGATGCCATTGGGGGCGCAGGGAAGCTTCTTTTTCCTCCACCCAAGCGTCAGCTTTTTCTTTCATCATTTTCTGCTCTTTTTGCTAGCTCTCTCACTTTCCAAAGGCATTGATAAACTAAACCATGGGTAACGTAAGTGTTCACAAGATCAGCGCACAACCGCACACACACACACACAGCGCCGCAAGTTCCCAGCGAGTGCCCGAGGCTACTAACACCGCTTGCGCTGCTGATATGCTGTAGGGTGCTAAGGCTCAGATGAAGCGGGATCGTGCCAGCAAGGGCGCCAAGGGCGAGCAGCATAGCCAGCTGAAGGTCAACCAGAAGGCTATGAGCGTTGTTTGCCAGGTGTGCAGGACCCAGTTCCTCTGCACCATCAGCGCCAAGGCTCTCGAGGAGCACGCCGAGAACAAGCACAGCAAGACCATCAAGGAGTGCTTCCCTGGCTTTGAGCCCCAGCCCAAGAAGTAAAGCAAATCTGCGTCCTTTGTGATTAGATCCCCATCTTGGATGCAGAGCACTCGTAGCGTTGTTCAGCCCCCTTAATGTTGATAGCCCCGCAAACATCGCCAAAAGACACTTGTGAATGGACGGCGTGTGAGCTGCCCGCGTATCCAGCATAGTCTTGTATGCGAAGATGCACGGCTGGTGGGAATGCCCAATATGCGTGGCGTTTTGATATTGTGGACGCATAGCACAATACTGGACATGATGCAAACGAGGCATTTGTACACAATGATTTTCACACGTACACGCGCACACACGGCACTCTAGCTGACCGCTCTGGGAACGAGAAAAGTGCTCAAATGCCAGCGAGAGCGAGCGAGTAAGAGAGTGAGAGAATGAGGGAGTGAAAGAGTGAGAGAGTGAGAGACGATATAAGAGTGCTGCTAGATGGTGAGATCCGGGCATTCCCTAGCTTTTGCTTTGCATCTCACCCAGGCATCGTCATCACACTCAAATATCCTATCTTTGAAATGGAACAGTTCAAGCAGAACATAAGGTCCGAGACCATCAAGCTCTACCCAGCGACAGACAACATGGCGCTGACCGGCACCACGTTGGCATATATATTCTACAAGAACACCGAAGGCTCCGATGACTTTATGCCCCGCGATCTGCTGGAAACAAGCTTCTACCAAGCCCTAGAATATTACCCGGCATTTGCCGGCACAATGACACGCTCGGGCTACGGAACCGTCCAAGTTGTCGTTGACAGGGACAACCTGAACATGCCTACATACGCCGATGTGCAGGACGACACCACGCACTTCAGCGATGCGGAGAGAGCAAACTTCCACTGGGACAGCTTCCCCAAGGGTGGCGAGGCCTACGACCTGCTGATGCACCCTGGAGAGGACGGCATAATGAGGCTGGCCAGCATCCGTGTCACTCGAATGGCAGAGAACAGCGGGCTGCTGATCTCGGGCATCCTGTCTCATGCTATCGTCGATGGTCTTGGCGCTGTGACTTTTCTGATGCTGTGGTCGTCGCTGTGCCGCCGCCTGCGCTCCCCAGAGCCAGAATCAATCCCACTGCCCAACCCCATCTATGACCGCCGCATTGTGGCGAATATCTTTGCGCAGGGCTCCTCCCAACTGCCTGCAGACGAGATGGCCTACTTTGCAAAGCCCAACTGGGCTGCCAATTTCCTCGCCTGGGCCTCGCCGAACCTGCGCGGAACCCTGCACAATTACGTGAACAAGTCCACCTCAGACGAGGTGCAGATATTCTACTTTTCTAAGGAGTCGCTGGACAGGCTCAGGGAGATGGTGAGCGAGCATGTGGACAAGAGCCAGCGCCTTTCAAGCAACAACATAATCACCGGGCTCTTTCGCAAGTGCTACGCCAGCGCCACCCTCGCCTACAGACAGAAGCAAGGCATGCTTAGCAGGCTGACCACGGCTGCCTACAGGTTCCTTGGCCTGACCAGCCCGTCGGTGGACGAACAGACCATGCTCATGTTCGCCGACCTCCGCTTCCGCTTTGGGATCCCAAAGAACTACACCGGCAATGCGGTCCTTGTCACGCCCCAGGTGGACAGCATGCACAGCCTGGCGACCCCAGTCACTGGCGAGTCTCTTGCCAGAGCAGTTCTGCGTAATCGCCAGGATGTCGACAAGCACGACAAGGAATACTGTGGTGCAATGGTCGATATGTATAATGCCAAGCCAGAGGCAACCCTGAGGATAACTACTGAGCTGGTGGGCGACCCCTCAACATTCGTTATCACAGACCAGTCGCGGTTCCCTCTGTTTGGCGTAGACTTTGGAAACGGCAACCCAGTGGAGTTCAAGGGCTCCAGAAAAATGCTGTCAAACATGGTGTTTTTGTCTCCTGCCCCACCGCCCAAGAACGGAATCAACGTCATCATATCTGCCATACCCGAGATTATCAGGGAGCTGCGTGCCAACGAGTCCTGGGCGGAGTTCTGCGAGACAGTCTATTAGTCTAGCGTAGCCATCATTTCTGATGATGATGATGGAGCCGATTAGCGTAGCCATCATTTCCATTTGTTAGTTCAATAAGCAAGCGGTCCTTGACGCATCGTATTTTGAAAGCCAAAGGCAGATCTAACGGGCACAGCAAAAAGAAAAAAGGGACAGGAAGAAAAAGCGCAATGTACCGGTCAGCTGCAAGTATGTGCCATTCCATGCCCACCCCGCGCAATCAATAGTTTCGGTTGGCAAAGTCATCCTCCGACATGTACGACGCAATGACGGTGCGATCGGCGAATCGACGGCCAGCCAGCGCATTCAGGGCCACAGTAGCTTCGGCAGCACTAGCATACTTGATGAGGATCTTGCCGACTCCAGGGACCTCTGCATCAGGCTGGTCGGGATTGGGTCGCGGGATGGCCAGCTCAACAATCACTCCGTGCTTGGCACACTCCTCCCGCACATCTTCCGTGATATCCTCGTACTCTTCTGGGTCAGCCAGCTCGTTCCTGGTCACCATGTTGAGCAGCTGCACGATCGGCGTGGGCTGCGCCTCGCCTGCGCTGGCCAGGGCATTCACTGCTGGCGCAAGACTAGGAGGCACAGAGTTGCTGTGTGGTACATATGAGGGCGGCGGGTGGCTGTAGGTTTGCTGCTGCTGGGGGTGTCCGTATTGCCCCTGTGCCTGGCTGCCGTGGGGAGGAGCATATCCCTGAGCCATGGACTGGTAGGTGTTGTTGCTGTTGTAGCCACCACCCATTTCCTGCAGCGGACGGTATTGCTGCTGCTGCTGGCTGTATTGGCCGTGCGGTGCGCGCGTGTTCTGCTGCATGTTCTGCTGCATGTTCTGCTGCGCGCTGCGTGCGCCAATGCTAGCGCGCTGGACAATGAGGTGACGGTCGCCCAGCTCCATGCCATTCAGACCCTGGCACGCAACATCCGTGAGGTTGGGATCCACGTACTCGCAGAACGCAAACCCGCGCGACTGGTGCGTGGCGCTGTCCTTGACCAGGTTGAACGCCTTGAGCTCGCCAAACGCCCGCAAAAGCTCCATGACTTGGTCCTCATTGAGGTACGTCGGCAGTCCGCCAACATATATCTTGTTTGGCGAGTCGGGGACCGTGTTGGACAGCATTCCGGGAATATTCAGCACGGGTGGCCTGGGCTCCGATGTCTGGCCAGGCGGCGGAATGTAGTCCTTGGGCCGGCGGATCTTGAGCTTCTGGTTCTGGAAAGCCACGCCGTCCAGCCCCATGCCCATGGTCGCCTGCTCTGGGTCGCGGAACTCGACAAAGGCATAGTTCTTGTCGTAGTTGATCTGGATGTTGAGCACCGGCAGCTCATCCTGCGGCGCAATGTTCAGCTGCACCATGAGGTTGTTGAAGAACGACGCAATGCTGTCCTCGTTGATCCCGTAGGGGATGTTGCCCACATACAAGCGCCTTGCCTGCCTCGACGCAGTGCTGGGGAACTCCTTTTCGCCGCGGCTGCTCGGCCTAAACCTATCGTTTTCTTCCCTATGCGTGTGCTCGAACAAAACGCTGGGGTTAAACGAGGCCACATTGCGCGACCCCACAGCCTGCCCAGGCGGGGGGAACAGGCCAGACGCCTTGGCGTCCAGGGCCTGGATACTCTCAAACCCAGGCGGAGCCTGGTCCCATGCACTCAGCTTCTTTGGGCGCAGGTGCAAGGGCACGACGTCGCGAGAGCGCCTGCTGGTGCTACTTCTGTCGCGCGACCTGCGTCTGTGGCGGCTGTGGCTTCTGCCGCCCCGGCTGCGTGATCTCCGCCGGTATGTACGCGACCTGGAGCGCGACCGATCGCGGCTTCGGCGGTGGTAGTCGTGGTCGCGGTACCTGCTCTCGTGGTCGTAGTCGTATCCGCGTCGAGCGCTGCGGCTTCTCTGGCGCGACGAGCTAGCGGGTTCTCCCCTGGGCGACTGACTGGGGCGACGCCCCTCGCCTTGTCTGCCTGTGCGTGCCTCAGCGTCTCTCTTCAGCGTTTGGCCCATGCTTTTCAAGAACGAATCCGCCATCGACTCTATTTCGTTATTGGTGCGACGCGTGTTGCAGCACACAGGCATGTTAGCAAATGTGCATACGATTGAGAACAACGTCAATTTGAATCGGATGGGTGCGGTGTCTTACCTGCTCCGCGGTGCTGGTCTTTGGCGGTTCGGCGCGGCGACACGACTGCTGCCTGTGCTTCCGCATCGTCGCCTACAGGCGTAATAGGTTCGTGATGAGAATCAGCAGCCATGCTTTTGTTGTAAGTACTCCTGTCTCTTCAAAAAGTGCGTGGAGGGCGCGTGTGTCGAGCAGAATTCAGCTGTCCAAATCCCTGTTCTCTGGGTGCGGTGCCGAAGAAAAGAAGAAGCGATTCCGAACCTTTCTAGCGTCCTGCCAACAGCAGTGTCGTTTCTGTTGTCTCTTTTGAAAAGGCGGTTTACAAGAGCGCGAGCAATAAGCGCTGGAATGAAGCAAAGAGCAGAACCAAACTGCCAGAGCGTGCTGCTGAACGCGCTCTGCATTTTTCTTCCAGCTTCTGCAAAACGGCTGCTGCATTTTTGGCGACTCGTGATTGGCTGATCCAGCCGTGATTCAGATATTAACACTGCTCAGCCCAAATAAAAGAGAAAATGCAAAGGGGAGCATGCTGGCATGCGCTCAGCATAGATCCGGGTCGCGGCGGTAAGCAACCATCGCCTCGACGCGATGGGCATCCGTCGAGAACGACCTCAAGCGCACCTGCTCCGCGTTCTTAATGTGCAGGGGATCCGAGTCGGTCCAGGTGGTCGGGACCTCGGCATCCGAGTCAGCATACACAAGGATGTTGAACGTGCACTTTTCCTCGATAATCGGCAAGAACGACACGCTGGCGGCAATCTGGCGGAAAATAGCCTGAATCTCCATCTGCAGTGCCTTCTCGCTCTTTGGCGGCTTCGGCTTCTCGCCGGCATTCACCTGCTCCTCGCCCACAAGCTGGACGTCAAACTGCCAGCGCTCGAGCGTCTCGCGGGTCTCCCTTGAGTTGACTGCCAGCACGAGCTTGTTGATCTTGCCGACGGCTAGCCATTCCTCGACTGACTCCATGATCTTGGTGAGGTACTTGGTCACCTGCTGGTCGTTGGACACCCAGATGTCTAGCCCGTACTTCTTCTTCACTTCAAAGTCCTCCACGGGATAGATGCCCCGCTGGAAGAGGATGCTGTTGATGCCGTAGAGGAAGAACTCGGTGACTATGCGGGCAGAGCCCTTGAGCGTGATTTTGCCCTTTGTCAGCTGTGCTTGCATCGACATGTTCTGGTGTCTGTGAATCTGGTGTGCAAAGGTGCGAAATTAAGAGGGGCGAAAGAGGTACAGAGCAAAAGGACAAAGAGGCCAGGCTGGTGGCAGAAAAGCTCCCCTGAAAAGTAAACAATCGAGATGCTGGCAAAAAGTAAACAGCCGCTATTCGTCTGCAGGCAACACCGAGCCGGAAGGCAGCGACCGAGCGGTGCGCAGCCAAAGGCGAGCTTGCAGTCTCAAGCAGCGCTAGTTCGGCTCTTGTGCCCCTGATGCGTCTCTTCTTCGTTTGTTCTGCTGCCTGCTATTAGTGCGCTCATACCTTCTTTGTGTTTTGCCACCCCCGTCAAGAAATGAGCGACTTGGGCGAACAAAGCTGCGCAAACCCTTTGTTCCT
>MU603947.1:99402-128575 GCA_025201845.1 Martensiomyces pterosporus
CTTGCATTGACATGTTCTGGTGTCTGTGAATCTGGTGTGCAAAGGTGCGAAATTAAGAGGGGTGAAAGAGGTACGGAGCAAAAGGACAAAGAGGCCAGGTTGGTGGCAGAAAAGCTCCCCTGAAAAGTAAACAATCGAGATGCTGGCAAAAAGTAAACAGCCGCTATTCGTCTGCAGGCAACACCGAGCCGGAAGGCAGCGACCGAGCGGTGCGCAGCCAAAGGCGAGCTTGCAGTCTCAAGCAGCGCTAGTTCGGCTCTTGTGCCCCTGATGCGTCTCTTCTTCGTTTGTTCTGCTTCCTGCTATTAGTGCGCTCATCATACCTTCTTTGTGTTTTGCCATCCCCGTCAAGAAATGAGCGACTTGGGCGAACAAAGCTGCGCAAACCCTTTGTTCCTAAAGTGGGTGAGCGAGTGGCATGACGATGCCCGCAAACGCAACGCCAAATCCCAGTACACGCTGAAGAAAGCCCAGGCCTCCCTGCAAAGGTACCCGCTCCCTATCACCAACCCACAGGACACCGTCCAGCTCCAAGGGATCGGACAAGGGATAGCCGACCGACTGGCCAAGAAGCTCTCCAGCTGGCGCAAGGAGCAGGGCATCCCGGACCCCCAGAGCGACGCTGCCTGTTTAAACACTGGCGCCCAGGAGACTGGTGCGGCTAGCCAGAGCCAGGCACAGAGAGCCCCCCGTATATATGTCCCTCGGTATCGCTCGGGGGCGTTTGCGCTGCTCATTGGGCTGCTCAAGACATATTGCCTCTATGGGCCCGACTACTACATCCCCAAGAACCAGCTGATACCGTTGTGCGAGCAGTACTCGAGTACGCCATTCAGCGTTCCAGGAGGAGGAGGAGGCGGCGGCGGGCATAGAGGCGGGAGCGGGTTCTCGCAGCAGCAGTACACGGCGTGGTCGGGGATGAAGACTCTGGAGACGAAGTCGCTGGTCGAACGGCAAGGGGGAGTCAAGTTCTGTCTAACCGACGAGGGTCTAGAAATAGCCAGAAAAGTGGCCGACGTCTTGCGTGTCCGCAACGAGCTGCCGCCTGACGACAAGCAGATCATAGCCGCTTATGAGTGTCGGAGAGAGCAAGGGCAAGCCGGTGGTGGCTCAGAGCAAGGCAGTGTCCAGGAGGAGGTGGACGACCCACTGGCGTACTCCTCGGAAGGGGACACTGAAGAGGTAAGCCTGGGCAGGCATCTCCCACCGCCGATGCCGGGGACTACAGCGACAGGAGTCAGCAGGGGGGCGCGCCGAGTACGTGGGCCCAGCTCAAGTGGTGCAGCAGCAGCAAGTACGGCTGATTTCAGTGACCTCCGCAACGTGTATCTTTCCTCTGCCGCAAATCCAGCACCCCTATCGCGAAACCAATCAGCCGGTGGAGCATCGTATCGGTCGTCGTCTCCCGCCATCCCATTCAGTCGGCAGTCATCGCCAGCCGTATCCGCCGAGATCGAGCTTACGGATCTGATCCACTACCCAGCCAACGAGTACGACATAATCCTGGTCGTGGATAACCGCGAGGTGCACTCCGTTGTTGACCGCAACCTCATCGGGCGGGAGCTGGAGGACAAAAGCGTCAAGATCGAGATACGGCCGCTGACCGTGGGCGACTATCTGTGGATTGCCAGGGCCAAGCCCACCAGCGCTTATAGACATCTGCCGGACATTGTGCTAGATTACGTTGTCGAGAGAAAACGGATGGACGACTTGTGCGCAAGCATCAGAGACGGCAGATACAGGGAGCAGCATGCGCGGATCCACAGCACGGGGTTCACCAACGTGTTCTATATTGTCGAGGGCAACGATCCGGAGGCGGTTAGCAGGCTGGGCGAGGGCGCTGTGAACACAGCCATGAGTCGCATCCAGGTCCACCACGGCTTCCACCTGAAGCGCACCGTGTCGTTTGATGCCTCGCTGAAGCTCCTCCGACAAACCACCAGTGCGCTGCAGAACAGCCTCGGCGATGTCTATGCGATCCCCGACCAGTTTGTTGGCCAGAAGGCGTTTGCCAAGATGAAGAGGCGCATTCAGGCAAGATTCCCGCAAAAGAGCCTGGCCATGACGTTTGAGGCGTACGACGTGGTCAGCAGTAAGAGCGGCACCCTGTCTGTGGGCGAGATCTATCTGAGGATGCTGATGACCCTAAGGGGGATCAGTGCTGATAAGGCGCTGTCCATCGGACAAATGTACCCGACGCCCTTGCAGCTCGTGGATGCGCTGACCAAGGCCCCGGATGGAAGCAGGGCACTGGAGGATCTGGTGGTTGACACAACTCGCCGACGTCTGGGTCCAACAATGGCGAAGAAACTCGCACAGTTCTGGACTGGCGCCACATTCAGCACAACATGAGCAAAGATAGAGCATGGGTTTATATATCTACTTGCAACGCTTGTAAAACGGATCTTTGTAGCTTGGGTGCTGGTGCTCTAATCTAGGCACTGCCGTTTCTGGTGACAAATGCCTCGACCAGCTCCATGAACTCCCTCGGCATCTCGGCATGCACCCAGTGCCCCGTATCCAGCTCCTGGAGCTCGTAGTTTGGGAAGTGCCGCTTCATCGCCGGATACGCACGGGGATTGATGTGCAGCGACCGCTTGCCACCAATAAACAAGGTAGGGCCCTCATAGGCGAGCCCTGGATCCACCTGCCACGCCATAATATCGCCCAGGCTCCTTCCGAGCAGCTCCAGCGGGATCCTCGACTTGTACGCACCCTTCACGCCGCCCTCTGCCGCTGGATCCCTGACCTTCTTCATGTTCGTGAGCAAGAACTGGCGTACCGAGATATCCGGCTCCACCTCCGCCAGCATCTGGTCCGCGACCTTCTGCGACGTCACATTGGCCCTCTCAATCTCGCCCAACTTGGCCACGTATGCAGCAAAGTCGTGCGTAAGCTCAAGCTGCATAGGCGCGATATCATCAACAATGAGCTGCGACACAAGGTCGGGCCTGTCCAGCGCCGTGAGCATCACCACCTTGCCGCCCATCGAGTGGCCCATCAAAACAGGCTTGCCCAGCTCATGGTCCCCGATGAACCGCACAATGTCCGCTGACATGGCCTCGTACGAGTGCGGCTCCATGTGCAGGCTGTCGCCGTGGTTGCGCAGGTCAACAGAGTATGTGTCGCGGTTGAGCGTGCGGCTGAGCTGCTTGGATATTGCGCGCCAGTTCTGCTTCGACCCGAACAGCCCGTGCACGATAACCAGCGGCTCCTTTGCAGTCGACGGGGTCTCGGCCTTGGTGTGTGCGAATTCAAGCGCTGCTGTGCTCAGATTGCGCATACTCGCCTTGCTCTGTCTAGCTGGCTGCATAAACATGCGTCGTCCTCGAAGCGGCTGCTGAATGCGCAATGCCGTAGCCATTATTGCTCTGGTTCTTTCTCTGGCTCTTGCTGTGTTGCTCGCACCAATGCAGCTAACGAAAAGATAACGGGTGCGGAAAAGGCAGCTGCAAACGAGAGATGTGTGCCTCGCCCCACGCCCCAGCTAAACTGCTGCTGTACGAGCCAGCATCCGAGTGGCGCTGCCGCCTTCCCGCCCCCCTTTCAGTGCGGCGATTTCTGCCGCACAAAGAAGCCCACCGAATAAAGCAGCTGCCAGGGCGGAGAAGCAAAAATTATATATGAAGTAAAGAGCAGCATGGTGAGAGAGAAACGAGGAAAAATAGAGCACTGAGGAACAGAGACTAAAGTATAATGCGAAAAGAGAGAAAACAGGCATGCGTGTGGAGAGAGTGAAAATGCGTGAATGAAACAAGAAAAGGACTTCTGGCATGGGCGCAGATAACAAGCAGAGTCACGGCTCTGGGTCCGACAGCGCAAGCATTGGCGGGCCGCTGCTGCCGCTGCTACTGCCGACCACCTGCTGCTGGATCTGGCGCTCGCAGCGACGCAGCAGCTCCTTAGTGTTGAGCTCCGACACGCCCTCGGCAAACTCCGACGAGTTGTCTCTGAGGAACGCGATGATGGCATCCGGAACGAGCCACAGCGATTCGCCAGCCTCCATGAGCTGCTGGATGACGTTGCACGCCTCGTACGAGAACGTGTCGTCGCGGTCGCGCGTCGGCTCCTTGACGTCGGCGTACAGGATGTTGGGCGTAATGACTGTGGCCAGGTTGAGCGTGTCCATCTTTGATCCAGACTGCTCGTCAACATGCGAGAACGTCGCCACCCAGTTGAGGAACGTGGTCAGCACATTGAGCATGTCGCGGTTGGCCTGCGGCAGGAGAACAACCGCATACCGGAACGCCTCGAACCTGTCGCGCGCCGACGGCACGGCCGCAATGGCCAGGAACAGCCTGCGCATGCGGAACGGGATGACCGGGTCGGGCAGCTCGCGCAGGAACTTCTTGAGCAGCGCGGCAATCTGCACCGGCGTGTCCTTGCGCAGGTCCACGCGCGAGTAGTCCTTGTCGACTGCCTCGGTGACCTCGCGCAGCCGGCGGATGTTGCCGTTCTTTCTGAAAATGCCCTCTACCGCCAGATCCATCGACGTCAGGGTCATGAGCATCTGCTCAAAGAACTGCGGGATCTGTAGATTCTGCTTTCCATGCGCCCCCAGGTCCGTCTCCACGCCCTGGCGCTCAATCAGGGCCTCCAGGGGCACGCCAAACGTCGCCGTGCGCATGCGGTCCTTGCCGCCGCCGCCGCTTCCGCCGGCCGTGCTGCCGTCCTTCTTTTTCAGATTGGTCTTGAGCCTCGACCACATCCCCGTTGCGGACGCCTTCTTGGGCGCACCGATCAGCGCCACAAGGTCGGCCTGCGAAAACTCGCTTTGTCCGCCCAGCAGCGCCGATAGCCGAGCGACCGCCACGTGCTTGGCGCAGAAGAGCTCAGCCGTGTTGAGATCCGAGAGGAACCTCATTGTGTGCGGCCGGCTCAGCATGCTCTTGACCTTCGTGACGGCATCAGCCTCGTTGGAGGCCGCCAGGATAGCCGCTGACTCGTTTTCGTCGCTCTGCCTGCGCAGCTTGGTGGGCTTGCGCGCAATGGCAGCGCCACCAGCACCCTTGTGAGGGACAATGATTCCGCCGCCAGTGCCAGCTTGAGCGGCCAGCGCTGAAACCGACACTGCCTGCCCAACAATGTGCCCAGCCCTGCGTGCTGGCTGCGGCGAGGATGCATACGTCTGGGCCAATGGCAGAGCCATGTCCACGTCGCTTGGAAGCGCCCTGTTTTCCATCCGCGCCTTCATTGTGTGCACGGTTGTGTGGGCAACCCTCGGTTTCCGCCTGTCAGCCATCACCTGGGGCGGCGGCGGGTTTACATCTGTCTCACGCATCTGAACAATGCTTCCATCGCTCTTTGCCTCCTCTACGGCAGCAGTGGCCACCGCAGACACCATCTCGGGGCTCAGCGGCGACAGAGTATTGCCCAGGTCGCCTGCTGCTGCTCCTGGCGTATTCGACGGCCTTCTCTGCATGCCGACTCCGTCCGTCGATACGTGGAGCTCGGCGCTCGCGTCTTGGTGCCCGCTTCCATGAACAAGCGGCTCCCGCTCGGCGCCCTGAATTGCCCTAAACTCGCCTTTGGCAGCCTCCGGCCGCGACAGATCCAGCTCAGGCGTGCGTGCTGCCGTCTGCTGCTGCTGTTGCTGCTGCTGCTGCTGCTGCTTCAACTCAAGCCTGTCCATCTTTTCGAGCGCCGCGTCAAACTCCTTATTTGCAGCCTCCTTTGTCGCCTTCACGGCCTCATTGTCTGCCAGCTCGGGGCTCGCTATCTGCCTCAGCTCCTCCTGCGCCTTATCAGCCGAGTTCTTAGTCAGCCGAGCATCGCCCTTGCGATACCGTGCCATGTTGGGGTGCTCAAGGGCATTCTTCATCTTCAGCAAGCCATACAGCCGCTTCAGAGCAACGCGCATGAGGAACGAATACTGCTCAAGCTGCGAGACAAACTTGAACCCACCAGGCGCCACGCCGTTCTTCTCCCCACACGCAGGGCAAAACAGAGTGCCTGCTGCTTCGTCGTACGCCGACTGTGGGTAAACGTGCTGGATCTCGCAGTTGCAAGAGGTACACACGAAGCAGTATAGGTGCCAGCGCTTCTTCTTGCGCATATGCTCGATGCACTCCGACTCGACAGGGCCATGGCACGCCGTGCAAAGGTCGCTGGCAATGTCGGTTTCCTGGTACGAGAGGCGGAAGAGCGCCCACTTCTGGCGATCCGAGGTCTCTGTGAGCTTTGACAGCAAGGCCTTGATGCTCGACGGGCACTTGTACTCTGTCTGGGCCTTCAGCGCGCCCTTCAGCGCCACACGCGTGAGGACCTTGAGGTAGTGCGCAAGACTCGTCACCAGGGACAGAAGCTCCTGGGTCAGTCCGTTCGATTCGTTGCTCTGGGTGTGGGACAGAACCGAGAAGAAGCTGACAATCTTCTTGCACAGAAGCTTGGGCTCCCGTGTGTGCTGCAGGCCTACACATTGCATCAAGGCAGTCCATTCTTCGGGTTAGCAGGTGACTCGCTTGCAGCTTCTCTTTCCAATGCCTCCGAGTCGGAGCAGGCCTGCACGAGTTTGCGTGGGGATGGATAGCTGGCAGCGTTCTATACATAGCTGCTGCTGTTTCGCGACGAGCTCGAGCAGACAGTGCACGGGGCGCGAAAAATAAGGCAACTGGGCTCAATATAGCGCATGTGATGAGCGCATCCCACAGAGGGCGAGCGAATAAAACAGCAGCAGGCAAGACAGCCTGGATGATCGCCCACCCCTTTTGCAGCCCGCATGCTTTATCAGTGCTCCTCATGCGCTTGCGCTGTATGAAGGATTGGCTCGTATGCTGAATGATTTGCACAACAGGCAGGCTGTAGAAAGGTGCACCTCACACATATTGCACTTCCGCGCATCCACACACAGCAGACATGGGGCAAATGATGCACGCCGCCACCGGCCGAAGCTGCATCCGCTGCATACATGTCGCAAGGGGTGGCTGCCTGGCATGGGCTGCTGAGAACGGCGCGAGCGCGGGTCCTCCTCTTCTCTCGCGCGCGCAAGCAGGCAGCAGGGAGGCGCAGTGTTCAGGTGCAAATGTTGGCTTACCTGTAGAGTCGTCAAAGTGAGATAGCTCGTCCTCAAGGTCGTCGATAGAGGCAAAGAGCACGTCAACATGCATGATAAAGCGCTCCGCCTGGCGCAACCCCTCAAGATAGTGGCCACCCGATACCTGCAGCAGCATGTCGGAGATGCATGTCGCTGTGGATTCTTCAAACGACGACAGCACAGTCCACACCTGGTAGATCTGCTGCTCGCTGACGGCGTTCTGCGGTTTCAGCAGCTGCTTGGCAACACGCCCGCGAACGCCAGCGTAGATGCCAGGGAATATTCGCACGTTCCAAAACTTGTATATCATGTAGCACTCTGGGTGCCAGTGCTCGTCGATGCCGCGGTTGTTGATCTGCAGGAACAGCTTCATGATGGGCTGCTGGCATCCGGCGCACTTTTTGGCCACCAAGTACGTGTAGTGGTACAGGCAGTAGGCGTCGCCGTCGTGCTCATAGTAGGTGCCGTTCGGTCCAAATATCGTCGGGCACGCAGTGCATGTGAAGTGGTCTGGGTGGTACTTGCGGCCCATGGCGTGGACATACATGCTGTCCAGCGGCTCCTTGCACTTTGCACAGACCAGGTTTGTGCGCTCAAAGTAGTGCTTCTCGCAAAGAAGGTGCTGCTTCTCGTCGATGTCCTCAAACAGACAATACCGCTCCTCAACGTTTTCGCCGCAAGTCTAAAAGGCAAAAGAGACGATGGACGACGAGCGCGCCAAATGCGTTTGGCCAGGCGAAGGAAAAACAAAAGGGACTCGCCTTGGCAATTAGCGTCATGGGGGAGACAAGAGACAAGACAAGGCATGCTTGGTTGGCTGGCAGCCGACCCAACAGATCGCACCATGAAGCGCTAATTCGGATATGGTGCCGCGCTAATGAAGAAAGGGAGGGCTGCATGGAGCGTGAACCAGCACAAGGCCAAGAAGTAGCCAGGGGAGAACTGCGAGCATAAGGAAGACGACAAGAACAGCAGTGCAGGCATTCGGGAGAGCAGTTACAATGGAATCCAGAAACCCGCATTTTCCAGCTCAGTTCGTGTCTGCGCTTGGTGCAGGGACAGCCAGGTGCGCAGAGAACGTGGAAGTGCACGCATATACAAGCAAGGTGTCTTACCTCACAGCAGAAGCATTGCGGGTGGCACACAGAGTCGAGGATAGGAACCCACTGGTCGCCAATTGGCTGTCCACACCGAACACACGCTGCCGACGACCCCGGCGCAATCACCCCGGCAGCGGCATTGCCAGCATGGACCAGCTCCATGGTCGTATTTCCGCCAGCTGCCTCCCTGGCCGCTGCCTCGTCATTCGCCCTGGCTGCTGGCCCGTTGCTCTGCTGCGCCAAAGTCGCAGCTGGCTCGTGCCCATTCGCGACCTCAACTGCAGATGGGCCGGCTGTCTCGGCCATACTTATCGCGGGCTCTGTGAAGGGATAAAGTGGAAGTGTTTAGTGCTTGAGCCAAATGAACCTTGCGCTGTCTGTATGCAGCGGCACCCAAACAGCAGCCTTTCGCCAGAGATATAAAGAGTGGGATTTCAAGGAGCGCGCAAATGAAAAAAAGGCGCTTATTCTTCAGGAGCTAAGAGCAGGGCTGGGCACGAACACGAGAAGGGAGCGAATTAAAAAAGGAGAAAGAGATATGCGATATGTCGCCGTATGTGGAAAATTGTGAGCCTTGCCAATTTGCTCGCTGCTTTGTGGTCTACTGCTACAAAGGAAACACTGAAAAAGAAAAGCCAAGTGAAGCTGAAGTGGACACCTCGGTTTGGCGCTGGGCTGGCTTTACCCATGCACAGCGCCATGCCAGAGCCGAGAGCGCTCCCGCCCCGTGATTGGCTGGGTGGGCCAGGGCCCGTAATTTCTCACTGCTTGGAGCGTGCGCCTTCTCCTCTGCCGCCTCTTCTTCTTTGGCGGGCATCCTCACTCTCTGCTCTCGCGACTCTGCCTCTCCACACGCACCCAGGGCCCGTTCTCACGAATACAGGCAGCACGGCAGCAGTCTCCAACCCCATCCTCTACCGCCCCTACCCGACCCTTGCGCTGGTGCATGGCCGGGAGCTATATTTAGTCCGTCTTGTGGCAGTAATAGCGTATGTTCGCTGCATGAAGCGGCCCCACCTCTCCTCTACACGAAGCGCCCTCACACACCCAAAAGACCACCCCGCACAGACACGCATCCGTGTACACATGATAATGGCGCGGCTTTCGGCAGCATTGGCCACCAGCGCAGCCTTTGCGGTATACGCCTCAATAAGCTACGCGGTCCTCCAGCGCGTGAACTCGGCAGTCGCGCAGCCATACATGGACGAGATCTTCCACATACCCCAGGCGCAGCACTACTGCCGCGGAGAGTTTGGCGTGTGGGACCCCAAGCTGACCACACCGCCGGGCCTGTACCTGGTCTCCATCGTGCCCCTGTATCTGCTCGGTGCTCTGGGTTTTGCCGACATTGCCACGCATTGCACCACAGAATACCTGCGCACCACAAACTGGGCACTCGGTCTCCTATTGTTCTGGACGACGTACAGCCTGGTCAGGCGCCAAGCCCCCAACTCGCCAGCAGCTGCCACCGCCGTGGCTGCCACGGCGCTGTCGCTGTTCCCGGTGACGTTCTTCTTGCACCACATGTACTACACCGACACTGGCTCGCTGCTCTTTGTCCTCCTCGCGTACTCACTCAGCCTTGGCCAGCGCCACTGGCTTGCTGGCCTGTCGGGGTTCGCTTCGCTGTGGTTCCGCCAAACAAACGTCGTCTGGGTGGCATTCATCGGGTTCTCTGCCGCGCTAAGGGAGATACACAGGCGCACGGGGATTGCTGGTGGCAATGAGTCGCTCGCGGATTCGGCTTTTCGGCTGTGCAAGTGGGTTTTGCATGCCGGTGGAGACGTCCTGCCGGTCGCTCTCTTGCTCACCCCGTACTTACTCGTCGCCGCACTGTTTGCTGTGTTCCTTTACGTCAACCAGGGCATCGTGCTTGGCGACAAGAGCCACCACGAGGCCGGCCTGCACATCCCGCAGCTGTTCTACTTTGCGTCTTACACTGTTGGCATATCAGCGCCAGCCATTCTGCTCACTGCCAGCCCACTCAAGTTTGCCAGACTGCTCATTCAGAGGTAAGACTTCCACCCACTGCTGCAGCGCAATGGAGCATGCCAGTGTGGGTCCTGAGGCCTGTGCGCCAGCAGCTCTCCCGACTCGCAGCCAGGCGATTGCATTGACTGGCTGGGGGGAAAGAGCCCAAAAGCATACGACCACCCGCTTGGGTCGACCAGCTCTGCACGACGCACTAACCCCAAACACATGTTTCTCATGCCGTTTTGCTCAAATCTCTTTTCTACGAAAGCGCTTAGGCCAAGCAGACTGGCTTTCGGGCTGCTCCTGTGCATCGCCATGGGGATCGGCGTCAAAAAGTGCACGGTGGAGCATCCGTTTTTGCTCAGCGACAACCGCCACTACCCCTTCTATCTCTGGAAGAACCTGTTCCGCCGCCACTGGCTGGCAAGATACGCTGCGACGCCCCTCTACCTCTACGCCTTCTGGGCCATCCGCCGCTGCCTCAGCCAGCGCACACCAGCGCTATGGCGCCTGGCTCTGTGTGTGTGCACCGCGGCTGTCCTGGTCCCCTCGCCGCTGCTCGAGTTCCGCTACTTTACGATGCCGTATATCTTTGTTCGCCTCAACGCCCGCAGCCTGCCGACACGGGTGGTCGCTGCAGAGATGGCATGGTTTGCTGTCATCAACGCAGCGACCATCTGGGTGTTCCTGAACAAGCCGTTTACTTGGGACTCGGAGCCAGGGCAGCTCCAGCGATTCATGTGGTAGCGAGTTCAAATATCTGCAATTCAAATAAAGCACTGGTAGCAAGGACAAGCTGGGCTAGCCAGTCGTGGGTATCTTCATTTCAGCTTGTACATGCCGCCCGCCATCTCCAGCCGGTCTTCGCGGACCATCAGAGCTAGAAACGCCTTGAGCTCGTCTGCCTCGATGTTCTCGCCGGCAAGGAACATGCCCAGCATGCTGTGGATGCGGTCCAGGGGCAGCGGGCCAAAGTTGGTCAGCATTCCCACGACATAGTTGAAGTGCATGCGGAGCGCCTCAGTGCGTGCATCAGTCGCTCCCGGCCTCCCACTGCCGCCGCCATCGTCCTCTTCATCCTCATCGGCGCCATCCTCAGCCTCGACATCTCCCTTGCCTGCTGCAGCGCGGTTCGAGGCGGATCCATCGCCAGCTGCGCTGGTGCTTGACTCTGACTCTACAACCTCAAACACATGCGAGCTCCTTTCACGGATCACGCCGCGGGCTTGCCAGAACCTTGCACGTGAGAGTGCATGCTCCTCCGTGCACTCCAGCGCCTGTGCGAGCTCCGCCAGAGTTTGCACCGGGGTAGCCTGGAACGTGTACAGTGCGGCGGCCTGCATGGGCTTGACCGAAGCCTCGATAGTGCGGTCCTCAAGCTCGATCCTCACGCTGACAGAGCCCAGCGAGTCCCTCCACTCGAGCTTGCGCGACGGCTTCAGCGATTCATACACGCCGCCGTACTGATCACGCAGTGCGGCCATCTCCCGAGGCATAGCAAATGACTCCTTCGCCTGGCTCGCCCAAAACTGCCTCGAGACGATAGTTGTATGCAGCGGCATCTCCCACCCGTTCCTCCTGGCAGCCTCCGCCACATGCTGGTCGGTGCGCTTGGACTCTGCCAGGTCCTTCAGCATGACCTCGCACCTTTCCAGTGCATGGCTGCCAAACCTCAACTTCATCATCTCCACCTGCCGGATCTCACGCTCTGTGTTGTAGTCCATGCAGCTGAGTAGCCGCTGCTCCAGGTGCTTTTCAAACTCTTGCACAAACACATCCTTGGAATCGTAGATGCTCACAAGCAAGCTCAGAACGTCGGCATCACGGCGCTGCGCGGTCTTGTACACGCCAACTGCCTCGATCGGCAGCGGTTCCCAGTCCTTGTCCAGGTAATCCTCGTCAAAGTTGGCTCCGCCGGGGCCGTCGTCTGCGATCAGCCCCTGGCCGCTAGCCAAGTCCTCGAACAGCTCGCTTTCCTCAGCCACCATGTCCTGCACAATCGACGGTACCGTGTCTTCGCGCGAACGCAAGTACGCGCGGATCGGCCGAGCCACGATTTCCAGCACGGTGTTGGTGGGGTCCAGCAGCCGTAGGCACCGGATGGCCGAGATGTACTGCGCCAGGATGTCGCTGGTGGTGGCCCCGGGGTGGAGCAGCCGCCTTTGAATGGCGCTGCGCAGTGATTCGGCCACGTCTTGCATATTCCCAAGCCTCACTACGCACCTCCTCAGATCGTTTATGGCCATATTGGAGTCCGGGTAGTCGATGATAATGCCAAACAGCTCTGATACACGCATGTCCGAGAACTGCACATACAGCTGCGATTCGGCGTAGTCCTGTATTGATGACTGCAGGCTATCCCGATCCTGCGGCTCTGAGAGCAGGCCATCGAGCATTGCCGCTACTCCTGAGATGTCTCGAAGCAGCGAGTCCAGATGTGGCTCTTCCCATTGGGAGGCCGCTTCTTGTACGCCCTGCTTCACCACACGGCTGACTGCCCTCTGGACGCTGAGGCACGTATAGTCCAAAACGTGCATTTTGGCAAGCAGCCGGCACCCCAGGGCGAGGCTGTTTATGAAACGGCATGCATCCTCAGGCGAGGCTTGCATTCTCTTGCAGAACTCGCGCTGCCTGGCCATGTCCGAATCGCTCCAACCCCCGTCTCTGCCCCGATCGCCTTCCCCGGCAATACATGTGCTTAAAAGCAAGTGGTATTTTTGGAGCCGTGGCTGAGTGTCTCTCTCAATCCCCTGCTCGATTCTGTGAGCAAACGCAGCGTCACGACAGCTCTTTCTAAACAGCCTCAACACAGTCGACAGCGACAGGTACAGCCACTCTTCAAGCCACGCAGACACCCGCTCGTCAAGCACCTCGTACATCAGCGAATTCCACCCTTGCTCATGCGCAAACGTGTATGTAGAGGCCTCCGCCAAGTCGCAGCCCTGCATGAACTCAGAGTGCTTGCTGTCAAAGTCGCAGAGCAGCTGCAGGAATGCCTCAAAGCTATCGCCGTTGATGTGGAGCTGTACAAGGCTTCGCAGTGAGCGCCGATGGCTGGAAATCAAATCGTCAATGTGCGTCTTTCTGACATGCTGTGCGTTCGGGCTGTGCTTGCTCCTCGATTTGATCTGGGAGACTAGTCGCCCGATTTCTTCGCTGGATAACGCTGCGCAGCCATTATACGTCTCCATGGCGGCTGAGCTGTGTGTTGTGTCTGCGGAGATATATGCTACGCCCAGCAGAAGAACAGAAAAGCAGAACAGCACGAGCAGCGGGTGCGCCTGAATGGCATCCCCTGTCATTGATAGCTCTGTGATCAAGGCCCATGGTTTTGTGGGCCGGAACACGTGTGTGCTGCCGCAGATCATGGACCCAGAGCTATTTGGCGCTCCCATGTGCCTCCCATGCATGCCGTGCCGGCAGGTGCTATGCAAAAAATGGGTGTACAGGGCTGCTGGTGGATCCGAGTCCCCTGTTCTCGTTAGGATCGTTGGTGGAGCCATGCGTGCTTTTTTTTTTCGTTGCCCATATGTTTGCAACGGAAACAGCCTGCCAAAGACGATCCTTGGCTCAAAGAGCTGGGAGCACAGCAAGCTCACACACCTCCCCTCCGCTTCAGTCTGTCTCTCAGTATGACCCTTAGTAGCCTGGCGATGTCGACAATGTGCGCAAGATCTCGCTCAATGTATGGAATGGCCAGAGCAGCAGGAGCTACTGGATCGCACTTCCAGCGGCGGGCCATGTCGGCTTTGCCATTGGCATACAAGCTATACAGACCAGGCGAAGCAAAAGCAGCCTATCGCACACCACAAAGCGAGCCAGTAGCGCCAGCCTCCAAGCCAGTACTGCTTTGCCTGCATGGATTCCTTGGATCCAAGCGACAATGGATGAGCATGGGTCCGCGGCTGGCTGACGCACTAGACCACGATGTCTACGCGCTGGATCTGCGGAACCACGGAGAGAGCCCGCACATGTTCCCACACCGGTACTCCGATATGGCCAGAGACATCGAGGCGTTTGTCGGCGCCCTAGGCATCGATCGTGTCTCGCTCATGGGCCATTCGATGGGCGGCAAGGTTGCCATGACGCTTGCGCTGACAAACCCGCAGCTTGTAGACAAGCTGGTTGTCGAGGACAATGTGCCGTGTCGCGTGCGTCTCCTGCACGACTACAGCTACTACATCGAGGGGATGAAAAGGATAGCCGACCAGCGTGTCTCGTCGCGCAAAGAGGGCGATGCCATTTTGCAAGAGTATGTGCACGACCCTGGAATGCGCCGCTTTGTGCTCTCGAATCTAACCAAAAAAGAGAGCGAGGGAGGCGCCTACTACAGCTGGAGTATCTCCCTGGACAACCTGAATGAAGGGTACCGGTTCATGGGCGGATGGTCCATCCCGCCAAGCGACAGCGGCGCTGATCGGGTGTTTGGCAAGCCAGCGCTGTTTGTGTGCAGCAAGCGGTCCTCATACTGGACCCCCGCACGACAGCCCGAAATTGACAGGCAGTTCCCGCAGAATGAGGTTGTGCTACTCGACGCCGGCCACAACGTGGCCTGGGAGCAGCCAGACGAGTTCCTCAGCGCGGCTGCAGGGTACTTTATGCGCGGATAGTGGCTCGGCGAGTCGTGTTCGCTTCGATATTTCGTAATCAGCCATTCCGGCCTCGCTTTTCGCTGACGGGTATATAGCACAGCACCCGCGCCTTCTTCGGCAGTGCTCTTTGGCTCGTACACGCTATTATTTTGCTTTGTTTCCCCTGAATCTTGCTATTCAGCAGCCACTCTCACTGGCACATTCGCAGTAAAGAACATACCAAAATGCTTGCCGCTGCCAAGGGAGCCGGCATTTTGAGAACAGCAGGCAAGGCCATTCGCCCACCGCTCAGCAGAGCGGCTGGCAAGTCGTATAGAAGCCTGCTCCCAGCAGCTTTGTCATCGAACGCAAGGCGACTGCCGCTCTGCCGCTCTCTTTCGTCGGCAGCTCAGCCAGGGCAGCAGCAGGGTGCTAAGGCAACTGTGGCTTCGGGTGGGTCGAGCGCCAGCAGTCTGGTGCCTGGCCAGGAGGTCCACGGCTTTGTTGTTGAGGATGTTCAAGGCGTATCTGAGCTCAAGCTCAAGGCAATCCGCATGCGGCACCAGAAAACAGGCGCCGAGTGGCTCCACATAGACCGCGACGACTCGAACAACGTATTCAGCGTCGGCTTCAACACCTCGGTCAGCGACAGCACGGGCGTACCGCATATTCTCGAGCACACCACGCTGTGCGGGTCCGAAAGGTATCCTGTGCGTGACCCGTTCTTCAAGATGCTCAACCGCTCGATGTCGACGTTTATGAACGCCTGGACGGCCCATGACTACACGCAGTACCCGTTCTCCACGCAGAATGCAAAGGACTACGAGAACCTGCAGAACGTCTACCTTGACGCCGTCTTCCGCCCAAGCCTGCGTGAGATCGACTTCCGCCAGGAGGGGTGGCGCTTGGAGCGCACTGACCCCTCAGACCCCACATCCAGCTGGCAGATGAAGGGCGTTGTGTTTAACGAGATGAAGGGCGCATTCTCTGATGCAGGAAGTCTGTTTGCTACCCGTGCGGAGCAGCAGATGTTCCCTGGCACGACTTACCAGTACGTCAGCGGCGGCGATCCTGCGTTTATTCCTGACCTGACGCACGAGCAGCTTGTGGACTTCCACCGTACGCGGTACCACCCAAGCAACGCGCGCATTTACTCTTACGGAAACTTCCCGCTGGCTCCTCAGCTTGAGCGCGTGGGCAAGATCATCGACACTTACGAGCGCACGCAGCCAGTTGCCGTGCCCATGGACGTGGCGCCCTTTGGCGAGAAGCAGGTCACAGAGTTTGGCCCCATTGAGAGCGTCGGATCGCTTGACAAGCAGACCAAGTTCTCGATCTCGTACCTCGCCAACGACCTGCGCAACGTCTACGAGACCTTCTCGCTGAGCGTCTTCTCGAGCCTGCTGCTGAATGGCACTTCGGCGCCCATGCACAAGGCGCTGATTGACTCGCAGATCGGCTCTGACTACAGCGCAAACACCGGGTACAGCCCCTACACGCGCCAGACGTCGCTCTCGGTGGGGCTGCAGGGCATTGCAGACAAAGACATTCCTCTGGTCGAGCAGCGCATCGGCGAGACTTTTGCCAAGGTGCAAGCCGAGGGATTCGAAAGGAAGCGCATAGATGCTGCGCTGGCCAGCATCGAGCTTGCCTACAAGCACAAGACAGCGAGCTTTGGCCTGAATCTGATGAAATCCATCTCCACCGGCTGGTTCCATGGCGTCAACCCAGTCGAATACCTGAAGGTCAGCGAGAACGTCGCCCGCCTGCGCGGCGACATTGACGGCGGCAAGTTCTTTGAGGGCATCGTCGATCGCTACTTTGCCAACAGCAACCACAAGCTCAAGTACATCATGCTGGCAGACGCCAAGCACAACCAGCAGCTTGAGCAGAGCGAGCACCAGCTGATCCAGGACAAGCTGGCCACGCTGACAAGCGCCAATCTGGCAGTCATCGATAAGAAGAATGCCGAGCTGGCCGAGGAGCAGATGAAGAAGGAGGACCTGAGCTCGCTCCCCACCCTCACAATCAGCGACGTTGACCCCAAGGCTAGCCGCTATGCGCTGGACATGGGTGTTGCTGGCGAGTGCGTTCCTGTTCAGTGGCGCACCGCCTCGACAAACGGCATCAGCTACTTCCGAGTGATCAACGATGTCCGCGACAAGTACCCTGAGCTGCGGGCTTATCTCCCGCTGTTTGCCGAGTGCCTGACGTACCTTGGGACCAAGTCGCGCGACATGTCTGCCATTGAAACCGACATCAGGCTGCACACAGGCGGCGTCTCTTTCTCGCCCTTCGTCAGCACCGACCTCGCCAACCTGGGCCACATCGAGGCCGGCATTTCGTTTGGCTCGCATTGCCTTGACCAGCACATCGAGCCCATGTACAGTTTGGTTTTGGAGCTTGTGCGCGAGACCAACTTTGACAACACCGATCGCCTGCGCGCGCTGCTCAATGCGCTGGCCACCAACATGTTCAACGATGTGGCTAGCTCTGGCCATGCGTTTGCTCGCCGCCTGGCTGCCTCGACCTTGACGCCCGAGATGCAGGCCCTCGAGTCGCTCAATGGCATCTCGCAGGTCAAGTTCGTCAGCGACCTTGCTCGCCTGCCCGACCTGTCGCCTGTTGTGGAGAAGCTCAAGCAAGTGCAGAGCGTGGTCTTCAACAAGCTCACCATGCGCACTGCCATCACCACCAACCAGGGCAGCGTTGATGACAACCAGGCGGCTCTTGAGCGCTTCATCGGCTCCTACCCTCAGCAGCAGCAAAAGCTGGCCGAGGACCGCGCAAAAAGCGGCGCATCGCGTGGCGAGTCTGGCGTAAGCAAGTTTGTGCCGTCCAGCGGCCGTTTCTTCTGCCCGCTGCCCTTCGCCACCAACTATGCTGGAAAGGCAATCCGCACCGTTCCCTACAACCACCCCGACAGCGTCAAGCTCCAGGTCCTGGCCAAGTTCCTGACGCCCAACTACCTCCACCGCGAGATCCGCGAGCGCAACGGCGCCTACGGCGGCGGCTCTGCCTACTCGGCTCTGCAGGGCGTGTTTGGGTTCTACTCGTACCGCGACCCCTCGCCGATGGAGACCATCGATACGTTTGCCCGGTCGATCAAGTGGGTCACGGAGGAGCATGAGATCTCGGACCGCGAGATGACTGAGGCCAAGCTCTCGGTCTTTGGCGACCTGGATGCGCCCATTTCGGTGTCCGAGGAGGGCATGACGTACTTCACCACGGGCATTACGGACGACATGCGGCAGGAGAGGAGGGACCAGTTCTTCAGCGTCACGGCGAATGACCTCAAGGACGTCGCTGCCAAGTACCTGGTGCCAAGCGGCGGCCAGCTCGCGTCGCTGGCTGTTATCGGCGAGGAAACACTGCCTATTCCCGAGGAATGGGACCACCTGAAGCTTCAGTGAGCGTCGGGCTAGAGACGTTTCCCCCTTTCCACTTCATCCAACAAAACACTACACACCACCACATCTGCGGACAAGCTGGGGTTATTAAGGCGCACTTTCTTTCTTTCTTTTTTAGCTAACATAAAAATGCCTTCTCAGGATCTTGAGCGACGTGTCCTGCTCCAAGCTGTCGGCGTATGTGTCGTCGAAGGTGCTTGGGGCCGACTCGAGGAAAATGATTGGATCCATCGGGTCCAGGAGATCCGTCATGTCGTTGTAGGGATTAAGGGGCACCAGATTCAAGTCAAAAATGTTGTTGGCAGCAAGCACCAGCGGGCGGTGGCTCCGGTCCATGGCCCTTGCGTAGTAGAAGTTGCTGATCATGGTCCCCGAGCCAAGCGCACGGCCCATGTACAATCTCACGGCTGGGTCGACGTTTTCCGAGAGGTCGGTTTCGCTGAAGCTGTCGCCTATCGGCCGCCGCTGAATGGCCTTCGCCACATGCTTGACATCCCGCGTGCACACCAGTGTTCTCTCTCTGGCCTCGCTCGCAAGCAGATAGGGGATGGTGAGGAAGTAGCCCTCGGGTATGAACAGGTCAAAGTTGTTGGCGAGCAGGGTGCAAATTCCATTGCACTGGGTGGTGCACAGACACCACTCGGGGTTGTCCACGTAGTAGGCCTTGGGCGTGACGGCCTCGGGAGTAAACAGCTTGTCTGCAAGCCAGTTCCACTTGCAGGTCCCGGCCTCGCGCTTGGCGATGGCGCGGTTGACCTTGTTCTGCCACAGGTTGTACTTGTTCCTGTACCCGGTCATGCTGAGGATGGCGGTCTTGGCCTTGTTCGCGTTGTGCTTCTCTTGGTAGCTGCTGGTGTAGGGGATCTCGTGCTGGACAAGGTACAGGAGCCGAAGCGTGCAGGGGCTGATTCCCCAGTGGATGTCCCAGGACATGTACTGGTTGAGAACGGCCTCGATTTTGAGCATCATGCGGTCCTGGCTCGTGCACAGCTTGTCGTAGACGTCCATGGATATCTGGACATCAAACACCTCGCCGCACCCATCCGACTGGCTCTTGCCATCAAGCCGGCGGCTCAAGTCGACGAACGAGAGATTCAGTATGCCGGTGTAGTCGTGCTCAGCCGTGATTGTGTCGCCCAAAGGCGAGCTCAAGAGGCTCATCAGCGTGTTGTACTTGATGTTGTACATCGCCACCGTGCTGCTCATGGGCGAGTGCAAGGACAGGTTGTCTGACGAGGGAAGCAGGATTCGGGGCACCTGCCTGCCGCCGTAGATGTCCGACGCCTCAGTCATTGTGCGCTGGATTGAGCGGTTGAGAGAGACGGGGCCGAACAGTGCCAGGTAGTTGTTGACGAACCTGTCGTGCTGGAACACCGTGTACCCCTCGCCCTGGATGATCCGAATGCTGCCCCAGACGCCGTTGATGGCATGCAGCGGCGCTGAGCCTATGTGCTTGGCTAGCATGACGATTCGAATCGACTGGATGCCTATGGCGTACATGCACTGGGTGACCGAGCACGGGTCGGTATACAGGGTGGATAGCAGACGGCGCTCGCGCCTCGGGCAGTCGCTGGTCTCATCCGTGCCTGCACCCTCGTTGCTATTGGCCGTGCTCGCCCACCCATTGTCCTCGTCGCGGTCGCGCAGCCTGAACGTCAGGCGCTTGCCCACCAGGTCGGCGCACAGGGCATAGAGGCCAAACTGCACCCAGGGGAGCTGAGCATGCATCAGCTTGTTCTGCGCCAGCACCGACATCTTGAACGCCTTGTCCACCTCGGACTGTTCCTTGGAAACATACGTGTCGCCTACGCGGTGGGTGACGTGCAGTGGCGGTGGCGCGATGGAATGGTACAGGACGCTAGCCCAGCCACCGACCCAGGAGAAGAACCTGCCCAGAAGGACGCTGAAGAAATACAAAACGCCGACGTGGATCCACTGCCACGCAATGATTCTGCGGCCCGACGACGGCACAAACGAAATGACCCTGACGGCCTTCTCAAACTCGGCCATCCTTGGGTACCTGGCCGCACGCGCCAGCTCGATGAGCGTCTGCCCGCTGCCGTTCTGGATGATTTTGATAATGTCGTCAATACGCAGCAGCTCTTTGCCGCTGCACATGGGCGCGTCGTTCTCGCCAATGTCGGACTTGGCACGCTCCTCGATGGACACGGGTGAAACGCGGAATGTCGTGGTATGGCATTTGGTTTCGCACGTGTACAGGGATATGCCAAACGCCATGTCCACCTCGGTTTTCAGCCAGCGCAGGAAGCGCAGGATGGATGCGCGCTGGCCGCGGCCAGGGTCCGGAAGAAACTGCAAGAATCCCACAATGAGGGCAAATAGCGCCGGCACGCCGCTGAACAGGTCGATTTGGTGGATATCCACGCCCTTGCTGTCCTTTCCGCCGCCGCCACCGTCGCCACCGCCGGAGCTGCTGTCCTGGGTGGGGTTTGGGCTGGCCGCGTCTCGTACGCCAAAGCTGTTGCCGCCGCCGACGGGCAATGGCGTGTAGCCATTGGCGGTGGTGCAGTAGTAGTTGTTGACTACCGTTATGTGTGTGATGTTTGCGACCACCGACTCCATATGACTGTGGTGCTAGGCAAGCTAATAGTGCCCCATGCAACGAGCAAATAAATAAATAAATAAATGAAAGGGAGATGGAAAGGGAGGAAGGGGGAGGAAGAAATCAAAGCGTATGCACGCCTCTGCCATACATGCGCTCTTCTCCAGGCGTCCCTTGCAAATCTCGGCACTCCACCACACCCATGCAGACGCTACAAGTCAACCGGGTGTCAAAAAGGACATTGTACTCGTTTGGAACAAATAAACAAATAAACAGCCGGCAAAACTAGCATCAAGTGAACACCTCCAGCGGCAGCAGAATCTCCTTGTCCCCGAGCTTCGCTCCCAGATTTTCAAACTTCAAAAAGTTCAGCGGAATCGGCACCAAATGCCCCCTGACCGCCTTCAGCTTCTCCAGAGTCTCGGGCACGCTCTTTCCTGGAATGGCGTGGCCGTGGGGCACCTCGTGCCCAGGGATAAAGCTCTTGTACTGCTCAAACGTCTCCACGGTGTCGTCGGGCACGCATCTAAACACATCCCTGAATATCCTCTCGTTCTCCGCAGCCGTGTTCCACCAGTACTCCGTGAACTCATCCGACAGCGGGTCCTCGATGTACTTTCTCGCTCTTTTGATCTCCTCAAGGCGCTCTTCAGACAGCTTGGTGTCGATTGGCGGCTTGCCCGCATACATCTCGTTGATGTACCGCATCTGGTCGACGCTGTCCAGCACTCCCGAGTGCTCCTGGCACAGCTGCACGCGCAGGGAGTGCGCGAACTTGGCCGCCTGGTACGGCCGCCCGTTCATTGTGGTCAGCACGGGCTCCGTGTCCTCAACGACCATGGCGATCTCAGAGTCCCGGTTGCCGACCATCGACCGGTCGTTGATGTTGGCCGAGCCCATGATTACGTACCGGTCGTCGACGATCATCAGCTTGCAGTGGATGTACACAAGCTCGGTGACGATCTGGTCAATGACCTCGGGCTCGGCTACGTCGGACAGCACTGCCTCGCCATTGGGTTTCTGGCTAGTGCTGGCCCCGCTGGTGCTGGCTGCTGCTTTGGGCTGAGGCCCAGAGGTTTGC
The DNA here is from genome assembly GCA_025201845.1 of Martensiomyces pterosporus. Lineage (NCBI taxonomy): Eukaryota > Fungi > Kickxellomycota > Kickxellomycetes > Kickxellales > Kickxellaceae > Martensiomyces > Martensiomyces pterosporus. The sequence goes on from MU603947.1 coordinate 121,135, forward strand.
GTAGCGTGATGTGCGGCCGGCTTGGGTGGATGCTCCTTCGGCTTTCCAAACACCTCGTGCTCGATGATCTGCGGCCCAGTACGCGGCGGCGGCGGGTACACCTGGTTGTCGCCAGCCACGCCCCTTGGCGCCGCTGTCGACCCGCCCCTGTCCGCACCGGGCCCAGCCACAAGGGCAGTAGCTGCGGCACCCGGAGGGGCACTTGTGCTGGTGGGTCTCCGGGAGGTCGACGACTTGCCACGGCTATGCCCGGCGTCTCCCTCAGCCACCAGCCTCTGCCGCATGTATTCCGCGCCAGCCATCTCCGGAAGCACAGTGCGCTGGCCGCGATCGGCGGCCTTTCCATTGGCCTGGTCGCCCAGGAACACGGGCTCCGGGTGCTCATGGCCGCCACGGAACGACGGCGGGTGGACGTAGTTTTCGACATCAGCCATATCGAGCTGCACCCGGGAGCTGCCAAACTCCGAGTCCGAGTCCCTCCTCTCCAGCTCCGCGGGCATTCCGTGGTGGTTGAGCTTCTTCTGCAGGCGGGTGCCACTTGACTTCATGTTCTTCCCGTATTGCTTGATGTGCTCCGTGCCGCGAACCAAGTACCTCAGCGCGGTCGTCCTTCGTCCCTCATTGTCCATCCTCTGCATATAGCCGGCGCGCGCACCCTCGTCATCCGATGCAGACGACTGGGAGTGGCGCTGGGACTCGTTGCCAGCCTGCGAGCCCGAGACCGTGCTGTTGAGCCCAGACAGCGAGGTCCGCCGTCTGTGGAACGATCTGCGCGGGAGCGTGAATGACCGCCGTCCGATCATGTGCGGGAAATGCGAGTGCTTGGAGCCACTCGGCTGCTGTGCGAATCGCGGCCGCTCGATATGCTCCGAGCGGCGCGAGAGCTCCTGCGACCGGCGAGAGATATTCTCCTCCATCGGGAAAATGTCAGCCGCAAACGCCTCGTCGGGCCGCTTGAACGAGTAGTCGCCAGTCACATGGCGCGGGGGAGGGCTGCCAAACGACGCCTCAGCGGTGGACTCGCCATGCGCACCACTGCTGGCAGGCGGCTGGGAGCTGGCCACACGGACATTGCGAGCAGACGGCGCAAACGTCGGCGCAGGGGCAATTGCATCGGTGGCGATGCCATTCGGTCTGTTCTCTGACTTCTTGATGGTCGGCACGCCCTGCTGCTCCAGGACAGAGTCGAATCCGGGTATCTCCTGCGGCGCGTTTCCTGCAATGGCGCTGACGTCCTGCTGCACGGCGCCATCGGCGTACCGGCGGATAACGTCGTATGTTCTCAGACCAAAGAACCGGATGTACTGGTGCATGTCAATGCCCTCCTTCTCCAGCTGCGAGGCGATTGAGTGGTCGCCGCGACAAATGGACTGGTACTGCCAGTGCATGACCAGCTTTAGGGTGGCGGCGCCGGCGGCATTGACGTCTCCCTCGAAGGCAGGCATCAGCGGCATGAGCACAATGACGCGGAACCTCTCGCCCCTCCTGTGTGCCCGCTTAATCCTGTCAACAAGCGCCTCGGCGATGCGGTTCTTAATGGTGTATCCAGCATCCTCGCGCGCGTTGGTGATGAAGAACTGGTTCTCGATGTAGATAAAGTGCTTGGCGTCGCGGATCATCTCGCAGTACGCCGTGTGGATGGAGCTCTCCTTTGTGATTCCCAGGGACCACTCGGCCGACGACCTTAGCACCTGCGTCCTGCACGTGCCGCGGTACTGCAGGTCGTTGCGCGACACCGAGTACTCGCCCTTGGGCATCAGGAAGGGCAGCTGGGGCTTGGCCATTCCCTTGGAGCTCTTGATGAAGTTCCACCGCATGATGAAGTGCCTGGCGACGTCGCGCGCCGGCTGGCCGATCATGGCCATGTGCACGTCGTGCCAGGGCATCCGGGGCGTCGTGCGCCTGTCGATCAGCGTCTCCTCGTAGTTGTTGACGTTGGCAAAGTCGTGGATGCGCGCGTTGTTGTAGTCCTGGCCAAAGAAGATCTGCAGGTGCGAGTACGGCTTTCCCTTGTAGGGGAGGAAGTAGTCGGCCAGCCGGTGGCCATGCGTGTCGTATCTGCCCCAGCACAGGTCGAGGCCGCCGATGAACGCAAAGGTGTTGTCGACGATGACCATCTTCTCGTGGTGCGCCCAGAACATGGTGCCGCCCGCAAGGTGGTCCGGATGCCGCTGCACCATGATGTTTGGGTGCAGCGACTGCAGCTTGCGCTTGGTGTACGCCGAGTTGATGGTGAGGGAGACGGTGACCTCCTTGTAAACAACGACGTAGATCTTGACGCCCTCCTCGGCCTTGCGCTTGAGCAGGCGGTCGAGCCGGTACTCCTCGTTCTGCGCATAGGGTCTGCGCAGATGAATCTCGGGCGACAGCCACCAGTCCTCGATGTATATGCAGTCGGTTGCGTTTTCAAGCGCCTCCGAGAGGGCATAGAAGTAGTCGTCGCCGTCGACGAACCAAATGACTCGGCTGTCGTTGCGGATGGGCGCAAAGGAGGCGAAGCGGTGGGGCACGGCCCACGCCGACGTGCTCTTCATCTGCATGATGGAGTGCCGCCACTCGCTGATCACCCGCTCGCTGTCGCTGCGCAGCTGGATTCGCCTGTACTGGTTCGACACGGTGATGCGGTAGGGGAACAGGGGGTTGCGGCCGGACTTTTTGCGGTACTTGATGTCGAACTGCGGGTCGGCGAACAGCACGTCGCTGGGGTAGGGGTCCGAGATGTGGTTGCAGAAGGCAATGTACGAGTCGCGCACGAGCACCCACTGCCGCGACCACCGGCGCAGGTCGTGCGGCGTGCACCACTGGCCGGTGGTGTGCTCCACACGGCGGTCCAGGTTGCCCTCCTTGCCCTTCCACCCGACGTCCTTCATAATCGACACGGCGCTGAGCTCCAAAAAGGTGCACACCTCGTAGGCCGGGCGCATGTTCATGGCGCGGAGCACCTTGATCAGGTAGTTCTCCAGCGCCTGCCTTCTGTCGGCAGCTGCCTGGTGCATTCTCTCGCCTCTATGGTGGTGGCCACCGGGCTTGAACGAGCGGGCCTTCTCCAGGGCGTAGCTGAACTGCTGCGGGAAGTTGGGGAGCTGGTGCACGCGGCCCTGGAACTTGCGCAGCGTGAGCATCGTGTGGAGCGTCAGAAAGTCATTCAGCTTGCGGTAGATCACCCACTTGATGTCGCCGTACTGCAGCTCGATTCTCACAACAAAGTGGTGCTGGTCCTCCACGTCGGGCGTGGTCCCCGACACTGTGACGTCGAGTCGAATGGCGTCGAAAATGACAGGCGGCGCGCGGTGTCCGTGCTCGTCGCGCATGAAGTAGAACATGGGCGCGAATATGGCGTCCTGCAGGAACGGAAACATGCCGTCGGGGAACGAGCCCTTCATGCGGCGGTGCGGCCGGCGGGTGATGACTGAGGCCTTGATGACGGCGCGCTTGAACTTGTGCCGGATCTCCTCCATCCGCTTGTTCTTCTTCGCCTTCTCCTCCTCGGCCGACATCCCGCCCTCCTCGTTGTCGTCGTCGTTGTCGTCGTTGTCATCGTTGTCGTCGTTGTCGTCGTCGTCGGGGTTGTCTCCGTGCGGGGAGAACCCTGGGTGCTCGTTTGCGCCGGATGCGGTGAAAAAGCGGGCGAACATGGATGACGATTCTCCGCGCTGCATGTCGTGCGAGCCCCTGTCCTGGCTGTGGCTGTGGCGACCGTGCATGTGTAGGTTGTGGAAGTAGCTGCGGTGGTGGCTGTTGCCCTCGTCCTCGTCCTCATCCGCATTGTCGCCCAGCGCACGGCCACGTCTCTTTATAGTGCCGCCCTTCCCTTTGGCAGCGGCTTCGTCGTCCTCTTCGGGGAGGTTGTATTGCGGCGACAGCGCTGTTGTGGATGTCGTGGGTCCGTGGTCGTAGTGAGTGGCTGACCCGCCCGATGAAACCCCCGTGTTCGAGCGATCCCTGTGACTGCCAGCTGCCACGCCGTCCGCTGAAAACCCAGCGTGGTGATCGTCGTTCGTCAGCACGTGCGCCAGCCTACTATACTCGACTGGGCCATTGTGGTAGTCATCATCCGACCTACAGGAATTAAAAGGCATGGCCAAAAATCAATCATTGAGCATGGAGCGCAGAAAAGGCGCCGACAGCTGAGCAAATGGCATTGCCGCGTGTCCTGCCCAGGAGGGCGTGGCTGCACACAGGAGGAAAAGATGTGTTTCGTACTCATCAACGTACTGAACGTCCCCATGCGCCAGCGAGTCCTCGCCGATTCCCGGCACGCGCAGCTCCAGCTGGTCAAAGTCCGGGATGCCCTTGTGGTCGTGCTCTGTAGGATGGATCTCTGAGCGCTCCGACATGCTCTGAAACAGCTTGTCCCACCCGCTCTGGCTCCTCTGGTGCGCATACGACATGCGCTTGGCCGGGTACTGCTCGCCCGTCGTGGCCGGCGCGACCAGCGGGGACACTGCCTCGTCTGCATCATTGCCGCCTCTGGCGTGGTTTCGCCTGCCTCTGGACGCTCCGTGCGATACAGTGTTGCTGTGACGTAGCTGCTGTGCGCGCTCGCCTGCCGGCTGCGTGGGCTTGAGTTGGAGGGAATGGGCGATAGATGAGCTGTCGGCCTCCTCGCCCTCAATGAATACCATTTCCTTCTCCGTATGCGCGAAGGCGAATTGGAGACAAATAGGACGGAGAAGCGAGGCGGAAGGCTATGCTGCAAGCAACTGAACTGGAATTCCAAAAATGTGCTTCGAGAAAGAGCGACTCCCTCTTCTTTGCAGGTGAATGTGTGAATGGCTGGAAAACAAGGGAGGGAAAGGCGCGGTGCGTGCCACAACAGAAATAATATTATGCGGTGCTGGGGGAGAGAGAGAAAGAAAGAGCAAGGCAAGGCAAGGCACAGACGGCAAAAGGATGTGTCCAGCCTTGTTTGAGCGCAGAACGGTCCCAGAAATAGCAGGCGCAGAAATGGACAGCACTGCGAGCTGCTGCTACTGGACCCAGGAACACGCGCTTCAAAAGCAGCCCGCCTTCTGTGCTACTACGGCGATCAGACCCAAGCCCTTGCCTCTGCCTGAGCCGCTGTGGACCCCTCTGGCGCTCCCACGAACAGAGCCCAAGTTCGTGTCCTCCTGCTATAACCAACCTGCCTGTGCATGGGATTGGTGCCAGTGGAGAGCGGCCTGTATCACGTCCTAAGCAATGGGGCACATAAAGGCACAGCAGCCCAAGCGCACAGAGACACAGCTCAGCTACTGTGTCACATGCACAGAAAGGACCGGTGCCGAATCGGCGGCAGGAATGCGCGCCGAACCCACCAGCCCGCAGATCCTCCACTGTCTCTGGCATCAGCCAGGAACCCGCCGCTCGGTCTGTCGGCTAAAATTCCCAACTCCAGGGCACCATGGAGTGCTGGGACTGCAATGTGGAAGGGATTGGGCAGCCCACCCACGTATCCGGAAACCCGCTGGATGCTGCGTGTGGGGGAGAAAGGAGGTGCTTCTTGGAGAAGGATCCTAGCCCTGGAGTCCCTTTGGGGCAGGGGAGTATCCAGACAAGGCAGGTGCGATAAGGGGCGCTTCGTGCCAGCCAGGCTGGTGCGCGCATCTCTGGCTCCACGCCGCGGTAGAACAGAACGCTCGTCATTTCTGAGCAACGCTGACACACAAAAGAGCGCCATTTAATTAGCATGTTGCCACGTGCGCGGCATATGATTGGCACATCCGCCTGCTGCATATGCCTCCCCTCAGCAGCGGTCTTGCTCTTCGCCTGTTTAGCCAAGAGCACTCCAAAGGAGTCAAGCGGCCTCCCGCTCTTTTCCCTTCTCTGGCTAGTTTTCTGCTGTCCTTACTGCCTTCATTTTGCTTTCTGCTCTGGGCTGTTCTTCGGCATTTCAATAAAAGGTACATTGCGGCTGGCAATGGCGACGGGGGCGCAAAATTCGCACATGCTCCTTCTGCACATTTGGCTCCCTGTATGTGCGTGCGTGCGTGCGTGCGGGTGCGGGGGGTATTGTTGCTGCCGCTCTTTCGAGAGCATATGCATGGCTGGCCTTTAGCAAATGTGTGTGCCGGCTGGAGATGTAAACAACGCAAGAGATTGCTTGCTCAGACGCAAATTTCTTTTTCGCTCCACTGTCCTGTAGGGGGAAGTTGAGCACTAATAGAAAACCCACACAGGCCACAGGCGCTACAACAGAGGGCACTCGCTTGCAGTCCTTCGAACTCGCTATTGTTTGTTTACTCGCTGTAAAAGGGGAGCTTTGTCCTGGCTCTTTTCTCCCTCCGCCCCAACTCGACATATAAATCCCTTCTGGGGTTTTCCGGAGCGCAGGCTGTATTATATGCGTTGACCTCTCCTATTGCTTGAGAGAGAAAGCGGAACGGACGTCTGACACGCAGACACATTTATTTCCTCACAAAAATGGCGTCGGTCATCAAGGCACTGCTGGACTGGCTCCGGGGCCTTTTCTGGAAGGAGGAGATGGAGCTTACGCTGGTCGGGCTGCAGAACTCGGGCAAGACAACGCTGGTCAACGTGATCGCATCGGGCCAGTTCACGGAGGACATGATCCCCACAGTGGGATTCAACATGCGGAAGGTAACCAAGGGCAACGTGACGATGAAGCTGTGGGACATCGGCGGCCAGCCACGGTTCCGGAGCATGTGGGAGCGGTACTGCCGCGGCGTCAATGCGATTGTGTTTGTCATCGATGCTGCTGACCACGCAAAGCTGGACCAGGCCAGAGCGGAGCTGTGGAGCTTACTGGAAAAGCCGCAGCTGGCCAATATACCCGTGCTGGTTCTGGGCAACAAGAATGATCTGGACGAGGCGCTGACGGTGGACCAGCTCATTGAGGCCATGAATCTGCAGGCAATTACTACTAGGGAGGTTGCGTGCTACTCGATTTCGGCCAAGAACCAGGTCAACATCGACATTACGCTAAAGTGGCTCATCAGGCACTCTACTTCGTCGTCGTAGAGCCACCGCCAGCTGTCTCCGCATGTCTGCCTCGCTCCCCGCTGCACATCCCAACTTGCTCCCCCACCCCTCGCTCTAATCCTGCCTCCCACCCCTCGCACTCGCACACGGCACGCCCCACGGCACGCACCATCCCCTCCCTCCCCCTTACCGGCATTACAAGGATCATTTAATGTGCATAATCCACTCGTACGAGCCTCTTGCTTAATTCTCTTTCTATCTTTCTACCTCTTCTAGCCGCTTTACTATTCTCACTTTTGCTTCTTGTTCTGCTTTTTTTTTCTGCTCTCAAACAGACTCCATTGCTGAAACAATCGCCTCCGCCATGTCTGGCTACACAAAGGAGGCGAGGTCACAAGATGCACTGGTGTCCAGACACGCTGCACCATTCCAGATTCCGCACTGATCCCTTGTCTGCATTGCAGCTTGTCCAGGCCACACATCTCTCCTCCGCTCATCTCAGCTTGTAGCAGATATCTCA
>MU603947.1:128585-168028 GCA_025201845.1 Martensiomyces pterosporus
CTCGCTCTAATCCTGCCTCCCACCCCTCGCACTCGCACACGGCACGCCCCACGGCACGCACCATCCCCTCCCTCCCCCTTACCGGCATTACAAGGATCATTTAATGTGCATAATCCACTCGTACGAGCCTCTTGCTTAATTCTCTTTCTATCTTTCTACCTCTTCTAGCCGCTTTACTATTCTCACTTTTGCTTCTTGTTCTGCTTTTTTTTTCTGCTCTCAAACAGACTCCATTGCTGAAACAATCGCCTCCGCCATGTCTGGCTACACAAAGGAGGCGAGGTCACAAGATGCACTGGTGTCCAGACACGCTGCACCATTCCAGATTCCGCACTGATCCCTTGTCTGCATTGCAGCTTGTCCAGGCCACACATCTCTCCTCCGCTCATCTCAGCTTGTAGCAGATATCTCACACTAGTCTTGCCCAACATGTTGCACCTCAAAGGATCGTGCCACTGCGGAGCGGTTGCCTTTGAATTCGATACACATGCACCCGTGCCCTTTATGCGCTGCTACTGCTCCATCTGCCGCAAGACCTCTGGCGGCGGCGGATACACAATCAACATCATCGGCCAAACGGACAGCCTAAAGATCACCCGCGGCGCGAACGAGATAAGGTCCTACAGGGCGGTGAAGAACAAGGACGCGCCAAAGGAGAAGCAGGAGCTGTGCCAGAACAGGTACTTTTGCCCCACCTGTGCCTCGTACCTGTGGGCGCACTGCGACGACTGGCCACAATGGATATACCCCTATGCCTCGGCGATTGACTCCGAGCTGCCCATGCCCAAGGCGGTGGCCAACATTATGCTGGGCAGCTGCGCGAACTGGTCGGACCCCAGAGTGCAGCCGAGAAAGGCCGCGGACAACGAGATGTTTGACGAGTACCCCAGCTACTCGCTTGAGCAGTGGCACAAGGACCATGGCGAGCATATGTGAGGGTGGCTAATGAGATGGGGTATATTTTTGGCTTGTTTGTTTGTTGGGCTCTTGATATTTTGATTTTCAATAGTGCCTCAGTCTTAGGCAGAAAGTATAAACATTGGGCTCCTCTGCAATGTGTCGGCTATGTGATGCGCCTCCGTGTGGCGATTTTTTGTTTGCTTGCTGCTGCGATGCATGGCCGGGCTTGTGCTTGGGAAAGAGCGCACTTTATTGACTTTCCACGCCTTCGCCACGCCTTTCTCTTTTTTGCTTTCCCCGCTCTTCAGAATTGGCGAATTTCGCTCCACACTGTTTATTAGGCAACCACACCCCCTTTTAGTTGCAGCTCCGCTCTCCCTTTCTTTCCCCTCTCTTTCTCGCCTGTCTTCCTCCATTTCGCAGTGTATAGCCGGCATACGCATTTGTCAATTCGCTCTCTACAGCTTTGTCACCCACACATACCACACTCCATACACACAGCATATAGCCAGCACCACTTTGCAGCCAAGAGCTACTTACGTCACGCGCTTTTGTTCCCTCTAAATGACACCAGACTCGCCAGCTGGTCTGGCTCCTACCCCCAACGCCCAGCAGCAACAGCAGCAGAGACGTGGCAATGTGCGCACACGCACAGCGCTGGGCCTGTTCAGCGACAGCACAGCGGACAGCCTGCCTCACAAGTACTCGCCTGCCACCAGCAGACGCAAGGGCTCTGTCCAGGCACGCAATGTCACAGCGGTGGGTCTCATCGAGCCCATCAAACCACGCAACGCGAGCATCGGTAGCGAGGATATCGCCCACAAGGACTTTGCGTCGTCTGCCACTGCCAGTGCTCCCCTCGGCGAAGGGCAGCACGCACGGACTGATGGCCCCAGACAACAGCTACGGCATGGTCGGAGGCAGCTGTGCGACGACGCATCCGGGACCATGCGGTCTCTGAGTCGCCAATATGGCCGTCGCCGCAGATTGAATACAGATAGCGCAAACACAGATGGCACGCATTTGTCGCAGCACGCAAGAAATGGCGATGGCGAGGCAAGGAGTAATCGCAGCGTCAGCTCCAGCCGCCAGGAGGACGGAACGCCGTCCAACGCGTCCCGACACAGACCACCCTTGCGCCGTGGAGATTCGCGCACGCTGTTCGCGCCCCTGTGTTTGGCGCAGTCGGAGATGGCTCTCGCCGGCGGTATCTCTAATCTGTCGTCCAGCCACGTCGAGGCTAAATTCAACCTGCCTGCGGGATCCACCTCACAGTCGTCGTCATCGGGAACCTCTATGCTGGCGCGCCAACTTATTATGATCGCGAGCAAAATGGCTACACAGAAAGGTGCTGGCGGTGTGGCTGCCAGTTTGATTGGTGCCGGTGCCGTGCGGCCCAGGGCGTCCATGCCCGTCATTAATGGCGTGCATAGGCCGCCTCAGCGCACAAGGTCGCAGGTGTCACGGCGCACACGCGATGAGCTGTCGGATGCGCTGACCATGAAATCGGTGGAGATTCGCGGCGGCAGGATCATGCTGGACGATCCGAGCACCTCTGAAGGAAGCGACTCGAATGGTGGCTATGTGTCTGATGGCGAGGGTGACGATGGAGATAGCGATGGCAGCATTCGTGTGTTTGGCAGAGGCCGGCTGGACTCGATGGCGTCGAACCGCAGCGACTTTGCGCGCCATAGGCCCAGCATCACCTCGTCCGTGGGCACGGGTGCTGCGGACTCGCACTGGGAAGACGCCCTGAGACGTAGGTGGTACACACGCAGGTGCCTGGGTCTGCGCCAGCCGTTCGAGTCTGTGCACAGGCTGGCCAAGGCCGAACACGACTCGGCAAACGCATTCCCGCTCGTCAATGACTTGCGTCGAGTGCTCACCGAGACCCGCGGATGCACGTTCGTCACAGTGGGCGAAGACACGGCTGCGGGCACGCCGGTTGACATCCTGCTGTGCACGGATGCGATCATCACCTGTGCCGCTGCTGCTGCTAACTCCTCTGTCGAGAAGCCACCATTGCGCGCAATCGAGTTCACCGAGGACTTGGTTGTGCGTGTTGAAGACAACAACGGCGACGAGCTGGTTTACATATCTGACGACATACAAAAGGCCATTCTCAGATTCCCCAACGGCGGCGCTCGCTCGTGGGCGGAGCAGGTTGTGCAAGCGCGTGCGCGGTTTGACCTTACGCTGCAGGACCTGCGTCTGGACGAGGAGGACTTTGTGGAGAAGCCGCCGCCGCCTCTGCTGTTTGCCCGCGGACGCACCTCAATTGCGGGCACCATGGCCAGCGCTGACATGATATCTGCCACGGGGACGCCGCTGCGCATGCGCAATGCGCACCAGGGCGGCGTGTACTGGGTGCCCGATAGCGAGGCTAGCGTCTGCATGGTGTGCCGCAAGACTGCGTTCTCGATGATGGTCCGCCGCCACCACTGTCGCGCATGCGGCTTGGTCATATGCTACAGGTGCTCGACGGTTGACAGGGAGAGGCATCGGCTATGTGTCCGCTGCAGCAGCCTTGCTCGTCGCAGCGCTAATGGCAGAGGCGGCTTGGCGCCCAAGCCATCGCCCTCGCTGCATACGCTGGGAAGGCGTGCGGCGGAGTACTTGCCCTCGGGCGATGTTGTCATGCAGATTGCTGCTCAGCGAGAGGCTGCGGCTTCTGCAGCGGCATCGGTGCTCAATGACAACGACGTTGCCTCCGAGGCTCCGTCTGCCGCATCTACGCTGATTACGCGTGTCAAGGGCGATCGCCGTGCGCGTCGTCCAGTATCCACCCTGTTCGCCATTGATGCTGATGCTGACATAGATGCTCATGCGGCGCACGATGGCGGCAACGAATGAACATATGCATACGCAAAGAAAACCACATACACTGATAAACAGCACCCCTCCCCACGCCCTTAATATTCTAATCCTCCATTCCTCCCATCTACGCCTGAACAGGGTCTCCCAAACAATGCAATGTGCCACGTCCTAGCTGGCGCTTCCTGCTGATGTGATGAGCGGCGTACATGTCTTGGAAAATGTGAAATGTAAAATGTAAAAGTGCTGGGAGATGCTGCTTATTTCCTGGTGAAGAGGGCGCTGAATGCAGCCAAGATGGTCCACTTCCGGTTCTCGGCCTCCTGGAACACTACCGAGCGGTCCGAGTAAAAGATCTCGTCCGTGACCTCCTCTGGCTTGCGAGGCAGGCAATGCATGAAGACCCAGTCGTCCTTGGCCCCTCCCTGCTCGGCCAGCTGCGACGAGACCTGGTAGCCCTCAAAATCCTTGAGCCTCTGCCCTTTCTCGCTCTCCTGCCCCATGCTAACCCATGTGTCCGTGACGATAATGTCAGCATCCTTCACGGCCTTCAGTGGGTCGGTGAAGTAAGCGACATTGGTGCTGGCAGCGTCAGCGTCCTTCTGCGCCAGCTGCTGGATGGAGTGGGGGATCGGGTACTTGGCCGGTGTGCAGACGTTCATGTTGAACCCGCATTTGGGCATGCACGCTAACATCTCGTAGATGATGTTATTCGAGTCGCCCACCCACGCAACGTTGAGTCCGCGGAATACGTCGAACATCGACTGCGCGTGCGGACGGCGTTTGCCAAACACCTCCCAGATGGTCAGCAAGTCGGCCAGGATCTGCGTCGGGTGGTTCTCGTCGCACAGGGCATTGACCACGGGTACCGATGAATACTTGGCAATGCTGGTGATTTCCTCATGCTTGCCAACGCGCGCGAATATGCCGTCGACCATGCTCGAGATGACCTGGGCACTGTCCCTCAGGGACTCGTTGACGCCCAGCTGGATGTCCTCCTTGCCCAGGAACATGGCGTGGCCGCCCAGGTAGGCGATGGAGGTCTCGCTCGCCACGCGGGTGCGCGTCGACCGCTTGGAGAAGAGGATGCCGATGGTCTTGCCCTTCAGCGGCTCCTGCGGATGGTAGGACTGGCCCTCGTTTTTTGTCTTGTGCTTAAAGTCGGCCGCTGACTCTACCAGCGCTGCGATCTGGTCGGCGCTGTAGTCCGCCAGGGAGATCATGTGTCGGGGGAGTGTGGAGAGCGCGGCGGTGTGCAGCCTGTGCCCGGTAGATGTTCCCTCGGGGATGACCATGTGTGCGTAGCGGGTCATGGGCAAGAAAGAGGATTTGAGAGCGGAAAGCCTGGTGAACATTGTGAATAGTCTTGTCAAGAGGGCGGTTTTGATGTGGTGCAAAGCAGGGCGAGAAGGCGGGGGTGCTTGTTGCGAGCAAAGGAAGATATGCTTGAGGCAGCTTGTTTCAGAGAGCGCTGGAGAGGGCTGTATGAGCTTTTGGATGTGAGGCCAAAGAGTTTCGCTGATTTGTAGCTCTTCTGGAGTCGTGCAAAGAGCAAACGTGTGTGGAGAGGAAAAGAGTAACGCGCGTCTAACGCCAGAGAAATAGACCTCCTCGACTGCTTTTATAAGGGGGAGTAGGGGGTGGAGATTGGTAGCCTGGGTCTCCTACTTCTAATCGCAAAAGTGCCTGGGCTCAATGAGTCATATTGGCACAAAGGATCCTACATGGAACCTTTTTTTTTACGCTCCATTGATGCATGAGTGCCGAAGCTCGCTCCGCTGCTTGTCTACGTGACTCGTAGCAGGAGACGTCATGCAAGACGAGAGCGTCGGGCTGTCCATCTGCCAGTTCATTTACTTTTGGCAAGTGCCGGATTGTGAATCACTTTGGCCTGCTGGTACCACTGGCCACTCACCCGTAGTGCAACTGTGCAAAGATGTAGGCCAGGCTCGGTCTCCATGATTCCCACGCATTCTGCTCGCCATGTTTTGCTTTTGCACGAGGTGCTGACCGCATTGCTGGATGCTGTGAATCATGCTCCGCAATGTCCAAGGTCCCGCGATCCGACTCTGCTCGTGATGTGCGTCACAGATGGGTGGGCTGGAGACCAAAAAGAGCCTCAGGTAGACAAGACGAAGCAAAATGCCCCGAAACTGAGCAGCAAAAAAGGTAAAGCGGAAGGGGAGACTCGCAGACAGTTTATTTTTGTGTTTAAATCTCGTCGATTTCAAAGTCAAAGTCAACCTCATCTTCCTCAGCCTCGAATGCATCGGTTTCGTTGATCTTGGCGTTCTCGGGGAGCTCGCCGTACTGCTTGAGGGCGCGGGCCTCGTCGGCCGTGTACTTCATGATGACATCGGCCTTGTCGTCCTGGAAATCGCGCAGCGAAATGAGCACAATGTCGCCCTGGTTGATCCAGACCTTCTTGCGCATCTTTCCACGGATGTGCGCCAGACGCTTGGTACCGTCGAAGCCAAGAGCCTCAATACGGCCGCTTCCAAGCATCTTTACGACCTGCGCATATTCCTGGCCCTCTTCACGGAAGACCAGCTCGCGCTTCTCGTGTTCTGTGTCGTTCTTTCCGCGACGGCGGTTCTTTCCTCCCTATGCACAACATTCATGAAAAGCACTCGCTGGTTTTAGTGTATTTGAGATGCTGCTATGTCTCCGTCTGTCGCAGCCACGAATATGACGCCTGCATATTCTCCCTCGCCGCCGCAGCCCATGCGACTATGCACATCTGCAGGAATGCGACGTCGAAGCGGCACAAAAACATGAAGGCTGCTGTCTCTTCCTACAGAGCCGCGGCTGCCTGTGAATCTTGCCGTACCTTGCCCTTGTTCTTCGGCATACCGAATTGTTTCTCAAAGCTGTACTTAAAGAAAAGAAATGAAGTGGAAGTGGATGTAAAATGCGAGAAAACAGAGGAAAGAGGGAGAAATGCCTCAGCGGCACGCCGGCCTGGCCGCAAGCTCCTGTCGCCGCAAGCGAGCCGCTCCATCCGCCCACTCTGAAAATTTTTCCCCAACGCTTATATCTGCTCAACCTCGCCTGAGAAGGCGGTTCGCTGGCGAGTCGCCGCTGCGCCCGTGTCCCCACGATGCCACCACCGCATGCTCTCAAGCGCACTAGCTGCAGCAGGGGACATGTACATCTCAGGCACCGTGTGCACGCAGGCGGCGATGTGTGTTCCGTAGACAGAGTAGATATATTGTAGAAACAGAAACGTTGAATGGCCGCTACGGCAAGGAGTTTGAGCAGAACCACGCACTGCTCGCCTGCGGAGCACATGTTTTCAGGAGGCGCGCTTAGGCTCCGCCGACAATGATGTTGTTGATGGGAATGTGGATGAGCTTGGTAAAGTAGCCAACAAAGCCCATGACGAGGAAGCCCATGAGAACGGCGCGCACAATCTTCAGGTACTCCTTCTGGTCGGGCTTGGTGCAGCGGCGAATAATCCAGGTGGCCTCCTTCACGAACTGCTTGGGCGCATCTGCGATGATGTTGCCGCCGGGAATTGCTGTCTCCTGCTTCTGCATGTTGCTTTGCTATTTGTCTAGATGGGTGTGTGAGGGAAATTAGGCGAGTAATAAATGCGTGAGCGTGTCTGGTGGAGAGAGAAGAGGAAAGGCGAGGCAGGAGCTAATATCGCTGCAGGGCGGTGGCTTGCCCGGCGCTGGGCACCTCCTAGCGCTGATGCGGGCTGGGCCTCCGCCCAATGGAAGCTGGGTACGTCTGAGGTCCGAACTGCGAGCCACGGCTCGTGTCTGCCGCGACGCGTGAGCTGGCGGAAGTGGCTGGGCACCTCCTCGCGCTGATGCGGGTTGGGCCTCCGCCCAATGGAAGCTGGGTACGTCTGAGGTCCGAACTGCGAGCCACGGCTCGTGTCTGCCGCGACGCGTGAGCTGGCGGAAGTGGCATACACAAATCGCAGCCCGTGCTATCGCATATGCAGCAGATGCTGTTCTGAAGCTGCTCTGAAGATGCTGCTGTTGGTATGTCGAGTTTATAGAGATGTGTAATAGAAAGAGGGGGAGCCAAGACAGGATCGAAAAAGAGAAAGAGCGTGCGGAGTTTGGAGCCAGCGTAAAACATGCGTTTTGGCTAGTTTCCAGCCTCGGCCTGGCGCTGTGCGCGCTTCTCGAGCAGGACTTGCCGGCGCTTCTCGATCAGCTGTCCCTCGTACTGCTTGAACTGGTAGTATTTGAATCCAAGAAGACCACCGGCTGCTGAGAACACGGCATAGCTGACACGGGCTACAGGAGGTGCAAAGTGGGCGGTGGCAGTGCGCAGAGTGTGTTAATATGCCAAGTTCCAGCAAAGCGGCAGAGATGGCACGCTAATGCAGCCCACGCTGCTGCTGCTGCTGCTGCTTTCTACTTACGCTTCATAACGGTGCGACCCTGAAGAGCCATGGCGTACATGCCAGTGAACAGGCCAACGGTGCCGCCAACGATCGTGCTGAAGAAGGGTGCCATTTGTATTTTCGAGTTCGCCTTTTGTGTAGACTGCGTGCAAATGCGCGTTGTGGTGCAGAAGGAGCGAGAAGCAGCGTGTCCGATTGAAATCCAAACAAAGGCAAAAAAAGAAGGCAAATTGGGAGCAGGAAATTCAAGCCGTGCTGCACCAATTCTCAGCCAGCCAGACAGCCCAGTGCCGTTGCGGGTGCTGCTTTGCCGCTATCTATCAGTGAAATAGATCCATAGATCTCAATCTGCGGATGCCTTGCTCACGTGATGAGGCAGTGGCAGCGGGTGTCCTGCAGCCATTTCTTTGGCAGCCTTTGCAGCCTGCGCTTATCTCCATCTTTCCACCATTTTGTTTTCCCACCTTTCTTTTTGCCCCTCTTGTTCAATTTCGCATTCAACTTTAATATGGCACTTGCGGCTATGAGCGCATTCCTGCAGACTCGGTCACAGTGGAGACGCCTCGGGGTTTTGGCAGCTCGCGTACAGCGACCGGTGGCGTGTGCGCGGTACAGCAGCGCAGCCAAATACAACCTGCGGAGACTGGACAGCAGCGAGGCAGCAGACTTGGAGAGCAAAATATTCACATACGCCCAGTCACAGGCCGGAGAGACGCCAGCAGACCAGGCAAAGCAGCGTGCTGATACCACCTCAAACATAGCCAGCGCCAGTGAGGCAGATGAGGTTATTCTGACTGATAGCGCAATTGATCGGCTAAAGTACCTGTCGAAGGAGCGGAACAAGACACAGTACCTGCGCCTGCGCGTAGACTCTGGCGGCTGCTACGGATTCTCATATATGCTGGACATGACTGAGGAGCCGGAAGAAAGCGACATCGTCATTGATCGCGGCGGCGCGAAGATGGTTATCGACGACATGTCGCTGCCGCTGGTGCGTGGAGCTACTATTGACTGGCAGGACAGGCTTATCGGCCAGGCCTTCCTTGTTCTGGCCAACCCTCAGTCCAGCGGTGGCTGTGGCTGTGGCTCGTCATTTGAAATCAAGCTTGACTAGAGCATTTTCTCCGTTTCCTTTTTGAGCTGTTCCGGGTATAATGCAGCTTTTGTGTACAATCTGTCCGGGTATCAGCTACCTGAATTATTAGTAAGCAAACGGTGCGCACTCGCTTCGAGATAATCTCCTTTGTTTGACTCGTGTGTGTGCGTCTGAACGGCGGATGGCTTGTGCTTTGCCGGGGTTCCTGTCGCCTCCGAGGTGTACACGGGGCTTTACGGCTATTATCCGACCAAACACCGCCCTCCCCCACTCGTTCTCGTTCTCCCCATTTCTTACTATAATCTGCACTGCCTCGCACAACATGCATGCGGGCGCATACGAGCCAAGCATCCTAAAAGGTGCCTGCATGCCGCAATCCCCGGCTGGGCCAGCCCTTTGCGGGATTCACCGCGCGTATACAGCGATGTCTCGCAGAAAATCAAGCCGTGCAGGAGGACAACGCAGTAGAGGAGAGTGCGGGGGCTTTCGGAACACGGCAAGGAGCAGCAGTAGCTGCGAAGACCCTGGTTGACCAGCAAGTATATTAGCAGCCAGATATCTGTGCGTCTTCTCAGCTGCACTAGAACCACAACAACCAGCACACACACACCCCTCGCCTACTCGTAGCCACCCCTTGTACACACATTTATATTGCACCATGCCCGTTCCAACGACTGCTACTTCGTCGCTGCTTCGGCACGCCATTCGTCCTGCAGCTACCAACCCCAGCCTTCTGCGCCATACCGCTGCCTCCATCGGCATGCAGAGCCGCTCATTTGGCATCAAGACAACGCTCAAGGTCCAGGAATACATCTCCAAGGCCATCAAAACCGACAAGAATAACTCGGATTCCAAAGAAAAGAGCCAGGGCCAGAGCACCGTGCCTAAGCCAAGGACCGACTCCATTCTGGCCACTATGCCAGCGGAGCTTCGTGTGCCGCTATTTCCTGAGCCCATCCGCGCCGACACGATGGACCACAAGTGGGATACGAAGGACCTAGAAGCCATTGATATTGGCACCACAAAGCACCGTATTCCTGAGCTTTTTAGCGACAAAGTCGCCCTGTGGGCAGTCAGGAGTGCCCGCAAGCCCACAGACATCTTCTTCCGCAACAAGTACCTGCACCGCTCTGTGATGCTCGAGGTCGTTGCTGCCGTGCCTGGCATGGTCGGCGCGCTTATCCGCCACATCAAGTCCTTGCAGGGCATGCGCCACGACGGCGGGTGGATTGGCCACTTGCTCCACGAGGCAGAGAACGAGCGCATGCACCTGATGACCTGGATGGAGGTCGGCAAGCCCGTGCTGTGGGAGCGTGCGCTCATCGCCACTGTCCAGACCGGGTTCTTTGCCGTATTCTCCGCCCTCTACATGGTCAGCCCACGCGCCGCCCACCGTGTTGTTGGGTACTTGGAGGAAGAAGCCGTCAAGTCGTACACCCACTTCATCCACGAGATCGATGCTGGCCGGATCGAAAACGTCAAGGCACCAGAGATTGCCGTGGCATATTGGAATCTGGAACCCAACGCAACGCTACGTGACGTTGTGCTCGCTGTCCGTGCCGACGAGGCGCTGCACCGCGACACCAACCACCACTTTAGCGACAGAATCCGCGCCAAGAGAGAAAGTCTGTTTGACGACTTGGAGCACACCGACAACCACCCGCACATCAAGTACTGAAGCAGACCTAGCTGTCAGTTGGCACCGCCAGCCTTCGCAGTAAGAAGCAAAAATAGATACCGATATTGAATATTTTGCATGTGCAAACTTGGAAGGCAGTGATGGTGATGGCGATTGCGCTGATGCATTTACAGCAAAATAGGTGAAGAGACACGAAGCCATGCCACCAGAGCGACAGAGAGCTGAGCAAGAGGCGACTTGTTTTAGTAAGCGGTGATGTCTCAGCCTGCATCCTATTCGTTTTGTCGCTGCTATCACATTGGTACTGTGCGGAATCTCATAACAAGCAGCTCCAGGCAACTAGCGGTTTGGCATCCACGTGAAAAAGTAACAATGAAACTTAGTTCAAAGCCTCAATGGCGGTGTGCAAAATTCTCGGGTTGGCTCTAGGCTGAGCGCACACCTTGCACCAAGAAAAACGACAGCTAGACAAGATGCATGTACTCGGGGCACTCGCTCGCTTCACTTGCCTCGGCTCTTCTTCGTAGTGCTGGACTCCAAAGCCTGGTGTTTCCTTTTTCTGGTCATCAGGCCAGCGGATGGTCCAGCGGACTTGCTGACACTAAAGACGTCGCAGAGAATGCCAAGCGACTCCGAATCCATAAACACAGCACCCAATTTCCTGTCAATTGTGCGTTCAAGGTAATGGCCTTTTGCAAGTCGGTTGCCCAGAAAGCAGCCATCGTGGCAGAACAAGAAGCGGTACATGGCATCGAGGGTTGCTTTGAGACCCACTGGGCAAGCTGTGATGCCAAAGTGCTCGAGATAGTGGCTGATCCCAGAAAGGCACCCAATTCGCACTAGCCCCAGGCTCCTTTTGTCCTCGTGGTCAAACCCATCGCGGCTCGTGGCAGGATTCGCCTGCATCGACGACACAACATCCAGAATGACATAGAAGAGCGATTCGATATCATCAAAAACGTCTCGCTGCCCGGCTCCGCAGAGCACCCGGATGCTCATGTAAGGCAGCATTTCCATGCTCATGTCGAGGTTAATGCAGCTCTGGGCAACTGACTCCAGGCTTGTATTCCATTTCTCAGCAATTTCTGCTGCTGCCTCCAAAGATACGGACCCTAGCACCTTTGCATACCCCCAGCCGATCACATACGCCTGGCCGCCTCGGATAGTGATATTAGCGGCTGAGATGTCTCGGTGGACAATTCCAGCCTGGTAAGCGTGGACCAAGCACGAAACGACTTGTTTGATAAAACCCTTGATCGTGGTGCACAGCTTTTTGGTGCTCGTACCCGCAGCACGCCTTTCGTTGAAGTACGCAGAAATGGAGGTGCCGCAGTTCTCAAGGACTATATACTCAAAACGATAGCCGAATGGGATCTTTCCAATGAAGCCGCTGGAATAAACAGCTGGAATGCCCTTGACGTTTGACTTGTGCATAATGTCGTAGATGACTGCTTCGTGCGGGTAGCTCAGCCGCGTCCAAGCCATCTTGAGCACTGCATCCTGCCCTTGGAAAGATGACCTGTACACATAGGTTGACCTGTAGATGGCAGGGCGTATCTGCAGGATGCGGTCGTTGAGGCAGACTGCTAGGGGATCGCTGGCGGTCGAAGTACTAACCGCTGTCCCTTCTTCTGTCGTCGTGAATCTGAGATGCTCATGAACTCCCTTTATGTCGCACAGATGGCCAAATTGATCAGGGCGCAGCACCATCAGGAACCACAGCCTCAGCAGTGTGCCTTCGATAACATCCATGCCAATCGACGACCAGTAGCGTTCGTCTACGCATATAGGGCCAATATTGATCCTGTAAAGCGAGCTGTGTGTGAGTATAAACAATACAAGTCTTGAGCCCTGGATGCACAGGATGGGCACGAATATGCGTGTCGGCTGGCTTTGCCAGACATTCGCCGCAAACGAGCTAAACTGGTCCCACGTCTTGCGCGACATATTGTCTGAGTAAGGTGCCTCGTCAATCGCCAGAATGACATGGGCAGACTGCACACCGAGTGTGGTGCAAGGCGCATAGTGGAACACGCCGTGTGGCATGGGTAGCCAGCCTTGGTCTTCCGCAGATTGGCAGTCGGTAAGAGTGTAGGCCGCTTCTCCGGACTCTGGCAAGCCCTGGCGCACCATGGCGTTCCAAAGCTGGAAAAAGTACTCTGCAAGAGCAGCTTGGCCAGCACGGGGGCCTTGCGGATCCTCCAGGTAGTGCAGCCCCTCTGCTGTGAACACAGGTGCGCTGCTGGCAAGAGAGGCGAACTGAGGCCCACCCTCTCTGATGAATCTAGCGTAATCGTCTGCGACACCGAGCTCTCTAAAAAGCTCATCTGGCGTCATGAACCGCATGTTGGTGCTGAGCCGTTCATGCATCGCCACATACATGATGCGGCTGAAGGCAGCAAGAGTGGTAGGCTATACCCTTACATGAGCAGTGGCATGGGCTTGCTGAAGACCGTGTTAGTACCAGGACGTTCAAGTAGCTGCAGATGTGGTGATATAAGTGCGAAGCCAAAAGGTGGTGCTGTGGCTTACGTTCGCGCGGCTCTGACCTGTGGCTTGGGCACGCCCAGTGGCAGTCAGGCGCATAAAGTACTGTGCTAGAATGGAGCGGGCTGGTTGATTGATAGACGCAGCAGTATCGATGGTGTTGCTTGACATTTCAGAGAAAAGCAGGTTGTGAGTGCGAGAGAGAGAGAGAAGGTTGTTGTGGCTAACGTAAATGGAAATGAAAAGTATATAAACGAGCAGCTACTCAGAGGCGCCTTATATATATGCCCAGAGCTGTTTCCTGAAACAGCACCGCGGTAAATGTAAACAGAATCCATAGCGTAAACATACACATTAGACTGTCGTGCATATATTGCCCAGTGCACCGCGTTAGATGGGTGAGGGTGATTGGCCAAGCGCGCTGGTTTCAAGAAATACCACAAGAGAGCAGTCGGTTGGAGAAACTCGGGCTGCCTGCCGCTGATCAGCTGCACGGAGAAGTATAATACCGAAAGCTCAGACTCGCCACAGCGCAGCAGAAAAAAAAGGCGATGATGGTGCCGAGATCATTTACAAAGCAACACCGAAAAAGAAAGGGCCACGCAAAGGTATAATAATTACAGGCGCACATTTAGATCTCCTCAAAGGTGTCAGCCTCCATAGCACTGGCCTCAGCCTTCTCCTCAGCGCCCTCCTTAGCGTCAGCCTTGGTATCCTTGCTCTCGTCGCGCATCAAAAGCTGCACAGCACGGTCGTTCAAGTCGATGCACTGGTTGTCAGTCTCCGCCTTGTGCATTTCACGTAGAATAGGGTAGACCTTCTTTGCACGCAGGGTCTCGCGTCCAAAGTACGTTGTGCACAGCAGGTTGATAGCCTCCAGCAGCGTGGCACGGAGCTTTGGGTCGGCCTCGCGCTTCTTGTCCTCGCCCAAAAGCTGCACCTCGTCAGGCATCGCCTCCATCTCGTCCATGTCGTACTCCTCGGGTCCGCACAGAGGGAGGAGGATGTAGGGCAGCATGTTAGTCTCGTTGGGGTCGAGGATCTCACGGTGCTTGTCCTTCTCAAAGCACACGTTCTTCATGGTCGAGTCCACACCGCCACGGCGGATGACGTCGGGGTACTCGTTGAACACCATGATCTTGGTGATCGGCAGCTTGCCGTCGTATGCCGTCCGCTCGAGGAAGTACTGGCGGCCAAATGGATAGTTGGTGATGTCAGCAAACACGCTCGCCAAGAAGCCGAAGGTGGCATCCTTGTTGTACTTGCGGTCCATGCCCTTGACGAACACGTCGGTGAGCTGATCCAGGGCCAAAGACGACCCGCACAGACCAGCAGCCTCGCCAACGTGGAGCTTGGCCAAGGTCACGCAGATGCGGTCGGACTTTGTGAGGTTCGACAGAAGCATGCAGCAGAGGTCGGCAACAACGTTGGCCGGGTTGGTAATCAGCCTCACGACCATGGCCAAGGAGTCCTCGTCGTCAAGGTACCGGCACACGGACTTGTCTGTGGTCAGGTTGACCAGCGTGCGGATTGAGTCATGTGCTGCCACTGGGTTCTCGTGGCATATGACCAGCATCGGCCGCACGACTTTCTCGGCCTTCGACACCAGAAGCGAAAAGTTCTCTGTCGACGGGTGGGAGAAGCCGACCAGGTAGCTGGCAGCCACCTGGCGCACGTCGGGCCTGGGGTTCGAAAGGAATGCAATAAGCTCGTCCAATTGCTGCTCCATTTGCGCTGCTCTATACGCCGATGCCTTCCAGATAGTGCGTGAATATATAACCAGCAAAAGTAGCTTGGAAACAAAGGTGCTGGCAAACCAGCTCCGAGCCCACCCTGTTTTGGCTGTGCCAGTAGCTAAGAGGCGGAGAAGAAAAAAAAGCAATTTTTTGTTTGGAGGCAGCGCGACTCGGCTTGCGAGCCACAAAGGGCAGCCGTGCTTATCCACGGCTGCAAATTGGAAATTTCGGCTACTTGGCTCCTTCTAGCTTTTTCTTCCTCTCAGCTGCACTCCACATACCCCTTCGCCTTATACTTTTGCCACTGTATCACCAGCACGCTCGCCAGAAATGCACAGGAACAAGAAGCGGTCGCGCGTGGCAGAGCCCGCTAACATGCCCGGCAGCTTCCCCGACGGCCACACGCCGAGTAAGCGGCGAGCAACAGCCAGCAGCGAGAGTGGCGCGAGCTGGCTCTCATCGTATCTCACATCGCCTGTTCGCTTTGTGCAGAGCTGGCTGAACGGCACGCCGAATAAAACACAACCGGGACATCAGCACAGCAACGTCGCAGACTCTTCAGCGACTGCTATTCACGAGCTGCCTACGCGTAAGAGCTCGTTAAAACACCACACGGCTGGCTCTGCCAAAAGCAGCGCATTTCCACAGCAGCAGCAGCAGCAGCATCAGCGGTCACATGTACTGCATAGGCAGAAGGCGTGGTCTCCACGTAGAGGGCACACAGTAAAGTCCAAGGGAGCTAGGCGGAGAAAGTCGCTGGTCAGTGGGGCGCATCAGCAGCACAAGAGGAGAGATAGGAACAGCGAGCTTGTGATGGAATACACGTCTTCGAAGGCTAATGGCCACTACCACAAGAGCGCAGCAGAGCAATTTCCTGGAATTGACGGCTGGTACGGCCCAGATCGCCATGCGCTCACGCCTGTGCGAGGGGGAGCGGCGCAGGGCACCAACGCCAGCGACAGCTTGAGGAGAATTGGCATGGCGGAGGTGAAAAGGGAGCAGTCTGAAACGCCGTCAACTGCGACTGGGATGTCGTTTGGAGAAACGACGCCAAACTGGTCGCTGTTGTCTGGCGACGAGGAGTCGGACGATGCGTACTCGACGCTGAGCATCGACAGCAGCCTGCACGACCAAGGGCTGGGCTACAAGCAAAAGTCCGCGCGCAGATTCACATTTGGCGGCAACATGATGGCCGATCAGACAACAAGCACACCGCCAGGAATTTATTCGCCATCGTCAGTGAATAGAGGGAGGAGGCTGCTGGGGGAGGATAAGCGGAAAAACGCAGATGTGTGGATCGTGCGGATACGCAAAAAGATTGAGGAAACACTGGCAAAGACGTCGCCAGCGATTAGCATCTCGACGCCAGCCTACGACAGAGCACGCAAGGCAGATGGCGACTTTGACATGCGCTTGGAGCAGGCACGCCTAAAGATGGCATTCACATTGCCCAAAGGCGCACGTGCTGTCATTGAAAGGGCAACATCGCGCGGATTCACTGCCGAAATCAACAACGTGCCTGTCGGAGACCATGATATGGAGACACTGGGCGACGGCAAATGGCTGAACGATGAGGTGATCAACTTTTACATGCAGCTCATCGTATCCAGGTCCGAGCAGAACCCAGCGCTGCCCAAGGTGCACGCGTTCAACACGTTCTTTTACTCGACGCTCAGGGACCAGGGATATGCACGCGTGCGGCGGTGGACCAGGCGCGTGAATCTGTTTGAGAAGGACATGTTCATTGTGCCTGTCCATCTGGGCGTGCACTGGTGCTGTGCGGTTGTGAGTTTCAAGGCAAAGGCCATCACGTACTACGACTCGCTGCTGGGCGACAACCACAAATGCCTTCGGCTGCTGATGGATTATCTGCACAGCGAGTGCAAGGACAAGCTGGGGTCGGCGTTTGACGATTCGGCGTGGACGATGAAGTGCGACAAGGACATCCCTCGGCAGCAGAACGGCTACGACTGCGGCATATTTGCAGCGACGTTTGCAGAGTACGCCTCACGCGATGCTCCGTTCATGTTCGGCCAGGGGAACTGCCCGTACTTGAGGCGCAAGATGATATACGAAATCGCCACAAAGTCGCTAATTTCAATGATAGTCTGAGAAACTGCTTTTACTGGTTGGAGTGGCTTGCTGCCTCGGATTGCCAATAATAAAGATACACACAAGTAGGCGAGAGAGCGGGGAGAGGTAGGCTAGCGCTGCTGCTTATCCAAGAATGCCTACGGATGAGAACAGCAGCGACTCAATGTTCGTAGCCCAGCTACACAGAGAGTCGTACTGCGAGTGGTCGGCGGTCTCCTGCTGAAGTATCAGGATGCCGTTTTCCTGGTCGATCTTGGCATCCAGGCGCTGGTCGAGGATCAGGGCAACAAGCAGCTCCTCAACAACCGGCTCCTTAATGCGCAGCTTTCCTGACAGAGCACTGATGCGGATGCGGGTGTATGGCACCACGGTGGTCACCAATGCCTGCATGCGGATGGTGCGGCGCAGGTCGTCCATGTACCTGGCAATGAACTCGTCGCCCATGATGCTCCTTTGGTTCTTGTCCAAGATATCTTCAAACGTAGACACGTCCTGCTTCTCGTAGGCTCGGACAAGACTGGTCATGTGAGCGATTTCGGGGTGGTTCTGGTACGACTTGGCCTCTGGCGAAGCAAGAGGGTTGATTTCGCTCTCCGAAAGCATCGATGCGAGGACCAGGTACTTTAGCGTCTCAATGCGGCGTGGGCTGCCTGCCTCATCGTAGTTCTTGAATGCATCGTAAAAGTTGGACCGCGCCTCGGCCCAGTTGTGCTCGTTCATGTACATCTTCCCGCCAGACTCGCGAATGAGCCCCATTACGCGCGGGTGCGGGATAGCCGACTTGATGGCGATGCACTGGGTGAAGACATCCTTGAGCTCCTTCGCCTTATCAAGAGCCGTGTACATGCTCAGGTACATGGCGTAGATCTCCAGCAGCTGCGTGCCGCGCTCCAGGATGACGTTGCCATCCTCATCCATGCACACCTTCTTCAGGTCCTCCAGCTGCGCCTTCAAGGCGTCGTACTTCTCTTGGTCCAGCAGCAGCTTGGCCAGACGCAAGCCAGTGCGCAGCCACAAGCGGTCGTTGTTGGTCTCCTTGAGCGTGGCCAGCGTGAGCTCATAGAACTTCATAGTGAAGTTGTAGTCGGCGCTGTTTGACACGCGGTCGAGCATGTTGTTGATGCTCTTCTCGGCGTAATTGCGGGTGACTGCCGATGTGCGCACAAAAACGAGCATCTTTTCGTAGTACGCCAGCACGTCCGCGTGTTTGCCTTCGCGCAGGCAAAGCTTAATCATCTGCTTGGTGGCGCGGAACCCCCAGTCGCCGGGCTCGCCCTCTTCGCCGACTACGGCCTGGAACTCGCGCATGGCTTCGGCAAAGTCGTCGCGTAGGGCCTTGGCGTTGTAGTACTTGTTCTCGACTCCAACGAACTCGTCGGCCTCCTCGTCAGCCTCCTCGTACTCGAAATCATACCCGTCATCGTCATCATACATAAAGTCATCGTCCGACATTGCTGTAAACAGGGGGCTGCTGCGCTACTAGAAGGAGTGCTATTGCAGGTGCTGGTCCACTGAGCGCTGGTTTCTCCAGCAGCAAACAAGGAGAATTCGAAAAACAGGCAACAGGGGAAGTAAAGAGCGCGTACAGGGAGGGAGGCGGGCGAGGAGGCTTGGGGCTGACAGAAACCAGGGCCACGTGAGCCCGCTGCCTCTGTGCTGCGCGCCTCAGCCGCCTGCTCCTACCTGTCCACACCCCGCACCCGCACCCGCATCCCACACACACAAGCTCGTCCGCCGCCATAAACGGCCTGACAGGAAAACTTTTTGGCGCCTTTGAGGCTCCTCAATTTCTCTTTCCCTAACCCCTCTTTACAGCGTATTCACTAGTTGTCTGCTTTATACACACCTACCACCACTACCACCATTGCAACTTACTCTTTCAATCGTATTCACTTTTCCCCCATTCGTTTTCTGAACCATGGCTGACGTTGCAGTTGGCAGCAGGGATCCTCACATGCAGGAGGCAATCGATGGCGTGACATCAATGACGCTTGGGCCAGACCCCGAGTCAACGACACCCGTGATGCTCACGACAACAGCGACAGGTGCCAGCGTGGACATGAGCGAGCTCCTGGGCGGCGACCTGCTCGCTGGCGGCTCAGGCAAGGCCACCAGCCAGTCGTGCATAGAAACCCGTATGGACTTCCACACCCACCCGCGGTCGCTCGCCCTAGCACATCTTCAGCTGGCCGACTGGCGCACCCACGATCGCCTGCGGACAGTCGGTGCCCTCCTCGTTGTATGCTTAAACCTGGGCACCGACCCGCCCGACTTGGTGCGGCCCAAGAAGAGCGCTGTCTTGGAGGCCTGGGTCGATCCAAACGCACCCGTTCAAGTGCCCACGCCAGAGGAGCTCGCCCTACAGGCTGCCAACCCCAACTCGTCGGGGCAGCGGAACGTGGCACGCGAGCGAACGCCAACGAAGGCGATTGGCGAGAACCTGCAGCGGCAGTTCGAGCACATCCAGAGACACGCCCGGTATAAGCCCCTCCTGGACTGCGCCATCGAGGATTTGAAGAAATACTGCCTGCAGTTCCGCCGCGTGGCCAAGGAAGAAAGGCTGCTGTTTTACTACAATGGCCACGGAGTCCCGCGCCCGACGCAGGGCGGCGATATTTGGGTGTTTAATAAGCAGTTCACCCAGTACATCCCTGTCGGCGCCGTGGACCTGATGAACTGGATCGGCACTCCTTGTGTGTATGTCTGGGACTGCTCCCACGCCATGAATGTGGTGTCGGCATTTGAGAGGGGCGCAAAACTGAGGGAGGTCGAGGTGGCAAAGATCCGCCATGCTGCAGAGTCCGTGGGCGGCACCCTGCCGCAGGGGAAGGCGTCGTCGGAGGCCATAGCAGCGCTGACCGCCAATGTGGCGGCGGCACTATCGTCGCAGATGGCGTCGGGATCGAAGCAGCCCGGGTCAATGCAGAATCAAAATGCACAGGGACAGCAGCAGCAGCAGCAGCAGAATAGCAGTAGCAACACGGCGCCTATTAACCCGGCGACTATCAGCCTGGCGATGCTGCCGCAGATGTACCGCGAGGACATTCATTTTGCCGCCACGCGATCGGACGAGCTCCTGCCTACGAACCCGGAGCTGCCTGCCGACCTGTTTACATCGTGCTTGACGACCCCTGTAAGAGTGGCGCTGAGGTTTTGGGTTACGCGCAACCCGCATGTGTCCAAGATTACAATCGACATGTGCGAGAAGCTTCCAGGATCCGTCCAGGACCGCCGCACGCCGTTTGGCGAGCTCAACTGGATCTTCACCTCAATAACTGACACCATCGCATGGAGCACGCTGCCCAGGGAGCAGTTCCGCAGGCTCTTCCGCCAGGACGTCGTGGTTGCGACAATGTACCGCAACTTCATGCTGGCCGACCGGGTCATGCGGTTCTACGGCGTCCACCCGCAGTGCACCCCGGGAATACCCCCCACGCACAAGCACCCGCTGTGGGACAGCTTGGATTTGGAAATCGACATGTGTCTGCAGCAGCTGCCTCGGCTGCTGAAGGAGGAGAGGAGAAGGCAGCGCAGGGAGGAGAAGGCGAAGAAGAAGGAGCAGGACAGGGCGGCGCGCGCCGGACGCCGCGGGCCGCGCCAGTACCCGATAGCATCGACGGGGGCAAACGGCAGGGGCGTGCCCAACTTCACGCGCCCGCAGAGCAACAAGCTGGACATTGCTGGCAGCTTCAGCTCGATGGCCTGTAGACATGGGTCGCGCATCGGGCTGGGCGGCAACATTGAGAGCGACGATGAGAATGGGAGGAACAGCAGTGAAAGCGATGGCGATGGCGAGGCAGACGACGGCGATGAGTCGGTGACGGGCTACGTCTCGAGCTCGTACTTTAGCAACCAGCTCTATGCCTTCGAGGTGTGGCTGCAGCATGCAGCTACAGTGGTCTCGCAGTTTGTCACCGACCAGGGGCCCGACGACACGCCCAAATCGCTGAGCACTGAGCCGCCGCCTAGCCTCGATCCCCCGGACGAGCTGCCGGCTGTGCTCCAGGTGCTGCTCAGCCAGCAGTACCGCCTGCGTGCGCTTGTCCTCCTGTACCGCTTCATGAATCTGGGCCCCTGGGCAGTGGACCTGGCCATGGCTGTGGGGATTTTCCCCTACATGTCGAAGCTCCTGGCGTCGACGACAACGGAGATCCGCGAGATCCTGATCCTTGTGTGGGCGCGGCTGTCTGCAGTCGACATGGCGCTGCAGCCGGAGCTGCTGAAGAACAACGGGTTTGTGTATTTCGTCAACTACCTGGCCAACAACATCCAGATGCAGTATGCGCCGGTCAGCGACAAGATGCGCTTGTGCGACTCGGTGTCTGCGGCGAGCGCATTTACGCTTACCATGCTGTGCAAGGACCAGCCCACATCGCAGCACGCGTGCTACCGCGAGCGCGTGCTGGACTTCTTCCTAGTGTACCTGCAGCGGCCCGACAACGGCACCGAGGAGAGAGCGCGGCTGCGGACGTGGATTCTCCTGTGCCTGGCCGAGCTGTGGAAGGACTTTGCGGATGCCAAGTGGATGGCCATGACGTATAGGCTCTGCGTTATCGCGTCGAAGAAGCAGGAGCAGGAGAGGCAACAGAGGCAGCAGCAGCAGCAGCGTGCACATCGGCACCAGACGAACGGCGCCGCTTACAGCGAGGAGGATCTTGCGGGCGGCGGCAGCGCGCCGTCGTTTGAGGAGCTGCTGGCGTCGAGTGTGGAGGACGATAGCGTGGATGAAAAGGATGCGCAGGATCTGCTCATCCAGATGGCGTTCCATAGATCACCCGCTGTGCGTGCATCGGCCATTTATGCCACGAGCACGCTGCTGACAGATCTTGCGCAGCTGGGCGATGACCCAGCCGTGCTGACCATCATCCGCAAGGCCGAGCGGCAGATCTACGCCATCCTGTTGCAGGCTGCCAGCGATGGAAGCCCGATGGTGCGGCGCGAGGTGGTGCACGCCATTGGCAGTGCCGTGTTTGCCTCGTATATGCCCCAGGCCATCGACGCTGTTGGCCGCGTTGTTGCCGAAGAGACCCGCGACCAGCGCCGTGCCCAACAGCAGCAGCAGCAGCAGCAGCAGAGGATGGGAGAGGTGCCCGAGATATCGATGGACCTCCTGGTCAAGCTCTACAAGGCCCTGCTGGTCCTCACCATGGACCCGCATGCGGATGTGGCGCTCCCTGCGCGCGAGGCCTGCGACACCCTGATGCAGGTCTACGCCCACTCAAGGGCGTTCTTTGAATCAGAGGCTGCGCTGGATCAGGCGCTGCACAGAGCAGAGATTGCGCGGTCCGCCACCGGGCAGCCGCCGATCTTGCACTTTTTGAGAACGAGCGGCAGCGTTGGAGATGCGCTGCTTGGGTATCCGCCCATGGGTGGACACAGCGAGGGTCGCGGTGACGGCGATCCACGCAGGCAGCAGCAGCAGCAGCAGCAGAGGCGTATGTCGACGCACTCGAACTTTAGGGGATCGACAGCGACGCTGGCAACGCAGAGGAGCAGAGAGCCGGCGAGCCAGAACACCACGCCGTCGCACCGCTACACCATGCACTTCCCGCCCTCGAATGCCGGGCAGCAGCAGGGCGGCGTGTTTGGCGAGAGGCCGTCGCAGGCACCGCCGCGCTCGCCACAGGCAAGCGGGTCTGCAAGTGCCGCGAGTATGAGCCACCTGGCGTCCGCGGTCGCCGATGCCCAGCAGCAGCCCAGTGGCGGCAGGGACAGGTTCGCGGGGCTCACGGACGCGGAGCGCGTAGAGGCAGCGAGAAGGATGGTTGAGATTGAGAAGGCGTGGCTGGAGTGGGGCAGACGCGAGCTGCGCGAGAGCATATGCATCTCGACCCTGCTTGACTGGGCTGGCGCACACTTCACCGAGTTCGACATCTCCCTTTTTGCCACGGTCACCGGGCCCCTGCAGGGAAGCGCGGCCTTGGTGGAGAGCAGGGAGAGGAACCGCCGCATCGACCGCATGGAGTCCAGTGCGCGGGTGATGGGCAGCGCCGCTGGGCACATGAAGTGGCTGGATGTGACCACTGTGGCAAGCAACTCGGCACCCGCCACGGCAGCCATCATGCACCCGCTGGAGCCGCACGCCATTGTGGCTGGAAGCAATGGAGAGGTATCCGTGTATGACTGGGAGATGCAGGCGCAGGTCGGCCATTACCGCGTGGCGGTGAAGCCGAGGACCGAGGAGGGGGCGGTTATTCGAAGCCTGCATTTGGTTAATCCGCTGGGACAGGCCAAGCTGCTGGTGGGCACAAACGACGGCGTGGTGAGGATTTTTGCCTCGCATGCACCCGACTTTGCTCCGCCCACCGGTGGCCAGCCGCCGGTGTTCCCCAAGCCCAGGCTGGTTACGGCGTTCAGCGCGCTGCCGTGGGCGTCGGGTGCGCCGGGGCCGCTGCAGACGCAGCAGTTTGGCGCGACGCTGACGACGAGCAGCCAGAGGCTGAGGTCATTCCATCAGCAGCAGCAGTCGGTGTCGGCCAACAACATCAGCACATTTGCTGCCGAGTCGAGCACCAGCCCGATGAGCCGCAGCCGCATGCTGGGCAGCCCCAGCGTTGGTGCCAGCGGGCTGGTCACCGCGTGGAACCAGCGCAGCGGCATTCTGTTTGCCGGCGGCAACGACAAGGAGATGCGGATCTGGGACATAACCTCCGAAATGTGCATCGAGGAGATCCCCATCGCCTCCGTGGGCGGCGTGACCTGCATCAGCCAGGACGGCGCCTCCGGCAGCTTCTTCGTGGTGGGCAACGTCGACGGCGTGGTGCGTGCCATGGACCGGCGCATGGACCCGCGCCGCGGCGTCGTGGCCAACTGGCGCGAGCACTCGCCACACCCCATCCGCAATGTCTTCATGCAGCCCGGCCAGCCCGCCGTCGTGTCTGCCAGCGAGCAGGGAGATGTCAAGTACTGGGATCTGCGGCACAGGGAGTCTGTGTTTACCATCGTGGACACGCACCCGGACCACCGGCTGGAGCACATGATTGCCCACGAGAACGCGCCCGTCACTCTGACGGCGTCGGATGCGACGGTGAAGGTGTGGAACCAGAGGGGCAACAACATCGGCGTGGTCACTGCGACCAAGCACGCGTTCAACTCGCCCGCGTCGTATATGAAGAGCCTGGCCGGGTACCCAAGCAGGGCGCAGACGGTCAGAGTCAACGCGGTGGCCATGCACCCGTACCTGCCGATCGCGCTGATGGTTAGCGACGACGGGAGAGTCAGCTACATCCAGCCGCAGAAGCTTAGCAGCCAGCACGGAAGGACGCCCAACCTGGCGAACGCAAGGGCGAACACTGTCATATGAAACAAGGCATTTCAGATGACGCCTGGAGGCGCTTTTTTGCGATGCAGCGGCATGCACGAGATGCAAGCTCCTTTTTTTTTGCTGTGTGCGCGTAGTTTGGCGCACGTTCCAGCCCACCCGCGCGTGCATGCTGGGTGCTTTCAGGCCCTTTCTTGTGCGGCTGCCAGCCACTCTCTTGCGCCGGCGCTGAAATAAAACTTTGCTAGTCTTCCGACAACAAACGATAAGAAAAAAAAAGTGGCGGCTGATTGCTTTCAGTTGCGAAACCAGGCGGCGGCAATCCCTCTCCGATGCCTCCGCCCAGTGGATTCATAAGCGGGTGCATAGGGCAGCAAAGGAGCTGCACATGACTGTGATTGATGCCCTCTGCTCGGTCGCCTTCGACACATGAAAGCCCCGGCCTCGCCAGTGCTTGAACAGGCGCCGCCGCGTGCCCCGGCTTGTGCCCAGGTCATGAGCCCATTGGGCAGGCGGGCGCGAGGGACCTGTGATTAGCCCGCTGGCGCCTTCCTAAAGCAGCGAACAAGGCCTGAGCAGCGCAGGCGCCTTGTGTTTATCTCGCCCTTGCTCGTTTCTAAACAGCGCACGCCGGGTCCTACTGTGACCCCGAAGAGCAAACGCGGGTTAGGCAGAGAGGCGCATGGCTGAAATAGAGGCTGTCACGGGCGAAGCGAGGAGTGGAGGCGGGAGCAGCCAGACATGGCTCAGCCTCCGTTTATAAGGCGCATGCTGCTCCCGCCCTGACCCAGAGCTTTTTTCTCCTCATCCATCTTGCTGCTTCTTTCCTTCTACTGTAATTATACGCTTCAGCATCTAAACTCCTTACTAAAAATAGCATCACACCATGTCCACTGAGCTTCGCTTCGACAACCGCGTCGTCGTCGTCACTGGCGCCGGCGGAGGCCTGGGCAAGGCCTACTCTCTGTTCTTTGCCTCGCGCGGCGCCAAGGTCGTCGTCAACGACCTGGGGGCCGGGCTCAAGGGCGAGGGCAGCTCCGCGAGCGCGGCGGACCTCGTTGTGGACGAGATCAAGAAGGCCGGCGGGGCTGCGGTGGCCGACTACCACAATGTGCTGGAGGGCGAGAAGATCATCGAGACTGCCCTGAAGAGCTTTGGCCGCATCGACATCATCATCAACAACGCCGGAATTCTGCGCGACAAATCGTTCAAGAGCATGACCGACAAGGACTGGGACGACGTGCTGAACGTGCACCTCCACGGCGCCTACAAGCTCACCAAGGCCGCCTGGCCCATCATGCGCAAGCAGAAGTTCGGCCGCATCATCATGACGTCGTCCGCTGCCGGCATCTATGGCAACTTTGGGCAGGCCAACTACTCGGCTGCCAAGCAGGCACTCGTTGGCTTCAGCAACTCGCTGGCATACGAGGGCGCCAAGTACAACATCACCTCCAACGCCATCGCTCCCCTCGCTGCCTCCCGCATGACCGCCACGGTCATGCCGCAGGAGCTCCTTGATGCCCTCAAGCCCGAGCTCATCGCGCCCCTCGTCGCCTACCTGACCCACGAGCACACCAAGCAGTCCGGCGGCGTGTATGAGATTGGCGCCGGCAAGATCACCGCCCACCGCTGGCAGGCGACCGAGGGCGTTGTCTTCAAGGCCGACGACTCGTTTACCCCGGCCGCCGTCAAGGCGCGCTTTGAGGAGATCGACAACTTCGATGGGCCCGTCTACTACCCGACCTCGATGAAGGACAGCGACTGGCTGGGCAAGCTGGAGCAGGCCAAGAGCCTGTCCACAAACGCCAAGGGCGAGGAGCTCCGGTACGACGGCAAGGTCGCCATCATCTCGGGGGCCGGCA
Organism: Martensiomyces pterosporus; assembly: GCA_025201845.1. Lineage (NCBI taxonomy): Eukaryota > Fungi > Kickxellomycota > Kickxellomycetes > Kickxellales > Kickxellaceae > Martensiomyces > Martensiomyces pterosporus. The sequence continues at coordinate 154,841 of MU603947.1, forward strand.
ACGGGCTGGGCCGTGCATACGCCAGGATGTTTGCCCGCTTCGGCGCCAAGGTCGTCGTCAACGACCTGGGCTTCGTCGAGCACGAGGGAAAGAAGGTCCGCGCAGCCGACCTCGTCGTCCAGGACATCGTCAAGGCGGGCGGCGTTGCAGTTGCCAACTACGACTCGGTCGAGGAGGGCGAGAAGCTCGTCGACACCGCCATCAAGAGCTTTGGCCGCGTCGACATTGTCATCAACAACGCCGGCATCCTGCGCGACAAGGCGTTTGTCAACGCCACCCCGCAGGACTGGGATCTCGTCTACCGCGTCCATCTGCGCGGCACTTACAAGGTCACCAAGGCAGCCTGGCCGCACTTTGTCAAGCAGAAGAGCGGCGTCATCATCAACACCAACTCCTCCGTCGGCATCTTTGGCAACTTTGGCCAGACCAACTACTCGGCGGCCAAGGCCGGCATTCAGGGCTTCACCAACACCCTGGCCATTGAGGGCGCCAAGTATGGAATCAGGGCCAACGCGATTGCGCCCAACGCCGGCACCGCCATGACTGCTACCATCATGCCCGCCGAGGTCGTCGAGATGCTCAAGCCCGAGTACGTTGCGCCCCTCGTCGGATATCTCGCCCACGAGTCCACTCCCCACACCGGCAAGCTGTTCCAGGTCGGCTCGTGCTGGGTGTCGGAGATCCGCCGCCAGCGCTCCGGCGGCGTCGGATTCCCCCTCAACAAGCCCCTCACCCCCGAAGCCATTGAGCAGAAGTGGAAGAGGATCGTCGACTTTGACGACGGCCGCGCCCACCACGTCGCCAACTCGCGCGAGAGCTCGTCGGAGCTCCTGGAGAACGCATCCAACACCGAGGAGGACGAGGGCGAGGACGAGGAGAAGGTCGATCTGGCCGGCGCCTACGCCTCGAAGAGCGAGCCGCAGAGCTTCGACTACACCAAGCGCGACGTCTCCCTGTATGCCCTGGGCATCGGTGCCTCGCGCCAGGACCTGCCCCTTGTCTACGAGAACAGCGACAGCTTCCAGACGTTCCCCACATACGCCGTCATCCCGGCCTTCTCTGTCGGCCAGGACCTGACCGAGTTCCTCCCCTCGTTCAACCCCATGATGCTGCTCCACGGCGAGCAGTTCATTGAGGTCCACCGCCCCATCCCCACCGAGGGCCGCCTGATGTGCACGCCGCAGATCGTCGACATCCAGGACAAGGGCAAGGGCCTGACCGTCACCGGCCGCCTCACCATGACCGACAGGCACAACAACGTCGTCGCCGTCTCGGAGTCCACCTCGTTCATCCGCGGCCTCGGCGGGTTCAGCAAGAAGCCCGGATACACCGCCGTCAAGGGTCCCGAGCGCCCCGCCGCCGCCACTGCCCTCAATGCTGCTCCCAAGCGCTCGCCCGATGCCGTGTACTCGCAGAAGACGACCGAGGAGCAGGCCGCCATCTACCGCCTGTCGGGCGACTACAACCCCCTGCACATTGACCCGGAGATGTCGAAGCTTGGCGGATTCAAGACCCCTATCCTCCACGGCCTCTGCACCTTCGGCCACGCCGCTCGCCATGTTGTCAAGCTGGCTGCCAACAACGATGCATCGAAGCTGAAGAGCGTCAAGGCCCGCTTCTCCTCGCCCGTCATCCCCGGCGAGACCCTCGAGACCAGCGTGTGGGCCGACAAGGCGAACCCCAAGAAGGTCTTTTTCCAGGTGCGCGTGGTTGAGCGCGACGTCATTGCTATCTCCAACGCGGCTGCCGAGTTCTCGGCTCCCGTCGCCATTGCTTCCAACCCCAAGCTCTAAGCAGTGCTGGCGGGTTGTTTTTCTGTCCCTTGTTTTCATCATTATCAGGCATTCCAGTGTAATTCAGCTTTTATAAAAGAATATCGCAACTACCTTGCAGAACGGCGGTGGCAGCGTGTCGAGTATTTGTGACAGTGGCATGCGTGTGTGCAGGCGCAGCTAGCTGGGATGGGCGTCGCCTAGTGGTGCGGCATGCGCGAGAGCGTGTGAAGGCTGTCCGCGATCTTGGAGTACTCGCCCAGCCTCGAAGCCATTGCCGCCTTCTGCGCCCTCAGCTCCTCATTCGCCCTCCTCTCGCTCTCCGCCTGCGCCTCCAGCTCCCTGACCCTGGCAACAGCCTCGCCCAGGGCCGCCTCCAGCCTCCTGATGTCCTCGCCCATTCCCGCGTGTCTCTCCTCCCACTTGCCCTGCCTCACGCCAAACGCATCCTGCATCTCCTGCTGCTTCTCGGCCATCTGCAGCAGCTGCTGGCGCGTCTCCCGACCCAGACTCTCGCTCTCCTCGAGGTGGTCGCGGGTCTTCATGCACTCCTCCTTCCACTCCCGGGCATCCTCCAGGGCCCGCTGGCACTTGGTTTGGAGGTCCGTGTGTGTGGACTCCAAGGACCCGTGCTCCGCTAGCAGGCGGTCGATGTTTGACTGCTTTTGCTGGAGTTCGGCCGCTTGCCGTGCATGCTCCGACTGGAGGTGCTGGAGCTCCGTGCGCAGATCGCCGATTTCCTCCTCGGCGTCAAGGAGGTCCTCGCGCTCCTGCTGCAGACGCTGCTGGAACATGGTGCGGGTGCTGAGGAGCTCCATGGCGTGCTTGCGCTGGAGCGCTGCGGGTGTCCGGATGCCGCCAAGAAGCAGGTGCAAGGAGGCCGAATCGGGGCGAGTGCGGGTCGAGGGCTCGGGCGATACAAGCGCGCGTGCCTGGCGGACCAGCTGCCTAATACTAGAGAGCTGCGACATTTGGGTGTCAGAGGCAGTAGAGGCGGACGCCACGAGAGTCGCTGCGAGCTCGGCCTCGCACGAGCGTGCCCACTGTCGCAGCAGAGCGATCTGCAGTAGACCCACCGTCGATGCATCCGACCGACCCAGATCATGGCTACTCGCCGAGATCCCCAAACCCTCAGCACCGTTTGTCACTCTGCCGTCAGCGGCATTGGCTGCTGCAGCCACCCGCATCTCGTCGATGGCAATGACCTGGCGGTGGACAGGCGGGCTCTCCCTGGGCGACTGTGGGTTTGACGAGTGCTCCGATTCCGACGGAGTAGCCACACTCGGTGCAACGTGCTTTTGCTGCTGTTGCTGCTGCTGTTTTTCGTTGACTGCCGACGGCAGGATCTGCTGCTCAGCGAAGATATCGTAAATATCGCGGTACATTGCATGGGCCAGCAGGTCCTGTGGGTTCTCGATTGTCCTTTGGCACACATCCGATGCCCACTTGCCGACAGACAGCAGGGCACCTTGGTCGAGCCACTTGTCCCACTGCCTGCGGAACACCTCGCACTTGGAAGCAAGGCCAGCAGCCGTGTGGATCACCGGCTTTGCCACCCAGTAGTAGCTGGCAGTGGTGTAGCGGTACCTGGCATAGATGCTCTGCACCTTTGCAGGCTGTGCGAAACTAGCTATGCTTGCCTCAGCACTGCCGCTGCCGGGATCTCTGACGATGTGGAACGGGTCTCTGCCCTCGCCCTTATCGCCGGCACCTTCAGCGCCTGCGGTGCTGACGATGGGGTCGAGTGCCTGTGATACCACTTGCATGAGATCGTCTGCCCAGTATGCCGACTCGGGGGTTTCGGGCAGGCTCAGCGCAGCGACAAGGAACTCAACCACGTGCTGGCGCACACCGTCGCTGCAGTTGACGAACCACCCACACCCGCTCTCGTCGCTTGACACTCGGGGCCACGCGCTGCTCTCGGGACGGTCCACTGCTGCATCCTCCGAGCTCTGCTGCTGCTTGCTGCCCGCGTTTGCAGCGAACTGGGGCACTGTGTATGCGGCGTCTTCGATCCCCGAGAGCACAATATCAAAGATCTCCGCGACAATAGATGTTGCGTCTGCCGCTGCCGCCGTCCCCTGCTGTGTTTCATTCGACGCATTTGAGTGGTTGCCCTCGTGTGCGCTGGTCAGGGCCAGCACTAGCGGCGACCCTCTGTACGCTGCGTGGGCGAGTATCGGGTTGACGGTGCGCAGCAGCGGGACCACATACCGGCGGTCGAGCTTGGCCATAGACACCACGTGGTCGACGGCAGCGGCCATCTCCGTTGACTGGGAGAACCGCTTGCTGACCCCGTCGTCGGAAGTGACAACAGCATTCACCACGCCGGCGATAGCGTTGAGCACACGCAAGTCGTCACTGACAAGCGCCGCATCCCCGGATGAATGCGGGTCTGCTGCCTGGCAGTTCAGACACAGGTCGGAGACGAGGACGAGTGTGCGGCCAATGTGTGCGTCGTCAAAGAGCTTTCCTCTTAGGCCGTCTGCAAGAACAGAGAGTGGCGTAGGCTTGCTCCCGCCGCCTGCCCCGCGTGGGTGCAAGAGGAGCCGTGTGAGGATGTGTAGTGCGGGGGCAGTAATTCCGGGCGAGGGCTTGCTGAGCAGCTTGATTATATGGCGGGTGAAGCGGCGCAGGGACTCCAGCGAAGACAGGGTGTCAAGGGAGTCTGCCTCGTACTGCTCCAGCAGCTGGGCCAGTAGCGAGAGCAGCTGGGGGACATTGTCCGTGGACCCATCCATTATCGCATCGACAATTGCCCTCACCAGGGATGCAACCTTTCCCTGTTCGCTGTAGCGGCTGAGCGAGCGAATGGCGGACAGCAGCTCTGCGTGGCTGTCCACCTGCCCGCTGCCCTGCTGCGTGAGGGAGAGCAGAGTTTGGAGGGTGCCTGACTCCATTGAGCAAATATCCGCCGGCGAAGCCCACCCTTCCTCCCTGCTGCCGTGTAGAATGTCTGATAGCATGACTGCAGATCCAGCTGTTGTCTGCGAGGAGAGCAATTGTACCAAAAAGGCCCCCGAGTGCAGTTGTACTGTGGGAGCGCCAGTATGTGGATGTGTGAAGATGACATGGGAGGAGGCAGAAGACGCATGTGCATGTGCATTGTCCTTGCTGTCCCGCAGTGCATAGGAAGCACTATCGCCTGCTGCCCCATGCTGCGCCGGCAGCTGTGCGGATTGCGTGTCCAGGAGCGAAACCGCGGACAGCAGGCCCAGGTACGATGGGTGGATAAGACGGAGGCACCCGCGGATGTCGGAGGACGACGCATAGAGCGAGCACAGGTTGCTTAGCGCCTGTGTGCTGCTGAGATCGCTGCTGGCTGTGGCGCCCAAAAGCTCAAGCAAGGGGTCGTTCCCCTGTGGCCGCAAGGCTGCATCTGTCTCCGGCGCTGCTATCATCAGCGGGAGCATTGTTTCGCTTTCACAAAGCAAAGAAACGAGGCAGGCTGAAAAGCTGAGGATATCTCTGGAAAAAAGTGGAAAAGGGAGAGCAGCAGGGGGGCGTGTTGTGTACCAGCGGCGCTGCCTCCCAGGAGCTCGGTATAAATAGCAGGGGGTGTCGCTGCCGTCACACGCTGTCCGTCTGCGTGTGTATGGCACAAGGAGAGGAATATGAGAGTACAGGATAGTGTAGAGCAGGAGCAGGAAGCAGGAGCAGGAAGCAGAGGCAGGGTAGGGCCTCTGGCTACTGGCAACAATGGCTGTGCCTTCTGGGCAGCAGTAGCGCTTGCTTCTGTTGACTCGAGCGGTATTGACAACAAGGATGTCCCCTACTGCCTTGCCACCTGCCAAAGAAGCCACTGCGCCTGCGCTTTGAGCAGAGCGCAAAGCACGAGACAGGGCAGGCCACAATGCGCTTGCTGCTGCTGCCCTCATTCACCACGCATATCCGGGAGGGAGCGACTGAGGTCACAACACTCGAAGGATCAGGGGATGTGGATGAGGAAGAAAAGCTCCACTGCCGTATATATTTTTTTCGCCACTACGTGTGCGGCAATAGAGACACCCCACCTGCCTATCTGTCTGGGCTGTGTTTCTCCTTTCCTTCTCGCTCTCTTTTTTTGCCCTCGGACATTTTGTATCGCCTTGTTTCAATTTAAACATTTGCCTGAGCACCCACTTGCTCCCATTGCACCAAGTATCAGGGAATTTTGTAGCAGCAAGATTGCGCTTTGACTTTTACTCCAACGACAATTGCTCTGCTCTTTTCTTGCTTCCCAATTGGCACCTTGTCAGCGCAAAGCCCCGTATTACTACTTAGCCTCTTGTTAGCAAGCACACCACGCCTCTATATTCTATAAGCCAAGGATGCTTCCAGCCAAGCAGCAAAAGGTCGACTTGAGCGTAAGTATCGACTATATGTCACCGCTACTGCCGTCGATGCTGGGCAGCAAAAAAAAAAAAAAAGGTGACTTTTTGCTCGCAGATAGCCCTTAGGCTGCACGAAGCTAACGACATGACTCTATTGCACGGCTGTAGAAGCTCTCGGAGGAGGAGAAGGCGCAGTTTCGCAAGTACGGCCGGCTTCCAGCAAACAAAAACGTTCTCACCCAGCGACTAAAGGTAAGAGCAGCAGACAGCCAAGAGCAGCTGCGCGCTGTATGCTGTGCCACCTCCACTGAGTGCGCTTTTCTAACGCTCCTCTCTCCCTCCCTCTCTCCCTCTCTGCCTGCTGTGGCTATCAACGTAGGAGCGCAAGTACTTTGACAGCGGCGACTACGCACTGTCGAAGGCAGGGAAAACCGAGGAGACAGTCGGCGAGAAGCACCCGTCGCCCGAATCAATCCCGCACCACCCGACGATGATGGCGCCGCCGCCGCTGGCCAGCTCGCCGAGCTCAACAGTAAATGTGGTGCCGATTGCCACTGGAATCAACTCGAATACGATGCTCAACCCCTCGGGGCTCTCGCCTCCATCGGAACACCAGCTCCATCCTGCACTGGGCCACTTGCATGGCGGCCATCTGCCCAACCCCTCGGCTGCGTCTGCTGCTGGCGGGCCGATCAAACCGCCGTTTGAGCGCCGTGTCTCGCAACCGTCGGGTCTCCAGTATCGCACCAAGGAGTAAGCGGCTCCCCGGTGGCTAATGGGTGGAATGTGTGATTGTGTACTTGTTTTGCCTCATACTCTTTTCTTCTTTTTCTGTTCTGCTCCATTCCATTTCCACTCAAACTCCGACGGCCCAGCCACCCCTCGAGGCCCATTCTGCTCGCTCCTTTGCCTTTTCACTTTGTTCTTCATCAACCTTGTTTCAATTCCCTCCTTTTTCTGCTCCTGTGTGATCTGTCCATTGTTTTTTTTTTCTGGTGGACGTTCTAAAAACAAAAATACCATGCCTTGAGTGCTCCCCATTCTAGTCGCGGCGTGGTGGGTATTTACAGAGCATCAAAGTTGATCGAGTGCAACGCCCGCTGCTTCTCTCGCTGATCGGCCCTGCGTTCCAGGCTGCCGAGCGCAAACACAGTGATGGCCAAAAGCCCCATGGACGACAGCAGCGTGGCCAGAATGTACGGCGTAGACTGCGACCTGTTCATGTAGAGCTCCAGCCGCCAATCGCCAGTGGTGTTGGACGGGAACACCACCACCTGGGAGTTGGGGATCAGCCCCTCAAAGGACCTCTCGTGGCGGCCCATCTGGCTCGTTGATCCAACGGAAAAGTCCTCGATGTAGTTGTTCGTTCTCCCGATCCCGATGATCGTATAGGGCGTGTACAGCGCGCGGTACGCAGTCTGCGGCACCTGGAGCGACTGCGCCACGTGCTTCTTGCCCGAGTCGCTGACCAGGAGGTACTTGAACGAAGGACCCGGCAGATACCCGACGTAGGACCTCACGTGCTTGTCGCTTGGACACACCAGCGCCTTGACAAAGAACGCGTCGGTGAAGAAGTTGTTGTAGATCGCAGCAATGCGCTTTTCTCCCTTTGCGTCGAGGTAATAGACGAGCATGTCCACTGTGCCCCCATTGTCGATGTCGAAAAACGCCACGTCCTGCGGGCGACCCAGCTTCTCCAGCACCGCAACGCCGTTGCTTACCGCCGTAAACCAGCGCCAGTCCACCTTAGCCCCGCTGGCCGATGTGCAGTTTGTGCACTTGACCGACTTCAGCAGCCGCACATGCGTGTCCTTCTTTCCCTGCTTCGTGATGAACGCCATGTCGGGGAACCCGTCCAGATTGAAGTCCGCCAGCCGAATAGCCGGCGGCGCCTGGCCCTGGAAGTCGTCAATCGAGTCCAGCAAGACCTCCCCCGGCCAGTAATTCGAAATGTCCAGAATCTGGGCATCCGCCAGGGAGAACGAAAAGGCGGGGTCTGCCTCGCAGATGCGGTCGAACTTGCGGCAGCTCCCCTGCTTGCGCACGCCGACGCACAGGGGCCGCTGCTTGTTGTACATAACGTATATCTGCGGCTTGCCCAGAATGGGGATGACCATGTCGAGGCTGCCATCAGCATTGATGTCGGCAAAGGACACGGGTCCGGCATTCGAGGGCAGCTTGCCGGTCTGGGAGTACACGAACCCCGCGGGCGAGTTGGTCCAGATCTGGTACTCCTCGCTGCCCTCGCAGACGATGAACAGGTCTGCGAGGCAGTCGCCGTCCAGATCAACAAATGCGCTTGAGTGCGGGCTGGCTGGCTTGCACATGGCCGTGCTGTTTGCAAACGAGGGCGAGTCGAACGGCCGCAGCGAAAACAGCGCCTCAGCGTCCCTACGCCTCTTCGTGCTGCTTGTCTGCGGTGCCTGGCTCGCCTGGGACTGGTGCTCGCCATTGGGCAGGTTGGTCCACACCCACGTGGCTGGCGCCGACGCATTGTCCCTCTGGTCCCAGGACACGCCCAGCAGGTCCACGCGTGCATCTCCGTTGTAATCGAACGCAAACGGCAGCGCGCCAGTCGACGGCGGCAGCGAGCCTGCCTTGGCAAACCCCTTTGTGCTGTCGCCCAGGTACAGCTGCATAAACAGCTCGCCCCCTGTGTCCTTCTTCTTCTGCCCCTGCACTATCAAATCCAGGTTGCCGTCCATGTCAAAGTCGCCCGGTATAACGTTGCTAATGAGAAGGTCGCTGTCCACGGTGATGTCGGCTGATTCGAGGTGTGCGTAGGCTTTGTCCCTGTTCTGCCATGTCCACAGCTGGACCGTGTGCTGGTCAGGCGTTATCAGGAACAGGTCCGTGTGCTGGTCCTTGTTGAAATCGCCAAAGGCTGCCGGCGTGCCGCGCGAATTCTCAAGGCCAACTCTGACTTCGTACAGCTGGTCCAATTTGAAGCGGAACTTTTGCGCGGCCAGGCTGTTTGCGCTGCCGGCTAGCGCGAGTGCAGAGACGAGGAGCCGCAGCCAGGAGGGCCTCTTGGGTGCTGCCATTTTATGTGAGCTGTTCTATGGATGACGTCTGGAGTGTATAAATTAATTTGTATGTGAAAGCGCGGCGGGAAAGAGGGGGAAGGCGAATGCCGGCAGCGCTTTGCGGCAACACGCCGAACCAAGCGCGCATGCTCCTTCGACTGCTGGAGCCCTATTTGCTGGCCTTTAGTTTATAGTGTACCCCTGTTTTTCTTGGCAGGCTTTTCCACACCACGCCAAAGAGAACCATGCATGAAAGGCCCGCGTGTCCGGCGGAGAAACAGCCGACCTCTGCCGCTGGCGGTTTCAACGCCCGACACTTTGCCGAGGCAGCGCTTTGCGCCGCTGTAAGGATACCACCGCTGCCGTGGATAGTGGCTGGCGACGGTGGCGGCGGTCGGACAAGCCAATGCTTGTGCGATGGCATCTAGCATAGCGGCCCCCCTCCTCTGTGTCACGCTTTGTTCAATGCGCCCGGGAGTCGGGCGAGAGCACGCGGCGGCTGTGCTTGGTGCTCCAGAACGACACCTCCTCCAAGCCCACTCCTCCCTCGGTGTCTTTCTAGCTACCACTTCTGCCTTGATTGTTTCCTCATTTGTACTTTACCAGCATTATGTCCAATATCCAGGCAAGCCTAGCCCCAACCCACGACTAACGGCCTCATTGTTTAGTGTTCACGATGTCTCACACGTTCTCAAGGCTCCCCTCGCGTCTCCTCACACACATATTCGAGTCCCTGTACTGGGAATTCGTGCACGACAGCAACCTCCACGTCTACGCCAGCCTGCCCATCGGCCAACTCCACCTACTCCCCTGCCTCCATGTCTGCCGCTCATGGCGCAAGCGGGCTGCCAAGCTCTTCTACAAAGCAGCCGTTGTCGTGGTTGGCAGCGGCAGAAAATCGCCCTCAGCCATGCCTGCCGTTCTGTCTCAAAACTCCGGCCGCAGCTGCCACTTGCGGACCAACGTCGAGCTGCTGCTCGAGAGCGGGCATGCAGCCAAGGCCAAGTACATGGTTCTGTTCTCCATCGACCACATCCTGCCGGCTGACGTGGCAATCGAGCTGGAGATCAGCCAGTTCTCCACATACGAGTGGCCCGGCATAACCAACGTCTACTTCCACCATCCACAGAGCCTGAAGGGCGGCGCATCGAGCCAGTGGGAGCAGGACGACGCCATTGCCACGACTAACCAGTACCTGATCAACAGCCTGCCCAGCCTGAACCACATTTGTGCATTGTCGAACATGCGCGACAGCTTCGGCCTCTACTCGCTTGACGATCTGATCAATGCCAAGCTGCCACAGCTGAGGGAGCTGGTGGCGCTGTCGAGGGCGTCGCTGAAACTGGGCGCTGACGTCTTCCCGCAGTTCCTCACACGGCTGAATGTGTACGGGTCACGGGGCACCGACGCCATCCGCATTCCGCGCACGTTCGCCGCCTCCCTGGTGCACCTTGAGATAGGACCCATCACACCGGACAACATCTGGGGCCCGTTCATGGGCAAAGACGAGCACGCATCGGCGGACTTCACCAACCTGCGGTTCCTCAGACTTGGGTTCAGCGGCCAGCACCTGTTGGGGGGTGCCAATGGCAGCAAGGAGGCCAAGAGGACGAGCAAGCACTACGCCAGCCCCGGGCCCGACAACGCAGTCACGCACGGAGCCTACCCGCTGTTCCCCAGGCTGGAGTCGCTGAAGCTGGAGGCGTACCCGTACAACATTGTGCAGTTTTTGGAGAACTTCCCCAGATCGCAGATCAGGCACCTGGAGCTCAAGCAGTGCCCGACCGAGTTCTACGACCTCTCCCTGGCCCCCTTTGCCAGTCTCTCCTCGGCGTCCATCGATATCCCAGCCACGCTGAGCGCCAGCAACCAGGACATGGTCGAGGAATGGGTGTCCCACCAGCTGGCCAAGTGCAGTCTGCCTGACTTCAAAACGCTCACGCTGAGCATGCGCCCGGGGCTCCACATCTCGCTGCCCGGCCATATCTCGCTAACCAACTTGCGCAGCGTGTCGCTGAGCATTGGTGTGCAGCAGCAGGACGTCGGCCGGCTGCTGCGACACCTGCCGCACCTGCGGTTTCTCGAGCTGACGGTCACTGAGGCGAAGGGCAGGACAAGGGACTACCTGAGCCGCAAGTCGCAAAAGTCAAAGTACTTGAAGTACAAGGTTTTGAGCAAGAGCCTGGAGCGACTGACGGTTTACCTTTACGAGCTGACAAGGGGCAGGCAGAGGCGGACGTTATCGAAGACAGCGTGGATCTTGGCACGTGTGCCAACTATTCTGCAGTTCAGGACACAAAGGGAGTACGTGCAGGTGATGAGGGAGTGCGTGGACAAGGTTCTGGGAAACAAAATGGCGCCCGCCAATGTCGACCACCTGCGCGTGCTGCAGTACCAGGTGGTGCTCGAGTGAAGAGAAACTCCACTTCGACGGGGTCAGTGGGAGAGAAGCCTATGCACGAATAAAGGGCGTCCGGATATGGCAATCCCCTCGGCCCCTTGTTTCCCAAGCGTGGACGGCTTACCTGCGAGGACGCGATATCTCGTTTGCATCCTTCCATTTTTTGACCTGCTGATCGTCCGTGCTCCCCTTAGGCAAAAATGGCAAAAGGCTATTGTTGCTGGCAGGTGCGTGCGATTTAATGGGGAGCTCGCTGCTCGGAGGGACTGAGGGCACGGAGTTTGGAGTGGGGGAGGCCTGGCCATGCGAAGCCTGTACTTGCATTGCTTGCGTTCGAATGCCGTTACCGCTGTGCCTGTTTTTGAGCGCGCGATCCTCGCTCTTCCGTCATTCGCCCCTATGCCTAAAATGGCCTGACGCCTGCTGCGTTTGGTGCTGAGTAGCATGCAGTCTTATTACAGTAGCTCTGCTCATAAATACGCTCCGTCCTGGCCGCTCCAGATGCATCCCAGTCTTTTTTTTTTCTCTCAACACACCCCCACTTGCGTTACCAGAGAATTTCTATTCCTATTGTACAAGCTACAGCTGTTTGAACGCACGCAGCGCCGCATAATAACCGCTACTGCCTACGAATCACCAGATACTCTTTCCATTCAAGGCAGCTCTCTCTCTCCAAGCTACAATGGCAATTGCTACCGTCGAGGGCCTTGTAGCCACATCGCTCATCGCCCCAGCGCTGACATTGGCTGCCATAGCACTGGTGACAAGAGCCCTGTATCGCTCGTTCTTCTCGCCGATATCCAAGATCCCCGGCCCCTTCCTCAACTCCATGACAAACATTCCGCTCATGTACCATGTCATCACGGGCCAATACCACATGTACGTGCGCTCCCTTCATGCCAAGTACGGCGAGGTTGTGCGCATCGGGCACGACCAAGTGTCGCTTTCCAACACCGCCGACACGCGCCTGGTTCTGGCCACCCATGCATTCCGCAAGGCCCCCACGTATACCAAGGCCGTGGTGTTTGCGCCATCGACCTTTTCGACGACCGACCCCGAGCTGAACAAGGTGCGCCGCCGCCAGCTGGGCAACGGATTTGCCATGCACACAATCAAGGCCCTCGAGGACCTCGTTCTCGAGCATGGCGTCATCTCGCTGAGCAAGTCGTGGGATGTGCAGCTGGAGGAGACCAAGCAGGACGGCGGCAGCAGCACTCTGGTGAATTACTTTTACGGGTTCCATGGTGTGGGCTTTGATGTCATCGGGTCCCTGGGCTTTGGCCAGAGCTTCAATGTCATTCCAGAGGGCAACATGGAGATTGCAGACCATGTGCAAAAGCTCCTGAAGCTTCTGTCTATCCGCGGACTCTTTCCGTTCTTCAAGCGCATCCAGTGGGTGGCCCCGCAGCTGTCGCACTCGCATGACTACGTTACCGACTTTGTGAACGATGCCATCGCACGCCGCAGAAAAATGATTGAGGAGACGGGAAAGCCGCCAAGGGTGGACATCCTGCAAAAGTTCATCGACGCCCATGACCCCGTCACCAACGAGAAATTGGACGAGGCCTCCCTCACCTCCGAAATCATCCTGCTTCTGGTTGCCGGCACAGACACCACGAGCAACACGCTGTCATGGACGGTCATGTACCTCATGCACTACCCCGAGGTGTACAACC